>JAYESA010000004.1:215948047-216451394 GCA_036927795.1 Iris macrosiphon
ATTATTAGTACATTCTTGTTATTTTTATTGTGGATGAGATTAGATTAATTATTGTTGATTTATATAGGACATGCTAGTATTTAGGACAGTGTAGCACTCTTCGTTAGGATCCATTAAATTGGGATATCCTCGGAGATGTGACAGCTGGCTATTGCCACATGGCCTAGTCCCGTGTATTTTGGGACTAGGGCGTGACAAGACTCATCTCACTATTCTGTTATACACACCAGAGATAAGCATATTATAAGTGTATAGCTTGCTTTATATTTAATTCCTTACTTTATACTTTATGTCATTCATGCATTTTTTAGGTTGTTCTTGTAAATTTTCCTTAGTTGCATGCTTTGGATCATTGGTCCCTTAATTTTCTTGTGTGTGGCTATGATGAACCCGAATGAGGGACATGGATTATGATCGAATGACCTAAAATCCTAGATTTTTCTATATATACTCAACCTTTCTCTTCCCTTCACTTTTTTTTTTCTTTTTTTTCTCTTTCCTTCTTCACTTTTTCCCCAACCGAGAGCACCAGCCGAGCTTGGCCTTGGCCATGGGTGACTTGCAAGTGTTGGTATTAGGCTAGAACTTGACTGTAGGCAAGTACATCTTGCTAACCGAGTGAACCAATGAATTGGGAGCTTCTTGATAAACCTAAGTTTATATTTATTTGCTAGCTTAGTTATCTTCATATCTTTAGTAGCTTAGAACTGTGTTGTAGACTCTACAATAATATTGATATTCTGCTGCTCTTATATTTGATCTTGAACGAAAAAGTTAGGAATAACAAAGTCAGAGCACAAAGTGTACTGGCCGGAGAAGATTGAGCAAATTCTACAAAAAATGTGCATGAGACCCTTACAAACTTAAGCGCACTGTGTGCTATCTCATAAAAATGTTTGCGTTCAGCACATCATTCAAATTCTTGTAAAAATGCTTGCGTTCAGCACAGCATTCAAACCCTTACAAAAAGTGCACCAAGATATGTTGAGTACTCTGGGTGCACTTTACTCCCCATGAGTACGTTTTGTATGAATGTCATTTAACCAAACCCTTACAAAAGTGCGCCAAGGCTATCAAAGAAACTTGGGCGCACTTTTGAGGGAAATCCTCAGCGACGCATATTTGAGCGTTCAACCTCGTCAATCAAGAGAAAGTGCACCAAGCCTTTGTTGGCACACTCATTCCTTTTCTTGAGTATTCTTGATAGGCGAGCCTTGACTTTGGCATCGTCTCGACTATCATATTCTCAAAGTTGTATCTCAACTGCTGTGCCATGCTTTGAGACTTGTATTTTTTTAGTAGACCTTCTTATACTTGTTTGTGCGTCAAACCTCCCTGCTGGCAAGATTGATGAAAGTGCGCCAAGCCCCTGGCTCGCGCACTTCTATTATCGTGCGCCAAGGTTCTAGAAGTACGCTTTAGTATCATTTATGTGCCATCTTTTTTTCTTGGAGCACTTTTGGTATCAAAGTACGCCAGAACTGTCTGGACTAGTGATTTGTGTGCTAATACTGTTTTTGGCAATTTGTGCGCCAAAACTATTTTTGGTCATTTATGTGCCAATACTATTTTTGGCCATTTGTGTGCCAATACTGTTTTTGGCCATTTGTGCACCAATGCTATTTTTGGCCATTTGTGCGCTAATAGTGGTTTTGGCCCATTATGTACGGATGATTTATTTTCTTGCCTGATTATGCTCTAATCATAAATTGTTGATTTATGTGCCTATATGCCATTATTCTTTTGTTAGAAATCCTTAGCACTTAATGTTTCTATGGTTCTTTTTTATCTAGTTATTTTAGTTAATCCTGGTTATTTTTTGAACGTGATATAATATGGATCTTAATTTTCTGATATGAGCTAAGTGATTGTATATTATAAATGAACTCCTGAATCTTGATATGGAACTAATAACCCTGATACTTCTGATCCTGATACTCCTGGTAGTGGCTCGACGTAGCACACTCTTGACTTGAGAATTCATGTAACTGTCCTGATCAAGGCTATTAGTAGCACCTGTATTGCATATCATGTATTCCCGTGGTTGATTTTGATTATGCTCGTCAAGCTAATGTTCTATCTTACATCATGTCTAAGGCAGATTCCTAAACACCACGGTCGAAAATCCTTGGTAATTGTCCAGGCCAATAACTAGAATAATAATCTAGAAAGCATCTAGAGAGATTTTCTGGCTACATGCAATCCGGGTATCCCAGCGATACCTGATGGATTTGGAGCTCTCCATCATGAGGGGTATACTTCCAGCACATCGATGAGTGTTGCACTACCAGAAAAGACAAAAAAATTATACCTGACAAACCTATATTATGTACCCGTTCGTTTGGATAACCCGGATTGTCTGCAGGGCATGTGGCCGTAAAAAATCTTATATTACATATATTAGTAACTAGGACTGTGATAACCCTAGTTAGCTAATAATAGCAAGCCGTATGCATGATTGGCCATAATTGTTTGATTTTAAGTATAGTTCTGTCCTGATTTAATTAACAGTTGATCCGAAAATGGTAGCCGGAGTACTGATTCCAAATATCCTTATTAATTACTCCATTACTGTTTAATGGTTATTTTACCTATTATTCTTACTTATTTGTCTGCATGCTGGTTTTAGTTCATAAGTTTGGCTCCCTTGTGATACTTATTGTTTGGGATCTGACCCCACTAGTTTTGTATGGCCAGATTTTAGAGCCGCGTGATCTCTCGTACTTTCCTCCTCAAGATGGTGAATACGAGGAACACCGAGGATATGAGTGGTCTTCCTCACCCACTTGATCTCTTACATTACACTTTTGAGGCATTTTGTAACACCCCGTTCCGCTCAAGCGGACTGCCGTCTCAAACGGCAATAGTGCAACTATCCCGACCCGCTTTGCCTAAAACAAGAAGCAAAGGATATCCAGACTTGTCCCTACAGGAATCCGGCTTAGGCTTTCAGAGGCTCGCTCAGACGTATCGCTCTACCGAGGCGAATCATCGCTAAGGTGGGTGGCTACGGTGAACTTGTCTTTGCTTAGCCAGCACACATAAAATCTGGAATATTTATGCTAGTCGCTAGGTGAATCACCCCCTGCATGCTAATAAATCCAACGCACCTAGCTAAGGGAATAATCCTAACTCATATTGCTTGCTAGAACATAGAAATGAAATACTGCTTATATTCTGACCCTCGCATGCTAAGTCCCTTAACGGTTTCAACTCTCGGCTTACCTTCGGGTCCGAGCAACATGCCTGGTTATGTTCCTTAGAAACGCATGCTTGTCTGCTTGTAATGTTGCCTTGTTTTCATCCAACTCCGGGAGACTACTAAGTAGTCGTTCCGTGCATGTTTGACACTGCAAGTATCCTAGACCGTTAGGTCACCAAGCAGCCCCGAACCAGGGGAATGCATCAAGGCAAGTTATTGACTGTACAAAATCATGATTCAAGTATCTCTTGTACTCGTGTTCTTGTGTGCACTCGTGTTCTCTTGTTCTAGTGCACTCTTGTCCTCGTGTATCTCGTGATAATTGGAAAGACCCAACGATTGCATATCGCGGACAACTCAGAAACGAGGTATAGTTCCACGGACGGTCACCGGGGCACTGGGACCGATCCGATCCAGATGGAACTCACGTTATTGTACAGTCCATTATGCTGGACGAGATGGCATGTAGCACCCCTTGTTCTTTCGCTGCATACCATTCTCTCCAGTGACTGAACCGTATTGTATAGTCCATTGTGCTGGACGGAATGGCATGTAGCGCCCCTTGTACTATTGCTGCATACCATTACCGCCAGTGACTATTGTCCTTTATGGCTATGCCAGCGACTCCTGTTCATATAGATAAGTCATCCTCGCTTAGCGGCTATCCGCGTGCGAGTCACTGCATTGCATCGACTGAACACCTGAACGATCATGTTAAAACGACCCTCGTGTTTGCATATGCTTGCCTTCTGAGTGCTTATACTTGCCCGTGCTTGAATTAACATGTTTGCCTCAATGTTTGCCTTGGACAGGGAAAGAGATGGTAAGTTGGTAAGTCTTGCCGTATTTCCTTAAACATCGTACGGCGCACTGCCCGACACGTTAGGCTATTCAATATTTGCATGAAACTGATCCTAAGGCAACTAGAAAGACAACTTAATAGTTGTGCACGGAACCTGTAATACGTGTTTAGATTTGTCGAGCGGGCGAGTAGCTTCCCCACCAGTGCATTCAATGTACTGATAATCCACCAGTTTGTGTGCAGGGTGCGGGAGAACCTCGTTCGTTGCGGATGCCTCCTTCGTACGTGCTAAGGCCAGGAGTTCCCTCTGAAGCCTTGCAACGGTGCGTCCGAAAAAGAAGCACATATACAAGATATAATATTGGAGCGTCGCCTGACCATCGCCTGTATAATCATTCCACAGTTATAGCCACTTGGCACGCTTTTACCGTTTCAGAGAGAGAGGCTTGAGCGACTTGTAATCTCGGCTATACGCCGCCTGTAACACATGTTAATATAAATAAAGAGTTACTTTACTTCAAACTTGTGTTTCAATGCTTCCGCTATATTTGTCGACTCAGTGAACCTGTTACCAAATTACTATGCGTTCATGACTCCGCTGTACTCGGACAATCTGTGTGACTCTGTGGCTTAGAACTCTTGTCGCCAGCTAATAAACCATGGCCTTGCACGGGCATGGATCACGCTCGTGCGACATCACGCCCGGATGGGTCAAGCGATCGTTCCGCGGGAGCGCTGGCGAGGGTGATTCCCGCCTAGCGGGAACGGCCGAAATAGCCCGCGGGAGATCGGGACATGACAGGTTGGTATCAGAGCCTGGCTTCTATGCCTTTGGAATTCAATTCGATATATCTGTTTCGAAAGCTCGTTCGTGGGTTATGTGCATGCTCTCTCTCAATGCCTCGATGGGATGTTCCAACAATAAGTCTAAATACTTTTAAAATGCGTTTTGAATGTAATGATATGCCTGCTTGTCTGGTTGTATGCTGCGAGTGGCCTTTGTGCCAACCTGTGCGAACCCTTGAGAGTATCGCTAGTAGCTTGTCCAATTTTTACTAACTCTAAGTTTGGTTGAATGCATCTATTCGAGGGACGCCTTGAACTAGTGCACCATCCAAGACTTAGGAAAAGGTGAAACTCGAGTGCTGAGACTTCACTATCACTAAGCTGGTTGACGTGCTCACACTAGAAATGCATGTCGAAGGTGCGCACGATCCAGTCTAAGCGATATGCTAATTTCGAAGCTTGTGCAAGTGAACATCCAAATGAAACAAGTGCAACGACTTGTCTAGGATTGCCTCAACCCTAGATCACTGCTTGTCCTTAGTAAGTCTCGAGGACGAGACTTTTTCTGAGTTGGGTAGGATGTAACACCCCGTTCCGCTCAAGCGGACTGCCGTCTCAAACGGCAATAGTACAACTGTCCCGACCCGCTTTGCTTAAAACAAGAAGCAAAGGATATCCAGACTTGTCCCTACAAGAATTCGGCTTAGGCTTTCAGAGGCTCGCTCAGACGTATCGCTCTACCGAGGCGAATCATCGCTAAGGTGGGTGGCTACGGTGAACTTGTCTTTGCTTAGCCAGCACACATAAAATCTGGAATGTTTATGCTAGTCACTAGGTGAATCACCCCCTGCATGCTAATAAATCCAACGCACCTAGCTAAGGGAATAATCCCAACTCATATTGCTTGCTAGAACATGGAAATGAAATACTGCTTATATTCTGACCCTCGCATGCTAAGTCCCTTAACGGTTTCAACTCTCGGCTTACCTTCGGGTCCGAGCAACGTGCCTGCTTATGTTCCTTAGAAACGCATGCTTGTCTGCTTGTAATATTGCCTTGTTTTCATCCAACTCCGGGAGACTACTAAGTAGTCGTTCCGTGCATGTTTGACCCTGCAAGTATCCTGGACCGTTAGGTCACCAAGCAGCCCCGAACCAGGAGAATGCATCAAGGCAAGTTATTGACTGTACAGAATCATGATTCAAGTATCTCTTGTACTCGTGTTCTTGTGTGCACTCGTGTTCTCTTGTTCTAGTGCACTCTTGTCCTCGTGTATCTCGTGATAATTGGAAAGACCCAACGATTGTATGTCGCGGACAACTCGGAAACGAGGTATAGTTCCACGGACGGTCACCGGGGCACTGGGACCGATCCGATCCGGATGGAACTCACGTTATTGTACAGTCCATTGTGCTGGACGAGATGGCATGTAGCACCCCTTGTTCTTTCGCTGCATACCATTCTCTCCAGTGACTGAACCGTATTGTATAGTCCATTGTGCTGGACGGAATGGCATGTAGCGCCCCTTGTACTATTGCTGCATACCATTACCGCCAGTGACTATTGTCCTTTATGGCTATGCCAGCGACTCCTGTTCATATAGATAAGTCATCCTCGCTTAGCGGCTATCCGCGTGCGAGTCACTGCATCGCATCGACTGAACACCTGAACGATCATGTTAAAACGACCCTCGTGTTTGCATATGCTTGCCTCCTGAGTGCTTATACTTGCCCGTGCTTGAATTAACATGTTTGCCTTAATGTTTGCCTTGGACAGGGAAAGAGATGGTAAGTTAGTAAGTCTCGCCGTGTTTCCTCAAACATCGCACGGCGCACTGCCCGACACGTTAGGCTATTCAATATTTGCATGAAACTGATCCTAAGGCAACTAGAAAGACAACTTAATAGTTGTGCACGGAACCTGTAATACGTGTTTGGATTTGTCGAGCGGGCGAGTAGCTTCCCCACCAGTGCATTCAATGTACTGATAATCCACCAGTTTGTGTGCAGGGTGCGGGAGAACCTCGTTCGGTGCGGATGCCTCCTTCGTACGTGCTAAGGCCAGGAGTTCCCTCTGAAGCCTTGCAACGGTGCATCCGGAACAGAAGCACATATACAAGACATAATGTTGGAGCGTCGCCTGACCATCGCCTGTATAATCATTCCACAGTTGTAGCCACTTGGCACGCTTTTACCGTTTCAGAGAGAGAGGCTTGAGCGACTTGTAATCTCGACTATACGCTGCCTGTAACACATATTAATATAAATAAAGAGTTTATTTACTTCAAACTTGTGTTTCAATGCTTCCGCTATATTTGTCGACTCAGTGAACCTGTTACCAAATCACTATGCGTTCATGACTCCGCTGCACTCGGACAATCTGTGCGACTCTGTGGCTTAGAACTTTTGCCGCCAGCCAATAAACCATGGCCTTGCACGGGCGTGGATCACGCTCGTGCGGCATCACGCCCGGATGGGTCAAGCGATCGTTCCGCGGGAGCGCTGGCGAGGGTGATTCCCGCCTAGCGGGAACGGCCGAAATAGCCCGCGGGAGATCGGGGCGTGACACATTTAGCCATATAGCACGTATTTAGCTCGTGTTTTGGGATTCTTGATACTACAGCCTGCGGGCCTACATGAAAAGCATATTCTAGACTTTAGTTATAGCTGATCATGTAATATTGTACACTGCTAGTTCTTTATTTTGGTAACTAGCTTCATGATCATCTGGGTATGTATAGTTTGGGATGCCTTACTATTATATATTTTGGTGAACATATATCTTGTAAACTTGTTGCCTATTTAAGATTGAGACACCTAGGATTCTTGACCCAGGATGGCCTGATGGATTGTAGAGTAAACCCTCACATGTCTAGACAGCCATGACCATATTTGGGGTATAGAGTACTCTGATATACGTAGCTAGCTTTGTCTGCCTCCGCATTCCAGTATTCAGGTTCTGGGGTGTGGCAGTATATATATACACCAATACCTAGTTAACCACTTGGTATCACACCCTAACACTATATATTGATACTCACTTGATAACTCAAAGTATCTATGAGTTACATGGTACTAAATCCTATACTAGACACACTATCTCACCCCTATCTTATCCTTACTACCAACATTGTAATCAAACCACCATACTAGCTTAACCCGACCCTCATATATTCCTCATACTCACACCTAAACCTTGGTCTCCCCTACCTTACCTCACTTCTACTTGGTCCTCCTACAGACCCGAACTTTCACTTACCTGCCTACACTGCCTAGTGCACTGGCCTACAAGCCAAGTGCAGTGCTCAACCCCTCCCCCTACCAGTTTTAATGCACATTGCTACCTCTTCTGCTACCTTCTATTATTACTGCTATCTACTAGTGATACTGTTAATACTACTGCTACCCCTACTGCTAATAAACTCGAGCAAACTACCCAGGTTATGCCCAACCTGCAGACCTCAAAAACTGAACCAAACCTCCCTTGCCAACATAATTGTGTACTAGCTGCACCTAAACTATGCACCTATTATCTCTCTGCAGCTGCTAATGCTATGGTTACACTATTGCTATTGCTACCCGACCAATATCTCTACTGCTACACAACTTCAATCACACCAATACCCCTGTGACCCGAGCTTACAATTACACCAATACCACACTCACTCGAATGCACATTGCAATACCACTTCCCCCCTGAGCACAACAAGAGCTTGAGAGCTCTTGCTCCTCACACATACACACACACACACACACACACACACACACCAACACCAACACCACATACATGATCAATACATCGAGCACCTTGAGTGGACCAAAGTGTATCACTCTTAAAATCCTCAATACGCAATTGATACACACTCTCCACCACCTCAATCTCTACCAAAACTTCATGACCACATATACTATATAAATTAGGACTATAAATAAGTAATGTATACTAATTATCATTGATCTATGGAAATTGGACACAAGAGACCAATAATATGAAGAAAATACTAATTCTCAACCCCGGTGTCACAACTTATCATGACACGCACTCTCCGTGTCCAACTATAGACACATAGAACCCATCACACATCACAATAGACTCTATTTGTCCTATTGAGGACACGACACAACTAACACATGGACACAACTCAGATTTTCTTCAAATTGAGCCCAAAAACCAATAATACAATCATCAAATGCATAGATTTACCAAAATTGAGGCCCCTACTGCCTAGATCTACCATAGAATGGTCATTTTCTTTGAGTAAAAGGTTCTTATATGTTTTAATAGACTTCATACACATAGAATAGGTGAAAATTAGAAGTTTACCTCTACTAAAAGTGTCCTCCTTGGTGGACTCCGAATTTGGACACGGTAGGGATAACTTGGACACGAATTACTCCTTAGTGACTCCTCTCCAAGCTCCTTGCTCCTTGAGGAAGAATGAATGAAGAGAATTGGGGAGGAAAAGTGAAATTCGAATTCTAGATCTAGAATTTGAGAGGGAATGAATCGGTATTTAAAATAAATTACTTGGAAAGGAAGTTGAAATATTTGGAGGGAAACTAAATTCAAAAGAAAGACACATGTCATTCTCCTATTTGTTGGATTCAAATGGTTTCATTCCATTTTCCTCCAAATTTAATTTAGAAATTAAAAGAAAAGGAATCTAATTTAGTTAAGAAGGGAACATCTACAAGTTAAAAGAGCATATTCCTTTCATAACAACTAGCTTAATTTAATTCTAATTAATTAACTAGGCAACTAATACTAATCAATTCTAGGCCATTTCCATTGATTCTAAACTAAACAATAATAAAAAAATATAATCATATAATATTAGCAACATACAAAATTACCAGAATATCCCTAACATGTAAAATTACTAAAATATCCCTAGGGTAAAAAGTAGTACTTACAATCCTATCCCCTAGAAAAAATTGTCCTTAAAATTTAAGGTATATACTAGTACCGGAAGAAGATAGAACATTTAGAGAATATATGTTACCTCTCAAGGTAACATGACCAAAGAATTTTTCGTAACATGAAGAATATGAAATATGAAGTGTTTAGGATGATCAGAAAATACAATCATCTTCAATAGTTTAGGAAGAGTTTCTCAAACATCTTCCAAAATACAAACAAGAAGTTTATAAATAGTTTATATCCTAAATTATAGGAGAAAGGACATGAATTACTATAATAGATTCAATCTCTAAGGTTCTAACTCATTTACTAGAAGATGGTAGGAAGGAACGACCAGTGTTGTATTGCAATAACATGGTTCTTGGCAATCAATACTAATACTGAAGAACATGCTCTA
The DNA here is from genome assembly GCA_036927795.1 of Iris macrosiphon. Classification (NCBI taxonomy): domain Eukaryota; kingdom Viridiplantae; phylum Streptophyta; class Magnoliopsida; order Asparagales; family Iridaceae; genus Iris; species Iris macrosiphon. Next base: position 215,958,155 of record JAYESA010000004.1, read on the forward strand.
GATTAAAAAGAACTTCACTCTTTAAAATAGTGATGAAGAGAAATACCCTAAGACTAATATCATAAACTCCAACTCTAGGTACCTTGTTACCTTATCTTCTCCTTAATACCTTAATATTTTATCCTTATCTTATGCTAGTCTCATCTTAACATATCTCACTATATACTGGGATACTTATCTATTACTTGGCACTCACTAGATATCCTTATTCATCCCTATATATCATGATACCTAATTTAACACTAAACCCAATGATCATTACCTAATTGGTACTCATTAATGCAATTGCTTATGAATAATTATCTTACCTTAACTTATCTCTTATAAAGTCATATATATACCTTTGTCAACAGGTTCCTGTATATTTTCTACTATGATACTCTATGACACTTAACCTGGATGCTAGACTTGGTACTAACACTAGTTATATACTCATGACACCCAACTACCATGCACTCCTATATCCTATTGATACACACTCATCACTCTAGGATACTATCTGTAGGATACCTCTCTAAATTCCTAACACTGCCCACACAAGACACAACTCTTATATATGACACTCAGGATACTCACATACTAAGATACTCCATTACCTTATATGTAATCAATACACTAGCCACTAGGTTACTTGTATCTCAAATCTTTATGATACTTGAGATACTCTTGGTCTTAACACTTACAAGCACTCCCTTAAGTCCAATTGACACTCACATGAGCACTTTCTGTCACGACATGCACCCGGTGTAGGGCACGACTACGTGGGTACGTCCAGCCTACCTCAGTATCGATGGTAGAACGATGTATATGTCAATAATACTATCTAACATCTCATATAATATATATAATGTACCTATCAAGATATCTCAACTCCCAAATGGAGGATAATACGATAATATGATAATGGTAAACAATACTCAATTCCAGTAATAAACTAGAGGAAGATATGACACGATATGGAATAGAAAAAAAGAAATACAGAGTTAAATACATCACAAGTCTAATAGTCTAATCATAACTCAATGATCTCAAATATAATACATGCCTAAAGTGTCTAACTGACATATATAATATCATAAGTGAACTATCTGCCATACTCTGATCAACCGCGAAATCAGTCATCCCCGCTAGGCGCAAATTATCGCGACAGCGCTCCCGCAGGACGATCTTTCTCATATGGACGTGATATCGCACGAGCATAAGCTGCGCCCGTACAAGGCCATGATCTGAACATGCAATAAAATGACTAAGCCATAGAGTCGCACCGATAGTCCGAATGCAGCGGAATAAGAAATGAGCAGGCGATTGGTAACAAGTTCACATAGTCGTCATAGAGGAAGCATTGAATAACACAAGTATGGAAGTTTCATGGCATAATGTACATGAATGCACTGGTGGGGAGGCTTCTCGCCCACTCGACAAATCCAAACACGTTATATTGGTTCCGTGCAGCATCTATTAAGTTGTCTTTCAAGTCTTGCCTTAGGATCAATTTTATAGCATAATGTAAAGCCTAACTTGTGTGGCAGTATGCCATGCGAAATAAGAGTAACACGGCGAGACATACCAACTTACCATATATCCTTCCATGTCCAAGGTAAATCAAATTAAACCAAGCACGAGTATATATATATAATAAAATCCAGGGGAAATTGTATAAGCAAATACAGTGTCACGAGGGACGTTCTGACTCAGGTGCACGAGTTATACGATACTCAGGTGTATTGCATAAGATGTTCAAGTGTTCAAATATGTACAAGTGTGCACAGATGTCTAATACTCATATTCGTTCAGGTGTTACAAACTACTAAATGCGATGCAATAACTCGCACGCGGATTACTGTTAAGCGAGAATGACTTATCTATATGAACAGGAGGGTCGCTGGCGCTACAAGCTATTTGGACGAGTCTCTTGACGGTGATGGTGTAGTGCTAAAAACTTGAGGCACAAACACCATCCCGCCAAAGCTCGAGGAGTCCCCATATGATTTCTCCCAGGCCGGCACGATCCCGGTGCCCTGGCGATCGTCCGAGGAATCCACGATACCTCGTGCACGAGTTGTCTACGACCATGCAAGTCTTGGGTCTTTCTAGATTCATGATATGACATGATTCTATCTTGATTCACTTAGCCATTGGATGATGCATAGTCTCTTGGGCGGAGATAGGTGTAGCAATAAGTACTCGAGACGCATATACCATCTCGTCCGCTCGAGAGAGACTACCAAGGATCCGAATACCTGAATGAGTCTTGCTCCACGAGCTGCGATTCTTGCTTCTTGATATGATGCAATCCCTTAATTCGAAAAATGTCTTGGCGACCTAACGGTTCCGAATACTTTCAGGTTCATACTTGCACAGAATGACTATTTGATAATCTTCTGGGGAACTTAGATGAATGCAAAATAAGATAGTGTTACCGGGGGTCGTGGCATGGATTTATGTGATGAGCATATCGAATATGTAAAGCAGCTAAGCATTGGAACATTACGAATATAACTTTAAGAAAAATCTGTGGCGAAGACATACTTACAAATATAAGTAATTACGATAGCACGGGTCAGAGGGGTAGTGCGGAGAATAAAACCATACAGGGACATATCGGACAACATAATCTATAAGACAAACAGTATAAACATGTGAATGAGTGTACTACGAAGAGTATGTAATGTTCTATTCGAAGCATTAGCGGAGTCTACTTGCACGAAGCTAAGGTAGCATGCGAGGGTCCAATTATAAGCCAAGTTTTATTTTCAAGTTCTAACACAAGCAATACAAGATGGGGTTATTTCCTTAGCTAGGTGCGTTGTATTCTTTAGTAGCATGCAAGGGGTTATCGCCTAGCGATCTAGTATGTATTGTCTATATTTTTAAGTATGCAGGCTAAGCAAAGACAGGTTCATCGAAGCCACCCACCTTAGAGATTATTCGTCTCGGTCGAGCGATACTCCGAACGATCCTTTGAAAGTCTAAGTCTGAACTCCTGAAGGGCCAAGTCTAAAATCCTTTGCCTGAAAGAAGTCTTCTCGCTAAGCAAAGTAGGTTAGGTCATTGCACTTGCACCATTTGAATTGGCTCTCCGCTTGAGCCAAATGGGTCGTTACATTATACACCACTCAGAAAAAGTCTCGTCCTCGAGACTTCATGAGCGCAAATCGTTCTATCACAAACTATCGAATCTATCTCAAGCATAACAATCTGTGTCGCGTGTGTGCTGGGTCTGTCTCGTTGAATGACTCTATCATTCAATCCAAGCTTCGACTCGATCTCTAATGCGCCTTAGCATGGAACATATATCGCTTAATGCGGGGTACGATATAATCTATCTTGAATGACGATCTAAGACTAAGACAAACTTATCCAAATTGTCATACTCGTCCATGCAAATCTAATATATTCACTTGTACTAGCATTCGAGATCAGCATATCACGAGTCAGAATCGTGCACATATTCAAAGCGTCCCTCAAACATATACATGTCAACCAACTTAGCAATAGTGAAGTCTTTGCACTCGAGTTTAACATATCACTGAGTCTTGGATCGTTCACATGTTCAAGGCATCCCTCAAACATATGCAATTAACCAAACTTAGCGATTGCGAAATCGGACAAGCTACTTGCAAAAATATTAAGGGTTCTCATCATACAAATTATGATGATACCTCTAACAGGGTCAATAAAAATCCAAGTTATTTTCAATTCCACTCAAACCAAGCATTGCACTACCGTCAAGCACAATCTATCTGATCTACCGACTAGCGTCCATGTCCTATCGTCCATTCCATTCATGTCAAAAATAGCATACACTTACCATTCCAAGTCTAACTCTAAGACTTGTTGTCCCAGTTCTATGGCTTGCTTAAGCAATACTTTAAAGTTGGTCACACGAGTTCTTTCACTCGGCACATGATTGTCTACCTAATCACTAGGTTAGCACACAAGGTTATAGGTACAGTTCGTGTTCGTGACTCATCGTGCAAATTCATCGCAAGATGCTCGTCCTAATTCCTAAGGTCAAACCATTGTTCATTTGTACGGAATATTCTACCCAATCTTGTTTTACTTAGATTTCTAAACATTGAGCACAGATCATCCTACTCACATTAACACGTTCGTTTGTACAGGGTATGAGTCTGTTCGGTCAAATTCATGATATATCCATGTCATATGACAAACCTAGCAATTAACATAGTCTATCTCTTCAAACATATTTGATAGAACCCATATATCCATTCTAAGTCTAGACCACCAATCCATGATTCAATTCTACATCTTAGATCTCAATCATAAATCCAAGTCATCCAACAAGATTTATGTATCCATTCACGAAACCATCAACCGTGTCTTACTCCAAGTTCTAGACTAATTCATCCTTGAAATACTTCCAATTCACTTGTATTCTCAAGCTCGTCTTATCGTATCAAACCACTAGTCAATACGATCCTTCAATTATCACGCTCCAGTCTCCCATAAGTTCGATCATCCTTATTAGACGTGAGATTACCACACCAACACTTCCATTAGATAATCGTCCTAATCCGAACGTGAAGTATGTGCGAGCATGGAGTTGCACTCGTACAAGACAAGAATGTCAAATGTTATGGTTTTTATTAAAATGATCGAGATACCTTAACAATACACTTTGCTCCATCCAAGTTATATATGTGTATCCACCAAGTCATGTTCATCCATGCCTTGATCATAATTCATCTAGCTGATTTGAGTGGAAACTAACTATCGTACGAGACCTATGAATTCTCTTGAACATTTCCAAAATGATCCATACACCACTCAGGAATCGAGTCATCCGATTAAATCCTCAATCGTGTTCGTATCACTCGCTAGCATACTCACCAAGTTGTTCCTTAGAATTTTTGCACAATATCTAAGCGTCACCTCGATAAATCTTAGTCTCGTATATATCTCTATTGATAGTCATCCAGGTAAACCATATTTGATTTGCCTCTGCCGACACAAAATATCGTCCTAGCTATTTCTAAAAATCCAAGCACGATCCTCTATATTCGCCTTAGCGATAAACTGGCAAAGTTTTTATCAATTGCCATGCTAAGTCTGATTTATCCTTATCTGAATGATATCCCAATCTTGCTCGCAAACTAGCTTGCACCAAAAGGGTCTTGGCATGCGATACTCTACACAACTTAGCCGAAAGGCTGTGTGCGTAGCTAATCGTCCGAACGATATTCTATCTCGCACACTAACCAGCTGGGTAATCATGTATAGGTATTTGGGTTTGCACATAACTTATAATTTCTAGTACGAGTCCATTTTCACAAAGTCTGTCAGAGGTCGAAACAAGGGTCTTCATATAACTATCCAGTTCAAGCAATCATAACATTCACATGCACTTTATAAAATTATTTAGACTCATTGTATGGAATATTCCAACGGGTCAACGAGAGAGAGCATTTTGTACATAACCCACGAACGATCTTTTGAAACTAAAAAAATCGATAAGAAGTCCAAAGACGTAAAGTCGACGCTCTGATATCAATATGTCACGTCCTGATCTACCACGAAATCGGCCATCCCAGCTAGGCACAAATCACCGCGCCAGCGCTCCTGCAGGACAATCGTTCATATCTGGACGTGATACCGTACGAGCACAAGATGCGCCCGTGCAAGGCCATGATCTGAACAGATGATAACATGAATAAGCCACAGAGTCGCACAGATAGCCCGAATACAGCAGAATAAGAAACGAACAGGCGATTGGTAACAAGTTCACAGAGTTGTCATAGCGGAAGCATTAAATAACACAAGTATGGAAGTAAAACAAGCACTTTATTGATATTAAACAAGTATTACAAGCGACGCTAGGCCAAGATTATAAGTCGCTCAAGTCCTTTCTCTCAAAATAATAAAAGCGTGCCAAGTGGCTACAATTTGTGGAATGATACATAGACGATGTTCCAACATTATGTATTGTATATGTGCTACAGCTCCGGACGCAACGCTCCAAGGCTCCAGAGTGAACTCCACGCCTTAGCTCGCACAAAAGGGGTTTTCGCACCGAACGAGGTTCTCTCGCACCCTACAAGCAATCTGGTGGGTTATCAGTACATGAATACACTGGTGGGGAGGCTTCTAGCCTGCTCGACAAATCCAAACATGTTATATTGGTTCCGTACACCATCTATTAAGTTATCTTTCTAGTCTTGCCTTAGGATCAGTTTTATGGCATAATGTAAAGCATAACTCGTATAGTAGTGCGCCATACAAAATAAGAGTAACACGAGTGAGACATACCAACTTACCATACACCCTTCCCTGTCCAAGGTAAACCAAATTAAACCAAGCACGAGTATATATATAATAAAATCCAGGAAAAATCGTATAAGCAAACACAGTATCACGAGCGACATTCTGACTTAGGTGCACGAGTTACACGATACTCGGGTGTGTTGCAGAAGATGTTCAAATGTTCAAATATGTACAAGTGTGCACAGATATCTAATACTCATATTCGTTCAGGTGTTACAAATTACTTGATGTGATACAATAACTCGCATGCGGATTGCCGCTAAACGAGGATGACTTATCTATATGAACAGGAGGGTCACTAGCACTACAAGCCATTTGGACGAGTCTCTTGACGGAGATGGGTATAGCGCTAAAAACTCGAGGTACGCACCATCCGCCAAAATAGGAGAGACCTGAACTCTTTTGATGGTGATGGTGTAGCACTAAAAACTTGAGGCATAAACACCATCCCACCAAAGCTAGAGGAGTCCCCATATGATTTCTCCCAGGCCGGCACGATTTTGGTGCCCCGACGATCGTCCGAGGAATCCACGATACCTCATGCACGAGTTGTCCATGATCATGCAAGTCTTGGGTCTTTCTAGATTCACGGAGATGTGTAGTCTCTTGGGCGGAGATGGGTGTAGTAATAAGTACTCAAGGCGTATACACCATCTCGCCCACTCGCGAGAGACTACCAAGGATCTGAATACCTGAATGAATCTTGCTCCATGAGCTATGATTCTTGCTTTTTGACATGATGCAATCCCTTAATTCGGAAAATGCCTTGGCAACCTAACGGTCCCGAATACTTTCAGGTTCATACTTGCACAAAATGACTATTTGATAGTCTTCCGGGGAACTTAGATAAATATAAAACAAGATAGTTTTACCGAGGGTCGTGGCATGGATTTATGTGACGAGCATAGCAAATATGTAAAGCAGCTAAGCATTTGAATAGTACAAATATAACTTTAAGGAAAATATGTGGCGAAGCCATACTTGCAAATATAAGTAATCACGCTAGCACGGGTCTAAGGGGTAGTACGAGGAGTAAAACCGTACAGGGACATATCGGGCGACATAACCTATGAGACGAGCAGTGTAAACATGTGAAAAAGTGTACTACGAAGAGTATGTAATATTCTACTCGAAGCATTAGCGGAGTCTACTTGTACGAAGCTAAGGTAGCATACGAGGGTTCAATTATAAGCCAAGTTTTATTTCTAAGTTCTAATACAAGCAATACAAGATAGGATTATTCCCTTAGCTAGATACGTTGTATTCTTTATTAGCATACAAGGGGTTATCACCTAGCGATCTAGCATGTATCGTCCATATTTTTAAGTGTGCAGACTAAACAAAGACAGGTTCATCGAAGCCACCCACCTTAGCGATTATTCGCTTCGGTCGAGCGATACTCCGAACGTGTCACGCCCCAGTCCCAAAAATACGTAGGACTAGGACACGTAAGCATGACAGCCGCATGGATATGGCAACTCCAATATATGGAAACCAAATCCATACGTACGCTGTAATATGAATATCAAATCCACGAGTGGTATAAAAGGTAATACAAGTCACAGGGTAAAATCTAAATCTCATCCACCAAAATCAAATATAATTAAATAACCAATATTTAGGGAACTAGATCTCAATAAGAAGTATCTAAGGATGATGGTTGGATGGAAACAAATCTACTACCAACTCGAATATAAGAGCAATACAAAATAAGTACAACACAATCAACCAAAATATAAGTATACCAGTTATCGATCACGGCCCGATAAGAAGACATCCACGAAGCATACACATCCATCCAAATTTGTGCTCCTGCAAATACTCAAGAACAGGTACACCTGGCAGCGGACCAGGTCCTCAGAGGGACATAACAAGATACTTAAACACATGCCAATAAAGTACTGAAATAAATATCCAAAAGGGTCTCATAACCGTCTAAGTGAATGCAGTTAAGAATAACTTTCCCCACAAGTGAGCTATCTGGCTGAAAACTGGGATTTGGCATGGTTCTCTTTTGAAGATCCAGGGGCCCAAAGGCACGTCGTCTTTTGAACGGCGGAGGCCCGCCAATGTATATAATATATATATATATATATGGTTCATTACCGCCCGTATCTCCAGTGGAGAATCCGGGTGCACAGGAAAAAGTGCAAAGGAGCTCAAATACGGTACTTGTTGTTCTTCCCACCCCATGCTCTAAACATGTCACATCCATGACACAATAAAACCTCTAATAACTGCCAAGTCTACTAGCATGCAAAGTTTCTAACAGCAGTTATCCCTAACGCACGACCCACACGTACAGGAGGTCAGACCTGTCACGCAGTCCATGATCTATATGAGACTCACACCCGTGTAACAACTGTGTCACGGCCAATGAACCTAATGATACTATATGATAATGGGGTAGTCTCATAAGCAGGGTCAATGCAAATACATAAATAAAAATATATCGCGACGACACCGTCGCGTATATTTTATATAACAGTTAAAATATATGAACTAAAGACATAAAATAAAGATGCATGCAATCATATGGAATAAGAATAACAGTACAATGGCAAGGTATACTTGCCTGGCAAGGAAGCTGCAATGTACCAATAACTGCTCCAGAAGTCGCGCAGAATAAATCCAATATCCTATGTACATATGATATAATACAATAAAATCATTAGTCATTACACTAGTGCACACACAACAATATTTACACTGGACTCAGGGGGGTACACTAGGGGTAACACTAGTCATCTAACACGGTCAATTACGCATTGAATTACGCGGGTATCGGGTCTTTAAGTACTGTACACAATAAGTCAGTCAACTAACACGGTCTCGCCAGTACGTCGGTGTACTCAAGGCAGACACCAACATTGTTCTTAGGGTCAACAGGGTCAAGGACAAATACGGGGCAGTCCACGGTGTCCTAGGTCATACAATCTGAATATATATAGTCATAATTATAAATTAGCATAGGATTTAATTACTTACAATTTATGTACATACCATATATTTATATATTTCTATGTATAACAACCAATTATACATACCAAATTGAATACATGTACTAAATATCTATATAAATATATACCAATGAATAATATACACGTACGCGTACATATACGTACACGTATTTGGGTTCACCGACTCCGGGCCTGATGTCAACTAACAGTCAATAAGCAATACTATTATCCTACTGGAATGCACACAAATATACATAAAGGAGAAGACAGACAGGTTCATACCTCGGAGTACACGCACGGGTACGACGGTGGGGTTGACGATGACGATGATGCTGGTGACGACTATAACGACGATGATGGGAGGATGACAGTACTGATGGTGAATATGAATGGTGAGGGCTAAGGACCGGAAGCTGTGGAATGATTTTCTCAGTGCAACTTTGGTCAAACACTCGATAAATGATATCCTCTAGATCTGTTGCTGTGAAAGACCTGTCTAAATTGTCAAGAAAACTAGAGTTCCTTGTTCATTTGCTTTCTTCATTCTCCCTTCCCAAGGAAGTCCCTTGAACCATTTGCTTCTATCCGTATCTGGCCTTCGGGTCACTTCCAATACTTTATGCTCTGGTTTTTTATTATTTTTTTCACTGAAACATCAGAAGATTTTCGTTCAGATTCACCCAGGGACTTAGTATTCTTCTCATTCAGTTTCATATTTTGAGAAATCTCTTTGATTGATTGAACAGATCCTTTACCAGCATCATCCTTATCAGATATTGTTTCCAGTTTCCTCATGCCAATTGCATTCTTGTTCTTTTCCAAATCATCTGACGATTTAACCGAACCAGAACTCAACCTCATCTTCTTAAAAGGCTTATCAGCATTTGCATCTGCATGGGCTTCGGATTTTCCAGCATCAATTTTTTTTCATCTCCCTCAAACCCATTTTCTTCAGTTTTAGAAATAGTAGTAGGATTATTTTCCTCTCGGTCTAGAAGAAACTTAACTTCGACTCCAGCAATTTATCAGGTATCTTGTCGGATATAGTGCATGTTCCAATATCAAACGTGCAATAAAAAGAAATCTGCAGATTCGACTGCTTCCTTGGAAGGCTGCGGATTTCTATTATCCTTAGATGTGCATACCACAGAACATTTGCCGGCAATAGATTCCAGCGGGTTAATATTGGATTGCCCAACGCCTTCTCCAGAAGCCAAGAAGATCTACTTCTCCGCGGGAGCGTGGCCTCCCAGATAGCTCAGGATGTCGGACGGGCGGAAGAATCACAGGATCTTCACCTTCTTCTTACCATCTTGCTCCCAGATCTTTATAATCTTCCCAATGTACGGCTCCTCTTCGTCCTTCTTGCAGAGGTAGGCACAGTCGTACAGCGAGTACTCGTCTCCGTCGAACGTGAAGGACTCGTAGAACTGGGAGTCCCTCTTGGCGCCGCCGATGCCTCTTTTCTTGCCCCATTGGAACTGGAGCTCAAAACTATCGGATTCCATACATGCAGTGATTTTGCAACGACAAGCCTAGAATTCCGAGCCGACGTTGCTCTCGGACGGTGAGGGTCAACTTAGGGGTTCCGGCGGGGGAGCTCCGGCGAGTTGGCCGGGAAAGGGGGAGGAAGAAGAAGAATAGTAGTCGGCTGCTGAGATTTAGGTTTTAGGAATAAAAAGGAAAAGTAAAAAGGAATTGATGTATTTATAGGCACATGGGATTTGGTTGACCTAGGAATAGTTGACCTTGGTCAACATTCTCTTGGGATGGGCCTTGGGCTTGCCATGGGGGGTGTTTGGAAGGGCTATAATTGCATGATTAAAATACAAGGATGGGGTTAAAAATATATGAGGACGATTTGCGCGCGTTGCACATGCTAAAAATTACAGAAAAATTTACGTGAAGGGAAAATTGAGTTTCTTCATGAATTGTCCAATGGTGGGGACACTAAAAGGCATTTTTGCATAAAAGCCCCCCTAAAAATTAGAAAATTGCACAAAGGCAAAAATTAAATTTAATTAATTAAATCGAAATGCGTACGATGTTCTAGAATTAATTAGGAGTACATGGGATTAATTTTAGGTGGGCCACAAGTGTCAGGGCGTAGAAGGGACAGTATAGAGTATTAATAAAATTCGGTTTGCACAAAATGGTCAAGATTGTGTCCCCAATTTCGATTGGGACGTACAAGGGTACAAAATTGAAATTTATATCGAATTAAGAAATAATGTCCACGACGTTTATTGTGCGGCTAAAATATAGCATCGGAGAGCAATATTATAAATTGCACAAGGGTCAGAATAGTAGGCGGCATGTCTAGGATGAGATCGTGGAGTTTCTAGACAGGCAATGGTTAGTGAGGTACTCCAATTATCGAAGCAACGGTAAGGTGCGCTACACGATATTTAATTATTGCATAATTAAATAAAAGTCGTGTTCTAATTCTAATTGGTTCAAACTAGCCCTAATTTCACTATCTAAGCAAATTAGGCCTAAATTTAGGTGAGGGGGTTTACAGAACGCGACTTTGAAAGTATAAGTCTGAACTCCAGAAGGGCCAAGTCTGAAATCCTTTGCCTCAAGAAAGTCTTCTCGCTGAACAAAGTGGGTCAGGTCGTTGCACTTGTGCCGTTTGAATGAGCGGAATGGGTCGTTACACTAGCTAAGTCTCATCGACTACTGGTACTATCTCAACATGCTCTACGAGTGCTAATTCAACTGGCTCGCCATCCTGTGGCCCGTAGTGCATAGGACACCAGTCCTCTAATAAATCATCTAAAAAATAAATCTAGTCAGGATTGGAGCAAAGTACAATACAATAGCAGTTCCAATAATTGACAGAAACTATGAAACAATAATATCAAATAAAAATAAATGATGGAAATAACTGAACTAGTAAATATTATAAGAAGAAGAAAAATTACGGTAAATAATGGCAATAATCTGAGAACAATATGGTAAAGAACATCAATGTAACGAACTAGAATAAAGAAAATAATATAGTAAATGTGACTTAAAATATTAGTAAGATAATATGATCGACTTGGGCCTAGCACAGGCTATATATAAAAAGGGAGCTAGTATGATCACACGTGAGTTGCATGATCTGCTAGCTATCACGGGCTACACTAAATCATGAGCTATAAGGTATGATCACATATCTGCTAATACTTCTCCAACCCCCGACTAGTACACGGATCCAAATCACGACACGTTATAACATGTACATCATACTACACGGTCTATAATATCATGCACTATGATCATGGTCTATATAATCACTAAAATATTACGGTAATCACTGAGTAATCAGGAAGCACAATACGAAGATCACTGAGTAATCACAACCATGACCAAGAACTACGTATACAATCCGTGTAACCATCATGTCAGGAATCAATTATCTCAATACTAAATACATAAAGCATAGAGACTATCAAATAAGAAAATTATCAGAGAATGTACTCACATGTGGTCCTGAGCAAAAGATAAAACTCGGTGTCCGAGTTGGTGTCACACAACCCTATATATGAATATCATATCAATTAGGTGTAATAAAGTGATAAATGAACTAAAATGAGTAAAAATATGCTTTCTAGGACATTTCTAGGTCAAACTAGGCCAATACCTTGATTTTAGGTCCATACCTAGTTTTTAGGTTGGTATCTTGAGGATACAAGTTATATTAGCTAAAACTAGATATTTACTCTATATAATATCAATGGCAATACTTACATTACACTAGATATTAATGCTAGGTAATACATACCTATAACCTTATACTAGTCACTATATATCTAATTTACTTAGTATCACTACTACACCATATAAACTTATAATTACTAATAATGATAACACCTTAGATACCAATATAAAATATACTTTAACATATACCTTAGACTACCATTAATACTCTTATCTCAAGTCTAGTACTAACATATCACACTAGCACAACTCATTTGTATTTGATACATAATCACACAAGTCTCAACTCACCCTCACTGTGCACTGATCTGGCACCCCACAACCAACACTCCAACACCTTACCCCTATTTAGCTGATACCCACTAATACTCTGCCTACAAACAACACAACACATTCAACCATCTACTCATATATACCATATACATCTAAGTATAACCCACACACATAACTGCAACAATATCCATACATGTGCACACAGTGCACCATTCCACTTGCTCACTGAAACCTTACTCCCTCACAGTCAAATATATCTCACCACCCTCCCTCTCTCTCTCTCTCTCTCTCTCTCTCTCTCTCTCTCTCACACACACACACACACACACACACACACACACACACACATACATACATCCATATATAATATATACACATAACCATCTGATACCCAACGCCTACTGCTATTGTTATTTTCTTTAGTTGACTGTTACTGCCTGCTGCTGTTGCTTGGGTCAAAAACTCGACACCCAACTCATATCTTGCTGTTACAGTTGGTAACAGACGGTGCACTTAGTGCACTGTCACACTGAGCAGTCTTCCCCCTTGATTACTACTGCTATGTGATACCCAGGTTAGAACATATTGATACCCTTTCTAACCTTAACCACATCAACAACATCAATTACAGGCTACTGCTACTCACTGAATTCCCCAACCCGAGATCAACTCCATAACAATCACACTCACAACATATAAATACACATATATATAAATATCTATATATAACACAAATAAGACTTGAGGGTGCACAATACACACTAATAGTCATTCGTTAAACACTTGGCATGCAATATATGATACTCTATGGTACGCACCCAAATGAAGTATCAAAACCTATAATTCTCCACTAATAGCAATAATATATCTCAATCACATCTAAAATAACTAATGCAACTAATTACAAGTAAACTTGAAGAGTAGTTACACAAATCACCCAAAATGAACCTCGTATCATACCATATCACAAAATACCATGATATGCTCTACTCATATTCAATTGTGGACACGTACCTAGTTCCATAGCATCAATCTAAGTCTAATTAGATCTAATTGATCTCATGACACATACTTGATCGATGCATCAATCTTGGAATTCCTCCAAAATGAGCATAAATCTTCATGTAAAAATTACAATAGAGGTCATATGAACCTAGTTCTTGTTCCTATTGGTAGCCCAAAGCCAAGAAAGATTTCCTAATGGTTAAATGTATGAATTAGAGTCTAGATTAAGGAAAAATCAGAATTTATCTATTGGGAGATGAATTTCCAATGAAAAACCTAAATGGACAAAATTAGGACACAAGCTCCTTGCCAATTTCTCCTCCTTCAAGTGCTTCTTGCAATCCAAGCTCTAATGCTTCTTAGATGATGTAATTGGTAGAGAATGTGAGTGGATTAGGGTGAATTTGGTAGAGGGATGAGTCAATTTGGTAAAGAACACAATTAGGGATCTAGAATAAATGAATTAATGAGAGGAGAGAGAGAAAGACCCCCCTCTTCATGTGACTGTCCCCTTTACCCCTTTCCAAGTAATCCACAATGCCCATAATACCCCTCACTAGCTAGTTGTGAGGTCTAATTAGAAATGGCTATATTAGAAAACTTCTAATTCTTCATAAAACTAATCCAACATCCTTAATTAATTAAGGGAATAGGTCTAATGGGCCTAACCCAATGTTGGGCTCAATGTGTCATGACAATCTAATAGGTCCACTAATGACAAGTCCAAAAATAGGCTAGCCAACTAACTAGTAATAAATAACACAACACAATATAAGTAATTAGTAGCACAATATATAAATATTGAATAACTAAATAATAAATATGCTAAATGACAAAAATACCCTCATCTAGAAATATGGTAGTGACACTTTCAAACATTTATTTTACTTCCTACACTTATCACTATCCTCTCATTCTTAGCATACTAGGTTGAAATCCTACTATCTAAAAATTGCACCTCACACTAGTATATGCACAAACACTGATACAACACTTACTAACAGTCACATTACCCTGGAAACAAGAGACTAATTTCACTCACTGATTAGAATTTATCCAATACTCGTCTTATCTTGGTATTTGGATACAACTCATACTCTAGCACTAACTCCAGGTTACTCTCTTATACTTTGGTACATATATAAATACTTTCTACCCACTATGGTACCAACACTCTTGGCACTATGATATCATACTAGTACCATTCTACCCATCATACAGTTCACTGATACATTACTACCCCTAATACACTCACAAATATACTCACACCCACTGAAACCTACTCCCACACAGGTTACCATCTTTTCTCACTGTCTGAAACACCTGCACTTCTACTTCCCATGATATCCTTTTATATACCCTACATCCGTATTACATTGATACACCTAACTGATACTATCACACACAATAACACTCACTGATGCTAAACTGTCACACTACACATACCACCTGTTACTCATCATAATCTTGATACATTCTGAATACTTGCCCTCTCTGAGTACCCTTGGTACACAGACACTAACCTCATAACTATACTTAACACCCATAACAGTACGCATTAATATACACTCTACCACTTCCACTCTTGACACTAGCTCACTCACCAGATCACCTCAGTACACTCGCTACACTCATGCTCACATGCATCTAATGCACTAGTTATTCACTTCTAGGATATACATATCCCACTTGCACACTCACAGACAGACACATGGTTCTATACCCTATTGATATATATCTTTTCTCAACTACTATACTTGAAACTACCAACTGATACACTAATCAGTGGTACACCAGAACATATCTTCCATGACCAATCTTGATACTTCTCAACCCATGGCACACCATTGGTATTTCTAATGCCCACACCCTACTTCCTGGTACTTCACTTCACCACTCTTGCACTCACTCACCCATTACTTATGGTGCACTTGTGCACACAATTCTAGACACTCTACCTCTTTCCCCCACATATCACTCTTTAACATATTAGCACCCTTAAGTACTAGATGATATACCCTCACTAGACACATATTTGTGCACACACATCTACCCATACTAATACACAATACTCCATATAACACAAGTCCTATTGCTTAGCACAGCACAACTCTAACGCTATCACACTCTCTATACATTTATGGGTACCGTTCTATCATGACACACTCACAAGTACCTCTCCTGAATACACATTCTTCTCCTCATGACACAACCAAGTATCAAGCACTAATAGAATATCATGCTCCATTAATACCCAAACACAAATTTATGATACTCGATTGATACTTGGATCCCTCAACTATATAAATCTATCTATCTAAAACATACATGATGACATGATATCAACACCTAGAATCATAAATTGGTATTATGCTCTCCTCCTGACGATACCATTAGTACCACTTACCAACTATACTCTGACATTTACCATGAACTATTGTTACAAATGGTACTACACTATGAGTTATCTTTAGACTGATGTCTAATAGTCACATACCCAACCAAGACCACTCTCAAACTCACATGTTATACCTCTAACAATCAATACTGATTCTCAGACTTAACACACTCTGTCTGTAAGTTACCAAGCTACTGCACTATCCAAGCAATCTCAGGAACTAATGAAGGTAAAACTCTATAAGGAACTGAACTAGAGGCACTAAAGATATCTCTATTCTTGAGCTAGTGGAGGTGATGAAACAGAACTCAATAATAACAAGAGTGGAATGATATAGATGATATGTTAAGAACCAATTTAAGTTACAATCTGATAATCATATTCGTCTGTCTGAAATTATGTTACCAAAAATTTTGTCGCGCCAGTAAGCATAGCTACGATAAATTATAGAGTCTATAACTAGGGTACATACCTCTATAATCATGTTGTCTAAAATTCTCGCGTTGCCAGCTAGCATGGCTGCAAGAACTCTAGATTCCATAACCAAGATAAGTATATTCAAATAGGCTCTATGCCTTCGCCACACCAACTAATATGGCTGCGATACAAGATGATGTACGGATGATACAAGACGATACTCGATTATGTATTTCATACAAGACGATGCACGAATGATACAAGACAATACTCACAATTTGTGGGGGAGCGTCATATCAAAGTTGTCTATCTTGCGTATTAGTCATGGTTTGTCAAATTTTAAAATAGGAGAGATTTTTGGCCTGAACAGTCTATGACCAACTTGATTTTGGTATTCGATCAAAATACAAACTCGACATGACTTGATGTAACACAACTCATAATCACATCACATGCAGATTGTACATCAAGCTCAAAGAATCTACTCCATGGAGGTGGCAAATTGGTCGTTGGAGGTGGCAAATTGGTCATCATATTTTTTTTATATTTGTTATGTATTTTATGTCTATTTTATAGGACCAATTGTACATCTGGTTGCATTGGCACTAGGAAGCCCAAACCTCAGTCTAAACCACATCATAGTCTACCAAACAAACTTGACCCAAAACCCACATACATTCTGGCTAAGAGGTAGCCAAACTCAGGCTGATTTCGGCCCCACCGAACTCGGGCCAAACTCTGTACCTCTGACCCAGTTTGCAGATTTGACCGTTCCCTCTTAAAGAATTGGTCTCCAACATTCTGATTTCTGAACATTAGGTCACACCGGGTTCAGGCCAGTGCCCATTTTGAAAAACTATAAATAGGCATTGAGTTTGTCATTGAAATTTAATAATCACCCATTCATTCATTCATTCATTCATTCATTCATTCATTCACTTGCAAACATACTGCATTCAGAGCTATTCAATCTTCCAATTCCCAAGATCAACTCCTCAGCCTTCTAGTGCCAAGTTGTGGTTCGATTAGAAGTCTGTTTAAGTTGTAAAGTTTGAATTTCCATGTTATTTCCATTTCGCTGTTTGAAGTCGACGAGCCATTCGGATCAAAGCTTGTGGTTGTAAGAAGTTGGAGATCCCTTCAAATCAAAGCTCATGGTATATTTTGCTATTTTATAATAGTGGAATTAAAGTCGAACAAGAGTTTTCCGGACTGGACCGTCTTCCAAGAAGGATACCAGGATACATCGCAGTATATTTTTTTCTGGACTTTTAAATCTCTGATTACTTGCTTGTTGATTTTTAATTAGTGATTAGCATTACTTTTATTGGTTTATTATTGCCTTCACCTATTCACCCTCACCCTCCCCCACCCCGACCCCCACCTTTAGGGTTGCCTATATCTTTTTGTGTAATTAAAATAAATAAATTATAACTAATAACTTAACTATCTCACGTAATTAAAAATTAAAATAAATAAATAAATTATAACTAATAGCTTAATCATATAATATTATCTAACTACTTGTACATATATCTATAACAAACCCTAATTAAAATATAAACATATCTATACAAAATTTTAATTGAAATATAAATATATCTATAACAATTTCTAATTATAATATATTAAAATTATATTTGTAACATATTTTAATTTTTAAATATTTTTTAATAATATCATACAAAATTTTATATTTTATGTGGAAGGCACCTGCATGTGATTTGTAACCTCTATATTCTTCTTAGGCTGAATTGTAACATGATATCCTAAACTATACCAGTTTTTGAATTTATACTCTAAACTTTGATATGTATAAATTTGATACTTTAAAAAAAATTAGGGATGCATTTTTTTATTTTTTTTATTTCTAGGTATGAAGTTAAAAATATATTCAATAGTTAATACTATCAAATTATTGACTAAAAAAATTAGGTATCTAAGTAAAAAAATTCGAATAGATATCAAGGTGCAAATT
Source organism: Iris macrosiphon (assembly GCA_036927795.1). Lineage (NCBI taxonomy): Eukaryota > Viridiplantae > Streptophyta > Magnoliopsida > Asparagales > Iridaceae > Iris > Iris macrosiphon. The sequence goes on from JAYESA010000004.1 coordinate 215,977,179, forward strand.
CAGCCTTCTTACGTTCGGTGACGCGGCGCTTCTTTCCATATAACAAAACAAAATCTTCTTCACGGCTCCCTCCCTCCGATCAGTGCCCCCACACTCCAACCGCCACGTGTACTCCATCCACCAACCCATCCAAATCCAACGGTCAGAATAATAATTTCACAGTGGGCCCCATTCCGTATAAATTCTTTCCCGATCCGGATTCATCGTCCGTTCTTATAAACACCCAACGAGAACTGTTCGTCTTCGTCTCCCAATTTTAGGGTTTTTCTCTCCCCCCCTTAAAACGCTGATTTCTCGTTGCTCCTCTATTAATTAATTAATGCCGCCGGAGGATGACGTCACTAATGGCGGCCACGCTGACGTCGTCCCTACAGAGGACCTCCGCTGGTCCAAGAACAAATTCTACACGAGAAAGCCCAAGATTCCCAAACCAGAACCAGCTCCAACCCCGGAAGCCTCCGTTGACGACATCGCCTTCTCCACTCCCCTTCCTCATCTTCCTTCGGTCATGGCGTCATCATCGCCACCGCCACCACCTCCTCCGGAGTCGGCGACGGAGATGACGTGGCCCCCAATGGAGGACAAGAACGACGGTGCCGCTATCATGAACCGGACGATATCGATCGATCTCCACTCGTATACCAAGACTGAGTTACGACAGCTCCGCCGCAAGCTCACCGCGGAGCTCGACCAGGTCCGCTCGATGCTGCGTCGGACCGTAGAGTTCTTGGGAGCCGATACCGCCCCCACCACTGCTGAACGCGAGAACTCGCAGCACTCGATATACATTACTGAACCAGAACCCACCACCGCCGAGAGCCACAACCTGAACAAGAGCCCGAACCTGTTCGCTGCCGCTGGCAGTGGGGACTTTGAATTGAGCCCCAATAGCCACTTCAGCAACCAGAACAAGAACCTGGTCGTTGTTGGCCGGGACTTCGGATTGAGCCCCGATAGCCATAACTACTTATACAAAGTGAACCAGAACCAGGACCCCAACTTGGTCGCTGCCGGCTGCAGCAACTTCGAATTTAGCCCCAATAACTATAGCTACAATGTCCTGAAGAATGAGAGCCGGTATCCCATTGAACACGACTCGCTAGTCGTCGACAAAGAGATGATTTCGCAGCCCGAGAGGAACTTGTTCTTGGGAAGGAAGTTAGATTCTGCATTCAAGAGCTGCGGTTCGCTGCTCACTAGGCTGATGAGGCACAAGTTCGGATGGGTCTTTAACAAACCGGTCGACGTCAGGGGTTTAGGGCTTTACGACTACTATACGATCATTCGGGAGCCGATGGACCTCGGGACTGTGAAGACGCGGCTGTCCAAGAAGCGGTACGAGAGACTGTCAGAGTTTGCACGGGATGTCAGGCTTACTTTCAACAATGCCATGAGGTATAACCCCAAGGGTCAGGATGTACACATCATGGCTGAGCAGCTTCTGAAGATCTTTGATGAGCGGTGGCCTGCAATCGAGGCGGCGTCTGCTTACTGCCCTCCTGCTCCTCTGCCGCCTCGGCCTCCTTCTCCTCCTCCGGTGAAACCACATTGGCTGGTGGCTCATCCCGGCAGTGGTCGGAATCGAGCTTTGGATAAGCCGAAAGCAAAGGACTTGCACAAGAGGGATATGACTATGGATGAGAAGGGGAGGTTGAGGAGCAAATTGGAGGATCTTCCTGTGGAGAAGCTGAATGGTATTGTGCAGATTATCCATAAGAGGACCTCCAATCTGAAACGGAATGACGATGAGATCGAGGTGGATTTTGAAAATTTGGATGCAGAGACACTTTGGGAGCTTGATAGATATGTGACCAATTATAAGAAGAGTTTGAGTAAACACAAGAGGAAGGCTGAACTTGCTATGTTAGCAAAACAAGAGACTGAGCAGAAAAGGATGCAAGAAAGGGTATGAACTGATAAAACTTGCTGGTTTTGACCAATATTGCACTGACATGAGTACGACCTGTAAAGACCAAACGGACACGGCACCTACTTTACTGTGCCCTACTATGTTTTGGTGTGTCCTTGTTGTGTCCGACACGGGAAAGGCACAAATTTTGGAAATTTATGTGCTTCCTAGGTCATGATCATCTAAACAGGAAAAATATTTTGTTTTCATTTAATTTTCACAGGTTTTGGAGCCAGTGGTTGTGGAACAGAGTACGTTGAATAATCAAGGTAGCTATACTGCAATATGTCAATATGATTTGACCGCTTGTATTGTTGCAAATTGCACTAATTTGGTTTCATGTTGTTTTGGCAAAAATTGCAAGAATCAGTGGTCGCTAACCAAACTCCAAGGAGAGAAAATAGGACGGGAAGTCCAAGTGAATCAAGCAGTTCAGGCAGCTCTAGTAGCGACTCTGGGTCCTCTTCATCAAGTGGTATATTCTGTGTACAACTTATCCATAGTTGTTATATGGGATTTGTGTAAATTTCTACCAGTTGTATCTTTGTACATTACGGATGCAGACTTAGAATGGATGGTGAATTTACTTGAAGAGATATTTTGTCAGGTCCTGACAGTGATAGTTCATCGGAATGTGGATCAGATGCAGCTCATTAACCTAGAACGTGAACATATGAACGACAGGTACAACTTTTAACATAATTTATACCTAATTAACATGTTAGTGCTGCATGTTTATTTTGGACAATTTAAATTGAGGTCAATACTCTACTAATTGTGGTAACCCATAATATTGATGCTTAATATCCTTCTGCCTTCCTTAATCATGCATAAAACAAGAATGACAGTTGCAATATGGTTTTGGGGTGGGGGGGTGTTGATCTGGGATTGTTAATCGGTGGGGCACATCTAGGAATCTTAACCCAAGGGTGTTCACCAATGGTTGGGGGGGGTGGTGGTGTAGAAAAATATAATATTATTTGCTACAATAGGAGCATCATATTATTCCTCTTATACATTTTACATAAGTGATAGTAGTGGGCAAAATCGAAAGGGTATATAATGACAGACGTATGTCATTATTGCTTGCATAACATTTTGACCCATAAGGTATCTAGGGTCTTCTAGCGGTCCTATCAAATAGGAACTATATTTTCAAGGGTATCCTGAATTTTTTTAGCCTAGTCAACATAAAAACGTACCTGTACTATAATTTTTTAATCTTATGTATCTTTTGTTAGTTAATCGATTTTAGGTAACGTCTGGTATTTTTTATCTATCACTTTCTCAAAAGGCACTGATGGGGCTGCCTTGAGGCATTTCTAAGGCTCCAACATGCATCAGAAAGTCATTTTGACATCCAAATCAAGGTTCAGCATATCAATTTTGCTAATGACTTTGGACCATTCTTATATGAGTATATTTTTTTTACTGTTTTGGGTAACTTCGATGGGTTACGGTGGCTTCAATGGGTCGCAATGGGGTCGAGTCGGTCGGACCTTGATCTAGTCTCATCCTCCAAAGACTCCAAAACAGGATGTGTGATGTAGAACATCTGTTGGGGCTCAATTAACACCTTTTTAGAGAGTTGTGTGCTTCATAAAACCAGACAACTCGCCATTCAAAAATATATTGTAGAAAGGGGAAGAAAGACACTTCAAATTATTGAAGAGAATTAGTATACTATGATATTAAGGTGTTGACAACAAATATTGAATTCTTAATGGTTTAGTTTCTAGTGGCAATAACTTGAAGACAAAGACTTGGAAAACCAAGTCGGAGGTTCGAATCTTCCTTGACGTGCTATGCCCTTAAATATCAAAGGAAGGATGAACTAGGAAATTCAGGTAGCCGAATATAGATGAGTGATCTACCTAGAAAAGAGGATCGTGGTACCAACGACCAGCTCAAGTAGTGTGTGATGAAGATCGTCTCTAGTGCTGGATCGAGCTTAGTGAATGATTGAGAGCCGAATTTAGATGAGCGGTCTACCTAGACAAGATGATCGTGGTACCAACAGTTAGCTCAAGTTTGCGATGAAGATCGTCTCAAGTGTTGGATCGAGTTGCATCCAACGCAAAAAACGAGGATCAATATACATAGCAAAAGGTGGTAGCAGAAGCAGCTTTTGAGAGCAGCCTCCCATCTACTATCAAAAACTGCCTCAAAATTGAACTAAAACTTTTGAAAAGTTCTTTAGTAAGCTGTAGTTACCAAACAACTTGTAGGACTTTGCAGGCCTACCTTTCAAAAAGTAAGCATATGTAGCCATGACAAGCAATCCAAAACGTAGACTAAGAGAAGTCTTTTGTTTTATTTGATGGCGAGGATGCTAAAACCTATAATAGGATTATCAAATTCTTCGTATATTATCAAATTTCTAATTATTCGAAAATGTCCAAAATCATTACTTCTTTCCCTTTTGGTTGTTGTGAATGAGACCAAACCTCGACCACTAGATCGAACAACGGCTGGTCATGCTCTAGTAGTGAACCTTAAACAAATTTGACAATTCATGCCTTGATAGTGTGTAGCTGATTTAAAGACCTAGAATTTCTGTTCGAAGGATTTTTATGTTCTTGGTAAACTCTTCGAATATATTGTTTGAAGTCAGAAACTATTTCTACTTTCTAGGCACGATGGTTTGGATGCATGGATTCATCTTCTTGAAGGGACTTCACGATTCTTTAGTAAACTCAACCCGTAATCTTGGACTAAACTATTAATTTCTAGGGTTATTTGTTGCTAGGATTATTTGTGGTTAGTTTTGTATCAGTTACTTTTATAGTTAGGCTTTCACAATCTCATATTAGTTTTAGTGAATCGACACACATAGATTGTTCCTTAGGTCTTGTCGTGCATTAAACTTTGTGTAGGCTTCATCCTTACTGTTACCAATCTTTTGATTGCTGTTACCAATCTTTTGAGAATAAGCGTGAAAGTTGTGTGTTGTTGAAGCCTTTATTATGCTTCATTATATAGACACACACATTATGTCCTTACACCATATGGTGCCACCTCATCAGTTAGGCCAAGCCATCAACAAAATTTGTTCAAATTTACTACCCAATTCTAAGATTTTAATTTTTTTAATTTTTGTAGTATATTTTGCAGTACTTTAATCTTATCCAAATTTAAAACTTAAGATTTATTAAACTTATCCATAATCTAAATTTCAAAAATTATACATATTCATATAAAACTTATCTATAGCTAAGTAAGTTATTTTTACACGACTTTAAATTTATCCAAAACAATTTAAACTAGAATATCTTACTATAATTTATATGACATTAATATAGTAACTAGTATTTAAAAAATGTTTCCTATAAATAAAATTTTAAATAGCTATACTGTAGCTGCGTGGTGCACTAATAATTTTACTTTTGGTGCAGAATGTGCATGGATAATTTTGCTAAGCCCTAGGCGAGGCGACATGGCACCCGCCTCGCCTAGGCGTCCGTCCAGGATTCCTGCTGCTAAGTAAGAAGAAGAATCAGTAGCAAAAGTAAATCAGAATTTGAAGAAGAATGCAGCAGAAATTAGAAGAAAAAGGAGCAGCAGCAGAAATCAGAGAAGAAGAGCAGAAGAAGAAAAATAAGAAGAAGAGCGGAAGAAGAAGATGAAAAAGAAGCAACAACAACAGAAATCATATGTAGTAATCACAATTAAAAAAACAGAAAACTGGAGAAGAAGAAGAAGATGCAACAACAAAATAAAAAAACTAAAGAAGAAGAAAAAACATAAAACAATTTAAAAAAAAATAGAACACAGAAAACCCCGACTAAAATCGCATTTTCCCCTTGGGCGACCTTAGGAGGTCTCCTAGTTGCCCTTAAGCGAGCATCGCCACACCCAGGAGGATTTTCCTAGGTCGAGGCGAGTCCTCTTTGCCTAGGCGTCGCATATATATATATATATATATATATATATATATATATATATATATATATATATATAGCCCTTATAATTGTAAAAGATGGAGGCTGCGGCGGTACCTCATGGTGACCTAGGGTTTCGGGGAGAACCCTGGGACCCTGGAGCGCATGACAATGGGATTCCGGGGATGACCTTCACTGCAACTGCTTTGGGGATTGAAGATAGGGGTGGCTGGACTACGGTAGTTCGCTGTAGCTGCGGGAGGAACACACAGATGAGACGTAGTAGCGAGGCGAATAGATCAACTGCTCGAAACTTGGCCGCGGATGGTCGAAAGAGACTACAGAAAGGGACGAGTGTGTCTACGGTTCACACAGGCCGAAGTACAAGAGGGACGAGGAACGAGTATCCTCGGCAGAGGCGGATGGACAACATGAGGAGGGAGACGGATGGTGGGAACCGGCAACGGGCCATGGGGACTATGACTGGTCCGGGAGTCACACATAACTCAGCTGGAGTAACGACGAGACAAGATGATCCGACGCAACGAGAAGCTAATGCATGGGTGACCGAAAAATTGTGGGCCTCTATTTGCAAGACAAACATGTCGGAGGCTAATGCGCCAATGAGGTATGTCGAGCCGAAGGTGCTAAGCAACCAGAGAAAGGTCGCAGTATTCACCAAAGAACTTCGCGTAACTGTAAGTCAATGGCAAAACACGATGATATTCTATATGCTCCTGCGCGGCCTCCAGACGCGACTCGCATATGCTTTGATTTGACTATAGAACGGTCTCTATATGCTCGGTGCTCGACCGTTCTATAGTCAAATCCGAGCATATGTGAATCGTGTCTGGAGGTTGCGCGGGAGCATGTAGATTTTCTCGAGGAAAAATGGTTTCTTCTTCGCAAGGTTTGGTCTGCAAGAAGATGCGAAACATATCTTACAAGGGGGGCCATGGACTTTTGACGGACGTCTGATTATCCTCAATCAGTGGACTCCGGACACAAAATGCGAGAAGGATCTACTGCACATCGTCCCAGTCTAGATCCGTCTTCCAGACTTATCGGTACTATATTGGGATACCCTGCTACATATGAAGTTGGCCAGTTTGATAGACAGGTCGATCAATCCTGATGAAGCCACAGAGAAACATGCTAGACTCATACACAAGGGTGTTCGTTGAGATCGACACTACTACCATTCTGCCAAAGTATATTAAGTTCGAACTACCATTCTGCCAAAGTATATCGAGTTCGAATTACCATCCTGGGAGATATGTTCTCAAACGGTGGAGTATGAATGGGTCCGTCCAGTTTATACTCGATGTTGATGTTTTGGACACGTGCGTAGGCAGTGTCCACTAGGAGATAAAGAAGAAAGGAGTGGAAGACGAACTGCACATCATAGACAGGAAGATGTTCAAACAATGGGAATGATGACCACATGCGGGAAGAAGATGATATTGAGGAAAGGGAGGATGATCAGGCAGATGGAGGAGATGGCTCAGATCAAAGGTTAGCAGTGGTGGCCTCGCCAATCAGAGGACTTGTAGCTGACCGAGCTTCGGGTAAACGCCTTGTATTAGTGGTCACAGAGCAGTTGTTGGGGCTTGTAGCAGGCGGCTCAAGTACTCAGGTTTGAGGAGCGCATGATGACCACTAGAAGCCAGGTTTATTCTGCAGTGCAAATCTTGGAAGGGGGCGACGAAGAGTTCGGTCATAAATTATGCTCGGAAAAAAGCTAAAACAATAGCAACGAAAGAAGGGGCAGGCCTGGAGCAAACAAAGTTGACTTGGAGGAGTGGTTGGGATACTACTGAAGACAATCCGAGGTGGGGGATACTATTTAGAAATAAAGAAGATTAAAACGGTGAGATGGTAGAATGGGCGCTCGATATGCAGGCCGAATTTACCAATGACCTGGTGGTGAGTTTGGAGAGCGATCACGGTCAGACCTTCCTGAATTAATGTCTATTTTAACTTGGAATACGAGAGGTGTGAATTCCTTGGGGCGATGGCGAGAGATTAGGGGAGAAATTAGACGGACACAGAGAGAAATTAGACGGACACATAGTTCTATCACTGCCCTTATGGAGACAAAAATCAGATCGGCCAAGAAATTATCACGACGGACTCCACACAACTGGTCCCAGGTGAATAATTTGGGTCAAATCACGATGGCGAGAATATGGGTCTCCTGGGACTCAAGGATATGGTCAGGACGTTTATTGCATCTATCTGACCAGCTTATTGCTTGTGAGTTTACCAACAAAGGAGGCTCCAACTTATTTTTGGAGCAGTCTATGGGCACAATGACAGAGGACAGCGTGCTTCGCTGTAGAAGGAGATTATCCATCTGAGCATCATGGCTGACGCCCAACTTCACTTACCTTTGTTATTATGTGGAGGTTTTAATGCCATGATGTATAGTCACGAGAACGTTGGTGGACGAAGAGTCCCGGACGATATAATGGCTGACTTCCAGAACTTTCTTCAGACTAGTCTGCAATGCTTGGGAAGAGCGAGCCATGTGTGGATATGGAATAACAAGACTGTCAATAATCGGATTGCGTGTCAATTGGATCGGACAATCGGCAATAGTAAGTGGTTTACAAAATTTTCGTTGGCTAAAGCAGAGGGCCTAGCACCGCTAACGAGGGATCATTCTCCGGTGTTGGTCCAGATGGCCGAGGAAGGGGCACAACACAATAGGCCTTTTCGGTTCAATTATTCTTGGATAGGGACACCATGCTACCGGGAGGCAATAGAAGGCCTCGACACACAAGTATGCGGCAATCGACAGTACTGACTCACACAGTGACTTAAGGCGACAGAGCTGTTTGCGACTCTGGAACAAGGCTCGACCGAGGCCGTGTTTGGCGCACAAAGAGGAAGAGCTTTGTAGAATTAGAATGATGGGATATTTTTATTGATAAAAAAAGACTACATATATATAGGAGAGGCTGACCCCTCTCTCTATTATTCTACCCGATGTGGGACTAAAGCTCACTACCTATTATAACGCTTAACACCCTCCCTCAAGCTGAAGCATATATATCAATCATGTCCAGCTTGTTACATAAAACTTGTACCCGAGGACCCAAAAGAGATTTCGTAAAAATATCGGCTATCTGATCACCGGTCCTCACGTGATGGAACTTTATCTCTTTTTATACTCATCACGGACGAAATGAGCATCAATTTCAATGTGCTTCGTCCTTTTATGAAATACAGGATTGATAACAATATGCATGCAGATTGGTTATCACACCACATATCTGCTGCTTTAGATCTTGCTTCTTCTTCCAGCTCTTGTAGAAGATGCTGCAGATATAACACATCTGCCGTGCCAGGAGCAATGGCTCGATATTCTGCTTCGGAACTTGATCGTGCGATCACACTCTGCTTCTTACTCTTTTATGATACCAAGTTTTCGTCAATAAATACCGAATAACCAGACGTAGATCGTCTATCTGTCAGGCTTGCACCCCAGTCAGCATCGGTAAAGCTCTCAACATTTGTATGCCCCTGGTTCTCCATGCGAATTCATTTTCCAGGATTCTGGACTAAATAGCGCAGAATTCTGAGAACTGTCTGCCAATGTGGAACTCATGGAGAAGACATAAATCTACTCACGACACTAACGACAAAGAAAATATCTGGGCAAGTCATAACCACTAAGTAGTTGAGTTTTTCAACTACACGACAATATTGATCCGGATTCGTCATTAGTATCCCCTCGTCGGGGAGTAACTTTTCTCCTGGGTCCATCGGCGACATTGCTCCCTTGGCTTGCATCATTCCTGCATCATGTAGTATTTCTAGCATATACTTCCTCTGCAACATGACAATGTGCTTCTTTTCCCGTATGACTTCAACACCCAAGAAGTAGTTTAATGATTTCATATCCTTGGTCTGAAACTGTTTTTCCAGAAACTTTTTCAGTCCTGCAATGTCCTGACTGTCGTCTCCTGTGATTACAATGTAATCAACATAAACACCAAGGAGTATCCATTCCGCCGATGTCAGTCTGTAAAATACTGAATGATCCTTCTTTGATTGACACATACCAAACTGAGTGACCACATCTGTAAACCGACCAAACCATGCATGCGGTGATTGTTTGAGACCATAGAGGGCCTTTCTCAGATGACACACTTTACCCTCCCTTACTACGAACCCGGGAGGTTGCACCACATATACCTCTTTATCAAGGTCCCCGTGGAGGAAGGCATTTTGATATCCAGCTGGAGTAGCGGCCAGTCATAGCGAACAACTAAGGCCAAGTGTACGCGCACAGAGGTCATCCTGGCAACTGGGGAGAATGTCTCAAAATAATCCTCACCATAAGTCTGGGAATATCCTTTAGCCACCAGACGTGCCTTTAGTCGATCAATGGTGCCATATGGTTTCACTTTGATCGTGAACACCCATTTGCAACCGACAACCTGTTTACCAGGCGGCAAATTTATCAAGTCCCAAGTATGGTTCTCCCGAAACGCTTTTATCTCCTCTTCCATAGCAACACGTCAACCGGGATGTTTGAGACCCTCCTCGGCAGAATTGGGAATCTGAATCCCATCAATAATAGCTATTAAGGACTGAGTGTGGTTTGTAAGCCCTTTGTAGTTTTTAATATACAAGGGATGATCTCGATAGGCACGACGAGGTTGAGCTGGTGGAACAGGCAGAGCCGAAGGGGGAGACGAATCAGTCGAGCCAGAGGAGGAGGATGACTGTGACCATGGGCATTATCTGCGACGATCGATCGGACGACGGTGGTGCTGACTGAATCGGTGTCTGCGGACCGTCGGATTGGAGTACTGGCTCGGTAGTAGAGGGCAGCCTAACAGGGGGTTGTTGTGCTTGAACCGGAAACAACAAGAAGTCCTCTTCTGGGTAAACTTGGGGCACTGGTCCTGGAGTTTGTAGAAGTGGAGGAAACTCGTTTTCAACAAAGGTAAAATCCCGTGAGAAAAAATACATCTTCAAGACTGGAAAAAAATACCGATACATTTTCTGATCCTTAGGATACCCAAAAAAAATACATTGGATAGTCTTTGGATCTAATTTAGAAAGAGTTGGTCGGGTATCCCTAACATAACACAAGCAACCAAAAATTCGGAGAGGTAGAGGAAACGGCTCTCGTTTGGGATATAACCGAGAGAAGGGAGTATCACCATTGAGGACAGACGACGGCATGCGATTAATGAGATAGCAAGCCATAAGAACGACATTCGACTAAAACCGTTTTGGAGTACGTGCTTGGAACATAAGAGCACGCGTTGTTTATAAGAGATGACGATTTTTGCGTTCAGCCACACCATTCTGTTATGGTGTGTAAGGACATGAGGTTTGGTGGATGATGTCATTCCGAGACAGATGTGAAACAAACTCACGAGATATATACTCACGACCATTGTCACTTCGAACACATTTAATCGGAACACCAAATTGTGTTCTGATTTTCGCATAAAAATTGCAGCAAATGTTAAATAATTCGGAGCGATTTTTCGTGAGATAAACAAAAGTGACACGTGAGTAGTCATCAACAAAGGTAACAAAGTACTTGAATCCCATTACAAATTCAACCGGACAAGGTCCCCATATATCGGAATGCACCAACTTGAAGGGAGCGGAAGCAATTTTATTCTGACTAACCGGATAGGAAATTCGGTAATGCTTAGCCAAGCCACATGACTCACAATGAAAAGAAACATCTAAAGATTGGTACATTTTCTGGAGTGCTTGGACAGATGGATGTCCTAACCGACAGTGTAACTCAAAAGGATCAAGTTTTACACCAGCATAGGCAACAGAGGAAGTTTCGTCAAACAGGTACAAGCCTCCAGCCTCATGTCCCCTACCGATATTTCTTCTAGTCTTTAGGTCCTGAAAAACACAATTATCAGGAAAGAATGTTACCGAGCAGTGTATATCACGAGTAATTCGACTAATTGAGAGTAAGTTGAATGGGTTTTCAGGGGTATGAAATACATAATGTAGTGACAGTCCCGAAGAAAGATGGACAAATCATTTTCTACGGACTGTCAGCGAAACACCATTGGCACATGTAATATTAGACGTACGACCAACCGGTACATAGTTTCGTATCATACCTGCATCGCCTGTCAAGTGAGCAGACGCACCAGAATCAAGGACCCATTGCTTTGACTATATCACACATGCCGCTGAGTACCCTGCTGTGGACCCAAAAGGAGAGGCTTCACCTCGACGTTGAGCTTGAAACTCAACAAAGTCTGCATATGCTTCATCAGTCATTTGTACTGATCGGCCGCCAAGATCAGGAGTATCTGAGGTAACATTGGCAGCAGGAGCTTTAGTACACTGCCACTGGAAATGACCATGTAAACCACAGTTGAAGCAGGTGGGCGGTCGACCTCCATCACAACCGCCAATATCTCGTCCACCATCACGACCAATATTGCGGCCACTACGTCGTCCATCACGACCACCGCGAAATCCAGTACGAGCGGCACCAAGAGCAGATCGATCAGTAGGAGCATCACTTGGAGAGGTCTCGACGACCTTTGCTGTCCGTAGAACACGAAAATGTGCTTCCATTAGAGATGGAACCTCGGATCCGGCAATGATCTGAGAGCGAGCTCAGTCTGCATCAGGACGGAGAGAGGCAAGATATGCCATCACATGAAGCTGCTCATGTTGAGCCCTCGCTTCATTGATATCCGTCGTCAGAGGTAATACACGGTCAACTTCGTCGACCATAGCCTTAAAAGTCCGGAAGTGGTCCTTATGAGACTTGTCGTCCTGTTCTGTCCGGTAGACGAGTCGAATCGAAAAAATTGTCGTGTCAGTGTCCGTTGGTCCCGCCAATGCGTTTCCGACACCGGTAGTAGTAGCACTGCTAGTCGCATCACTGTTAGTCATCCTGCTCTTTGATTCGATCGTCGCTGGATCTACCCAACCCCAATAATCACATCAACTTTACCGATGCGCTATCGACGTGGCCAGAACCGGCACGCGCATGGAAAGTAGAGATCGTATGGGGATCACACAAGCTAGGACACAGAAGTAACCCAGGTCACTCCCTGTGTAGATCCTGATGTGGATATCGGGGTAGGACGGAAACAAAGATCCACGTAAACTAGCCACTTGTCTACTCTTTGTCAACTCCTGAAGTCGTAATCTAGGAATAGAGGTTGTGCAAACAAATCATTGTTTATCCTCTGGCTTCGATATACGCTCCTGAAGTCGTAATCTAGGAACATAGATTGTGCAAACAAATTAGTGTCTATCTTCTGGCTTCGATATACGATTTATTTTTTATTAGGGTTTAGACAGAAAGAAGGGGCGACGGCTGCATGTTAGGGTTAGGGTTTTGGGCTGGAGGCGGGGGGTGGCCTGGAGGGGGGCGGCAGTAGGAAAGGGGGGGGCATCAGGGTGACGATTTTTTTTTTTTTTTTTTGAGAGGGAGAGAGGTGGATAGTTATGGCTCTGATACCATGTAGAATTAGAATGATGGGATATTTTCATTGATGAAAAAAGACTACATATATATAGGAGAGGCTGACCCCTCTCTATTATTCTACCCGATATGGGACTAAAGCTCACTACCTAACATAACGCTTAACAAGCTTCGATGAACCCAGGAACAACTGCAGACAAGGCCACAAGATCTGCTTCTTGCTATATATGAAAAGCACCTACACGAAAAAGTCAGAGAGTTATCACTCCAAGAGGAAATCCAATTAGCTCAGCGTGCCAAGTGCGCTTGGCTAAAGGACGATGACCGATGTTCCAAGTTTTTCTACGATAGTATCCGTACAAGACATCACAGAAGAAACAGTGTTAGTAAACTCATTGACGGCTATGGTCAGGTTATCAGTAGTAGAGGATATTAGAGATGAAGCGGTTCGGTACTACCAACAACTAATCAATCAAACTGACTATCGCATGGATTTTCCAGATATTATTTGCAAGAAGCTGGTAACCGAGGAGGGTAATCATCGACTATGGGCTCATGTAAGCTTGGAGGGTAATCATCGACTACGGGCTCCTGTAAGCTTGGAGGAGATCGAGAATATGGTGAAGCATGCTAATCCTAACAAGGCACCTGGCCCAGATGGGTTCAACAGTAAGTTTTTTTACTACATTGGAAAGTTCTTAAATATGAGATTTTATATATTGTTCAGGATTTCTTCGACAAAGGTCCACTTCTTCAGGAAATTAATTACACATTTCTCACACTTATTCCCAAAAAGGAAGAGGCTACGTCACTTGCTGACTTCCAGCCTTTATCGTGCTGCAATTTTCTGTATAAAATCATAACCTCAGTTATGTGTCGACGTATGGAGAGTCATGCAGGACCTTGTATCTCTGAATCAAGCGGCTTTCGTGAAAGGGCGATCAATAGCGGAAAATAGCCTCCTTGCTCATGAAATAGTGCAAAATTTCAACAAAGTGGGCAGCCGCAAAGCTTGCATCAAACTGGATCTGCGTAAAGCTTATAATACACTCAATCGAGAGTTTGTATGACATATCATGAGGGCGATGGGTTTTGACCCAGTCTGGGTTGACTGGGTGCATAAGTGTATTATGACTCCCTCCTTCTCTGTGCTCATTAAGGGGCAACCACATGGGTTCTTCTCGAGCAACCGTGGCCTGCGACAGGGGGATCCAGTGTCCCCATATTTATTTACTTTGGTTATGGAATATTTAACGTGTTTGATGGATGTGACAGTTCATAACAATCACATCACCCCGCTCTATCGAGAGGTATTGCCTATTGTTTCTTATCTTATTTATGCTGACGATCTGCTAGTGTTTTTTGGTTCCATCAAACAGGGGGTTGCAATGTATAGGACAAATAATGAACGCTTTTGGAGATTTATCGGGGCTATATTTGAACAGGGAGAAGAGAAAGATCTACTTCAATCTGCACTGCCCATATCAAGATGGACTTCAAAATACCCTACAAATAGAGCGCGAAGTGCTACCAGTAAAATATCTGGGACTCCCGTTAACAGTCAACTATGCTCGTGTGTAGGAATGCCATGACATGGTGGACTATGTTTGCCGACGAATTGAGGGTTGGCAAGTTCTGACATTGTCTTTCGGGAGAAGAATCGAGCTAGTACTGTCAGTCATAACTGCGATCTCTTTGTTTTGGTTACAGATTATCATGTTGCCTACAACTACCATTCGTAAAGTGGAGAAATTATGTGCCAACTTTGTGTGGCGAGGGGGAATTCATACAATTGCTTGGAATGATTTATGTTGTCCTAAAGACGAATGTGGCGTCGGCCTTCGATCATTATTCTCCCTTCGGAAGTGGCGGGTTTCCGACTTACTTGGAAGTTTATTCAGGGGCGGTCGTTATGGGCTCAATAGATGAAGGAGAGATATTTAAAAGAGGCTAATTTCTGGTGCCAACAATCGAACAATAACTTCTCAGTTACATACAAGATGATCCTTCGATCACAACCAGACATCTAACCACTGTTGGTAGCGGGAGGAGCACTCATCTTTGGAAGGATCCGTGGATCGACCACAAGAGGACCACAAGAGTATCATTGATAGAGAAAGATGGTAAACATATACTTTGGTGGGCCGAAACGAAATTGTGTCTACTCTTATTAGGAATGGCTAATGGCATCTTACAAATCATCTCATTGGCAAGCAATATGCGGCTCAAATAAGGAATATAAGTATTGATAATACCAAAACAAACGATGAGTGGACCTGGGATGCCTCCACAGGCAGGGACTTCAACTTCAGATTGGCATATAACCATATCAGAATACATGGTCTGAAAGCACCTTATAATGAATTTATTTGGATAAAGAAGGTGGCTCTTAAGATGCAGTTGAACATGTTGAAAGCAATACAAGGCCGACTACTTACAATTGATAGACTAGTCCGCTTTGGCATACAAATAAGCAACCAAGACTCCAAAGGAACAAGCGTATATTCAACGGCTTGAGTACTTCACAATTAGGAATTCTGCATAACATCGAATTTGATGTTAATAACATGATATGAAATGGATATGAGATGTAATTGCTGATTAATAAATAAAATTACCAGTTTTCCATATATATATATATATATATATATAAGTTTGGAGAAGGAAATAGGAGAACAAAGAAAATGAGAAAAGAGAGTGCAAGGATTTAATTTCTAGGTTGTACCTCATGTGTACTTATATTAATATGCGTGTTGATAAATACATCCACAACTACTTCATTGGTCCTATACAAGATAATAATAACTCTTAACATCATTCTTCAAGCTGAAGCATAGAGATCAGACATACCCAACTTGTTATATAAATTTGAAAATGAACCACGAATAAGTGCTTTGGTGAGGATATCACCTAATTGATCCGCAGACCGAACATATCGCATGACAATGTGTATCTTCAGCAACAAATCACGAATAAAAGGACATTGCGTCTCTTTATGCTTAATGCGCTCACGAAACATTAGGTACTTGTGATGAAAATTGAAGAATAGTTGTTACAATACATCTCCATTTGCTTACTTGGAACCAGGACCTCCCAACCCCCAAACACAATTACTTACTCACACTCCCGCTGATCATTGGTCAAAGAGAGTTTATGTTTAAACTTAACATATATATATATATATATATACATATATATAGCGGATCAAAAGACCCGTCTCCGGAGCCCCGCCCTCCCCTCGTCCGTCGAATCGGGGGCGCGCGCGCGCGCCCGCGTGGGGTCCGCTCGATCCAACGGTCGGGAGCGACTGGGCTCCCGCGGGGCTCCCGATCCGCTCCCTATTTATATATATATATATATATATATATATATATATATATATATATATATATATATATAAGAAGAATTTTTTTTATCCAGTTCGACGTCTAGGCAGCCTAGGCGCTAGTCAGCCCTCCGGCGCACCGACTCCGTCTACCGAAATTTAGAACATTGATGCTTTTACAACTTTACTATGCTTTTACACCCCGGAGGTGGAGGAGATTATGGTTTAGAGATGT
This sequence comes from Iris macrosiphon, assembly GCA_036927795.1. Lineage (NCBI taxonomy): Eukaryota > Viridiplantae > Streptophyta > Magnoliopsida > Asparagales > Iridaceae > Iris > Iris macrosiphon. The sequence continues at coordinate 215,993,976 of JAYESA010000004.1, forward strand.
AGGGAGCGAGAAAAAAAAATTGTTTGATAACATTTAAGTTTTGTGAAAGGATAATTTTATTCATGGACTCAAGGCTATATGTAAAAAGAAGATATATAGGAGGCCATCCATCATTTCCAATGTGGGATTAGAGGGCATAGAAGAATAAATATATGAGAAGCTAACAGCTATACAAGATTAATACAACTTGTGCTATACTTAACATGGTCAATCCAGTACATCTAGAATCCTTGGCAACACATGACAAGAATGTTTGGGTGCGGGTGTAGGAAGCATGGGCAAATGCCAAAATTGTTGTCCAACACAAATTGGTCATGTCATGACTCATGAAGTGAAACTCATCATCATCATCCAAGCCTTATCCCATCACAATAGGGTCAGCTATGGAGCATGAGAAAGCTCCATATAAAATTTGACAAAGTTTTATGACCGGATATGTACACGTTTACTAATGAAGTGAAACTGACACCATAATATTATATGCACATGCCAATTTGGTCATGTCTGTCTCATGTCTTTTTTTGTCTATGTTGGCAAGCATGCAACTTAAGGTTTTGAGTCTACCTGCTTTCTTGTTTATGGGTGAGAATGCAACATATAAATGTATCAGTTTATCTAATCCATTTACATGCTTATGTCTGTAGAAGAATATAACATGTTTTAGGACATGATATCATGAAAATCAACAATGTCGATGAAATGGGCAAGGAAAAGCAACATATTTGTGATTGTTATTGTTCTTTTACTGCTTGCTAGAATGTATGTGACCATAATTATTCATTTAGATCACATAGAGAAGTCTAGATAAAATTCTATCAGGGAGTGGGAGGTAATTCTTGACGTCCAAAATGTTGGTATCTTTACCCGAATTTCTTTACTATTGTTTGTCTACAAAGGTCTCACACTTCTCCAATGTCTGAACTATTGCTAGTATCACCAGTCTTAAGATTTTTAGGAACTTTTTACATAAGCATTATGATAATTAGAAAAGAATTCCTGTATTCTAAACAAAAGAGAAGGTGATGGAACACTTCTGGTCAAGAGTAAGATGAGTTACCAAAATAAGATTGAATAGGAGATCAAGAACAACAAGAATGGGATTGGACTAGAGATAAAGTCATACAATGCCAAAGCTAAGAACTGATGTAGATTCCCCACCACCTTAATGTATTTAGGAAATGGAGCATTAAAAAAAATGACAAGTCCTGGTGTCATCTTAGCTTTGGCGCTAGCGTCTATATTAATAAGAAAGGAGAATGAGTGACACATGCTATCCAAAGAGCTTGTGGGTTGATGATTAGTAGATGGAGTAGAGACTATTCAACAAAGAACTTTAATAGTTCCGACGAAACAACAAGAGGGCTTGAATGAAGATGAAATACTTGAGGCAACAATTGGAGAAAAGAACTTATATCTCTGAAGAGGGGGTATCAAGTGAAATCAGTGAAAACATTACATGGTGGCATGGAGAACGTGTTCTCCAGTATGGCCACCGCCTCGAGGAGGGATACTAGAAACACCTACCACTGCCACATTCGGGAGGAGATAAATGATAATCCCGATTTAAGGGAGAGATGAGCAAATACCGAAGAAGAAGATCCGCCAAGAGAAACAATGGTCGCATATAGTTTCATTACCCAGAGACAAATGGAGTATACGAGGAAGATGATGCTGAGGACGCAGTTGCGACGATGCCAAAGAAGCCACGACGAGAAAAAAAAAAAACAATTGTAAATGAGTTTAGGAAACTAGACAAACACAATACAAGATAGCACAAATCAGTTAAGGGAACGCGTAGATCAGGTGACAATGAAGTTGGGGAAGTATACATGGTCCTCCAAGCGGTTAGCCTGGTAGGAAGGAAATGCATAGTGTTGTGAGGTTATTGGTGTTGAGTTGGATTCAAAAAATTTGGTGTTGAATTGTGAGAAATGTAGGTGGGTTAGGATTAAGACATTTGGTGGCATGAACGGAGATGTGAAAGGCTAAAGATTATAAAAAGATCGATTTATAAAGGGTTTCAAAGAGAGAACGGGTACAATGGATAGGGATGGATACACACCTTAGGCCAAGCTGGAGCGGAGCGTCCGCTCCGGCTGGAATTTGGAAACTAATACAAGCAATCATTTTTGCTCCTTAAACCTGCAAACCATCTACAATTTTCCTCCCAGTTAGCCAAAGAGACCGAACCCAACCCATTATCACAAAACATATACTTATGCTCTAGATTAGCACAAGCACCCAAAAGTACAATGCATTCATTTAATTATAAAAAGAAACACACAAGTCTTTGCTCCTCCAGTCCGCCACAACTATTCGGTGCCTATGTGTTGATTCTTGTTGTGGTGCCAAGACATACCCGTGCGCGATTGCATTGATCTTTCCTCTTTGCATCAATATTGTCCCCTCTGCAACATTCTTGTGGGGGCGTCGATCTTGACCTCTTTTGCGCAACTCAAGTCTTGCACCGATCTTGATGCCCCTACACGACTCCGCCCATTCCAACCTTTATCTCTAGTTCCAGCTCCCAACATCCACCCGATATATATCCCTACTCTCGTGTAGGTCCCCCAATGAAAGGGAAGGTTACATAATTATCCTCATTTTTTTAGTAATTGAGTTTTTCCTGAATTAATGTAATTGGATCAATAAAGGACAATGGTTTTTGTCTTTTATTTGTTATTTTTTTCATTTAATTGGGAAATATTTTTGTTGTTGTTTTCAACTTTGTTGAATCCTTAGGTTCTTGCTCCCAACAATGTCTTATCCCTTCTAATGTGACTGTACATAAAATTTGGATATTAATAAAATATTTTGGGACTATCAATTCAATTCTATAAATTTTAAGTTCTCATATTTTTGCTCCACCAAGAACAAAATTTTAAGTAGTTTTTAGCATAATTTTGTATAGTAATAGACATTTAAAAAAAAATTCAGTTAATGGCTTTGGATCCTCGGTAAATGGATTGTGTTGGAAGAGTGGACATGTATATCGAGTCTGATATGACACATTTAGGTTTGTTGATGTAAAAAATTTAGGTTAGGTTTCGATTGTGGAAGGATGACATGCAGGATGAATGTAGGGAGGTAATACCTTGTGGCTAGGTCAATGGAAGGCGACGACTTGTGGGTTATTGATGGAGAGTGTGTTGGAGGGACGACTGTGGGAGCTGAGTTGGAGCAGCCGTGGTCGAGGGTTGAGCCAGGGTCATTTGGAGGGCGGTTGATAGTTTGCGTGTGATGGCTAGGGGAGTGATGACCGGGCTGGGTTATACTAGGATATAATGGATAGTGGATTAGCATGTGGTTGAAATTAAGGTTTTGGAAAGGTAGAAGCTTAGGATGGTTTGATCATGGTGTCTAAGGTTTGGGATAACAAGAGTTAAGGGATAACTATATTTTGATACCATGTTGAAAAGTTTGACTCAACGTCACCGCGGGTGACCAACGGTCGGAGCTGATAATATTATTTGGGAAGGTCCTGAGTCTGTGAGCTGAAGTCTCGCAAAAAAATAAATATAATAAATAGTTTGACCTAACAATAATGAACTTTATTTTGTTGGCAAAATAAGAGGACGTATATAAGAGAGAAGAGAGGTTACCTCCCTTGCTAGAAGTAAGTCTAATAGTGTGATAAGGTTAAAATACATTAAAAAAAAAAGAATGAAAAAAAGGAGAGGTTTCCTACCAACATGATTTTGTTACGTTTTTTTCTTTTCTTTTCTGTTTGAAACAGACCAAGAAAAGATGTGTATCTAATAAAAATATACATAGAAGAGCTGTTTCCTATCAACATGACTTTATTACTTTTAGATATTTTCAGTTGACTAACTTGAGATAACATGAGAATGATGAATTCTTCAGATTTTCTGATGTAGATACATTGTGCATGATCGCAGGGATGTGAGGAAGTCTGAAACAGTCCAAGAAGCGATTTTTCCAAATCTAAGGACATTAACATGGCTCTACCATACAAAGAAAGTGGGGGCAAGGAATATCCACTGTTTGGGATTTATAAAGTTATAGTTTGTCATTTTGGTCATTTTTCCAGAGGGATTAGTAATTAGATTTCCTCAGCAAAATATTTATATTACACCATTTTAGAATTCTTCTTCTCCTCCTTTGTCAGCTTCTAGGGCTCCAAAAAAGGTGTTATTTTCTAAATGTGTTTCATGTTTTGACATTTTTCTTTTAAGCAATTATATGATGCCTTTTGATATATGATGCCTTTTAAGCAATTTATATGTTTTGACGTTTTTCTTTTAAGCAATTATACAACTTGTTTAAAAACTTACTTTTGCAATGCCAAAACTTACCACTACGAAATGACATTGGACATTTTGCAACTTATTAATAAGAACAAGGTAGCTGGAGCTCGTCCAAAATTTGGTTTCATTCTCACAATAATTGCAACAATATGAACGGGTATCCCCTGCTGCAGGCAACACGATCTCGAGCTAGTCACCAAAAAGTCATTGAAAATATAATAATTTCCAAAATTAAAAATGGTATGTTACTTTAATAAAAAAAAAACAATAGAACTTGTGTTGAAATTAATCTGACTATTTGAACCTAATTCTCTTCTAATTAGTAGTTGTAGATTCAAGATTTTCCTAATATATATATATATATATATATATATATATATATATATATATATATATATATATATATTAATTGTATATTCAAGATGTTCCTAACTGTGCAGCAAACCATAATTGTAGATTCAAAATTCTCAAGGCTTATATCTGTAGCAAAATAAATTTATACTAAAATCATACAAACGAAACAAGTTTATAAAATTTTGAAAAAAAGACAGAGTCCGCCAACAACTGATGTACACGTAGGCAGGAAAAAAAATTAAAAAAAATTTAAAGTGGGACCAACCAGCCAATTTTTGCCAACACAGTTGGCGGAAATTGGGTGTGGGGCCCACGGGTTCATTTGATTGGTTCGGTTTGGTTTGTTTGGTTGGTTTATTTTAATTAGTTATGTTTTTGTTTTATTTATTTAGTTTTGTTTTGTAATTAGATTTAAGAAAATTTATTTTAACGAAATAAAATTAAAATAAATTAACTGTAAAGAAAAATTTAGAAATATTTTTTTCGGAAATTTGTTTCCAGAGCATCAAAATTTGTATAAATTACATCTAAAGCATAAAAGTTTTAAAAATTATGAAAAAAAACATCAATTGGACGTTTATATTTTTAAATATTATATTTCTATCGTTAATTTTTTCGTCGTTAACAGACGTTAAACAAATAATAATAATAATAAAAATATGTCGTAAGAATATTACGTCTGCCTTAGAGTAGATTTCGAGCAGCCATAACTACTTGTTTTGAAATCGTTTTTCGTTAAACAATAAGTCGATTTGTATGTTTTCGACGAGAGTAACACAAATCGTGTAGAAAAAAAAGTTATCCGAAGCAAGACGCACACGTTACAGGCAAAAATATAAAATTTAAAACTTTAAAGTATCATAACTTTTGACTGAGAGATCGAAACAAGCTCCAGTTTGTGCCAAAATGACCGTATCGAAAAGTACTACGGGATAAACCGTTTCACCGTTTTACGGACTTCAAAAATTTTAAGAATCGCAAAAAAATGATGTTTCGACCTCCAAATTTTACTTTCGGTAATTTTTTTTCGAATATTTAAAATTTACTGTAGCGAAATAAATTTATATTGGGTGTGGGGCCCACTTATTTAAAACGATGTTTCGACCTCCAAAAAAATAGAAAAAATTTAAAAAGAAAATTTTAAATTAATTGTTTTAAATCCGTGAGGCAAAATTAGTGGACATAAAACATGTGCGAAAAAAATATTTCTAAATATTTCTTTACAAATAATTTATTTTAATTTTATTTCGTTAAAATATATTTTCTTAAATTAAATTCCACAACTAAACTAAAAAAAAAAAAACTAAAACTAAAACATAACTAATTAAAACAAACTAATAAAATAAACCAAACAAACCAAACCAACCAAACAAAATTCAACCACCCAAACCAACCTGTGGGTCGCACATGCCTAGTGGGGTCCACTTTTGATTTTTTTTGCCTACGTGTTCATTTTTTTTGGTTTTTCACGGACTCTGTCTCTATTTCAAAATTATCCAAACTTGTTTCGTCTGAATGAATTTAATATAAATTTATTTCGCTACAGTAAATTTTCTGATATCTTATCCATCATGCCAATCAAGTGATAAATCATATCATATATGTAACTCAAAAGTTCTCTAAATAAGCTTAATATAACTGTGCAGCAAACCATAACGCTCTTTGTTGCTTGTTTTGTTTCGTACCCAACTATTTTGCTACTTTTTCTACTCTACCACACATCTTCCATGGAGAGAGGGTTAACTTTTCCAATCTTGTTAACCGTCATTTGCATATTACATGTAGTTGTAAGCATAAACATTTTAGTAGGTTAGATATGTATTAATGTACATTTTGTACAAAATGTGAAATAATAGTTCATAGGTTGGGTTCGGCCTTGGGTGGCTCACGTACATGTACATGCTTGTGTGGCTCACATACATCTACAGTAAAGTAAGCAATGCGAAGACGATCACGAAGCTTTAATCCATTTTCTATTTTACCTTAGAGGCTACTTTAAGCACTATCTTATTGATCTTCCTTATTGAAGCATTTATAGGTTTTTATGTTGCGCAATTTTAAACCCCCTGAACAAAATTTTATCTTGCCCTATTTTGCCACCTTATCCCCAGATATGCTCATTTCGTATCCTATTTTTCAAGGATGTTATTAAACACACCCCTATTTTCATTCTCTTTATTCCCTTCTTATCTATAGGTGTTTTGATCAGTTTTACTTTTTTTTTTTTTCTAAAAATTAATCTATAAGTTTGCCTTCATAACTAGATTTTTTTTTTTATAGATAATGATGCTTTCTAACCGATAGATTAAATGCTAAAAATTAAAGAATTTAATCAGTTTTAAACGTAAAGCTGATATTCTATTATTAAAAAGAATCCAATCAAATTACACCTAAATAAAGCTGATAAACATGTTTTAAAATACTTTAAATATAAAGTTGATAAACATGTTGATAGACATTTTAAAATATTTTAAAGACTTGTTTTCAACTAGTCACCCTCAACTATCCCGATTTTTTCAACTTCATACTCTAAACATTTTTACTCAACAACTTGATATTTTCAACTATTAAATATTTTTAACTTCATAGCCTAAAAAAAACCCAAAACTACCCCTGCCCCCTTATCTCCACCCCCCCCCCCCCCCAACTCATCCACCTACTCTCCAACAGCGGTGGAGCCCACAGCGGGAGGAGGGGGAGGGGAGCAGTCGGAGGCAGGCGGGGGGGGGGGGGGGGGGGAAGGGGGGGGGGGGGTGTTGGTGTTGGTGTTGGTGTTGTTTCCTTTGGACTAGTAAAGATAATCCCACATTGGCTACACCACCAAGTGGACATCTCAATATAATATTTTGTATGAGTTGAGATGTGCACATGGGGTGTGGTGGGGCACATGGATGCCATGTTGGTGTATTTTTCTAGGAGGAAAATTGATTAACTCCTCATGAAAGAATTTATGCTTTTTGTCATGCTTTTGAAATTATTTGCATAGGAGCTAAGCCCCAAAGGGCTTAGCAACTCGGACTCGGACTCGGACCCGGGCTCAAGGGCGCAAAGTGGCTGTCACGCCCCAGTCCCAAAATACGTAGGACTAGGTCACGTAACCATGCCAGCTGGCCCGTATATATGGCAACTCCAATATTTGGAAACCATATATACGTGCGTACGCTGTATAATGAACAATAATTCATAAGTGGTAAAACTGATCACAAGTCACAGGGTAATATCTAAATCTCATCCACAGAATCACATATGAATAACCAATAATCATGTAACTAGATCTCAATACAGATATCTAAGAATGACAGTCAGATGAAATCAAATCTACTGCCGAAATAGAATACAAAAGGAACCAGAATACACACCATAAAGAACATCTGACAATCTCGAGGCTCGAAGAGAAGACCTCCTCGGGATATACGTAACATGTCCGGATCTGCTCTCCTGCGAATACTCAAGAACATATACACCTGGCAGGGGACCAGGTCCTCAGAGGGACATAGCAAGATACAGAAAAATGACATGCCATAATGTAAATACTGAATAAATAAATGGGGTGTGCTAACCATCTAAGTGAATGCAATTTAAAGACCTTGTAGTACGCATGGGGATGTGTAGGCCTGACATATGCTGACGTAATTCACCAATCGTCGGGACTGGCTAGTATATGTGTCATATGCCCCCGGACGCACGGGTAACAGGAATACCCCATCCTCCTCGGAGCATAGTAACGGGAACAAGAAAAATCACTACCCCATCTCCGAGAAGCATGGTACAGGAAAACCCCATCTCCGAAGAGTATGGTACAGGAAAACCCCATCTCCGAAGAGTATGGTACAGGAATATAAGGAGGGGGTGTCCCATACGCCTACTAGATGTCTTCCCCGCCCAATGGAGATATACAAGTCGTGAAAACGACGTGGACATCTCGTATAATGATGCAAGTCTCCATAAAAATAAACAACTAAGCTAGACACCGTTACACGTGTTGCTCATACCGATGGCCAGTCGAATATGAGGCACGCGTCCCTACATGAACTCACTCTGTGACGTGTAATGATACGTGTCAAGGCCTGGAAGTCATATCAATAACTTCACAACTTTAGGTGGGTCTACTAGATACTAGGTCAGATACAATCCTAACGTCAACGCCTTCGTTGACTGCACCCAAGTGTTCTCGGACGCGCACATTTATATAATAAATAAACATGTAACTAACAATAACTGAATTTAAACAGTACAACAAGGCAAGGTATACTTGCCTGGCAGGAGAGCTGCGAATATAATGTCCAGATGTCAAATACCAAGTGTCAGAAACTCTGATCTCAGAATGAATGTCTCCGGATACTGAAATAAACATCACTAACAGTCTCAAAAAATATCAAATAGCTAGAAACGCCTGTCCTTTCGTCCAATTTGGACACAGGGGCAAAAATGACAGTTTCTGGTCAAAGCGGGGTCCACATGTGGGCCGCTTTGCACCGAAAAATGTGTCAGGGTCAAAGGTCTCCAAATTCGCCAAACTTAGTGTCAACAAGTCAGGAACGATGATACGAACCCAACGAAACTTCCAGAATCGGATTTCGATGAGCCGGTCACAAAATCGCCCGTCAAGTGGAGCCTGTGGGGCCCGCGATACGGGATTTTGTCAACGTTCTCAGAATCGAACCAAACTTGGCTCACAGGACCAGCGTATCGCTACGAGTCCGATGGCGCAAGTTTCGTCTCGATCCGACGTGTGTACACAAAATTGCAGCGTGTTCCAGAACTGACGGATACGGGGCGGTGTCGGCGGATACGCGTTGATTCCGATGTGCACGCACATCCAAATCAACTTCTCCGAATTCTTACACGTCCGTATCAACGTCGCGCACGTTTAGGTAAAGACCGCGTGCGACCAAGTCGTCCCGTTTGGCGGGACGTACCCAGTTCTGGGGTGAATCGGGTCATTGTTTTTCCTGTTTTTGGATCGCGTGCCGCGATCGCCACAGGACGCGATGCACCGAGCGGATTGCACGGGCACCGAGAGGGTCACATAGCCTACGTGTCACAACTGACGGAATTAAAAACGGAGCTACGAGGAGAGAGGAATCGTTACCTGAACAGGGCTCCGTGGAATGAATTTTCTTCGTGTCCGGGTGACTGTTTCGTGTCCTGATTCAAATCTGCCGTGTCCAGTCTGAGGCTGCTGTGTCCGGAGCTAGGGCGGCTGTGTCCGGGTCTTTGGGAGTGGACGTTCGGGTCGGCGGATGCACAGCAGGAGGACGAGGCGAGGTGCAGCGGCTCGGGATGGCTGCTGCTGCTCCGGCTCTTGGGGAAGCTCGAGGGGATCCGGGTGAGGGGGGGGGGGGAGTGAGCAGGGTGGGGCGGGGTGGAGGAGGAGGAGAGAAGGACTGGAACTCCTCCGTGTCGGAGCTCGAGTCGGACTCGGGGTCGGAGATGATGCCGGACACCGTCATCAAGCGCGGAATCCGCCGCGTGATCCCGCGGATCGACGAGGGCAGGTGGTTGGCGACCACGATGGTGGTGGCGGTGGAGATGGGAGAGAAGGGGGAGATCGGGTTGGTGGCTGTCGAGTGGCGGAGGCGTGGGGAAAACCGACGAGGGAGGAGGAGAGGAATCGCGGAGGTGGAGGTGATGGGGAAGCCGCTCCGGCCACGGGGAGATGGAGCTCGGGGAGAAGGAGATCAGGGAGAAGGAGAAGCTTGCCGCGGGGGGGAAAGCTCGCCGCATGGGGGGGCTCGCCGGGGGTCGGCTCCGGCGAGGTCGGCTCACCGCCGGCGGGGGGGGGGGGGGGGGTGGCTGCGGCCTGGGTAGGGTTAGGGTTTGGTTTTTCTTTTGTTTTTCTTTTTCTTTTATTTTATAGAAAAATAATTAATGGTTAAATGGTAAATTAACAATTAGGATATTTACTTATGTAAATACATTGAATCTGGACTCCTTTTGGAATGGACGGTGCACGTTCACCGGCCAATCAGGGGATGACACCTCATGTGCAAATTTTGTAGAAAAGTCCCTGTAATTTCATAAATTGCACAAAGGTCATATTTTGGGAAATTGCGCAATTACGAAATTGTCTGGGAAAATTCTCGATTCCCGAAAATTCTAAAATTTCACCGAATTGAAGGAAAAAGCTGTGCGAGGGTCCCGAGGGGGTGGGGGTGAGTCTGGGCAGGGACTGGGCCTGGTTTTCTGGGTGATACGGTCATCGTATTTATTTAATTAATAAATACTGCGCACGGTGTTCTCTAATTATTTAGAGGCAGGTAGGGTCATAATTTTTCTACGGTGTCAATACACTAAATGTAGTATACTCAGTGTAGAAAAATAACGTATTTTTGTCTGGACAAAACGGGTACAGGTTGGGCCTCTAATGTCTGTTGGAACAGGGATGGGTACAGATCTAGGAATTTAATTACGTACGTTTGTAACGATAATTGTGTGTCTCAAACGAGGCTCAAAACTAAGTATCTGGGAGTTGCACAAAGTGCAGAATAATAGGCTGGCATGTCTAGGAGAGGTATGTGAACTTTGTTCGGGGATAACAGTCAAGGTAAAGCTCCAAATATTTAGGTGACGGACAGGTGCACAAGTCAATAGGATATGTAAGCAAAATAAAATAAATTATTGCAACAAATCCTAAATTGTCAAAAATATTCCTAAAATACTGGAATCTGGTCGAGGGGGTTTACAATCTACCCAACTTATAAAAATTTCGTCCTCGAAATTAAAACTAAGCCGGGGTAGAAGTCAAAGTCGGCATAAGATATAATTTAACAAGTAATTTATATCTTGGGTTACGAATAGGTTTGAAAAACGTTTACGCAAGTCGTTCATACGCTTCCAAGTAGATTCTCCTGGCGCGTCATGCTTCCATGCTACGCGGACTAAGGGAAATAGACTGATTTCTCAATACCATTTCTCGATGATCAAGGATTTCTACGGGCTGCTCCTGATACGACAAGCTCGGCCTAATGGTGATTTCCGAATGGTTGAGAACCTGACTGCTGTCTGTCACATACGCCTGAGTTGCGACACATGGAATACAGCAAGTACTTCCTCAAGAAGGAAATGATCGTCCTCTTTGAATTCCAAGGGACGATGATGACGGTCTGTCTACTGCTCCTGTCTGTCTTGCACTGCTTGCCAGTGTCCTTACATATACTTAACTGTCTCTACGGTGTTGACCACCAGCTCTGGTCACGCGAATCCTTGTCTGGTATAATGCTGACTGGTATGCCGTACAATCTTACGATTTGCCTCATATAAGTAATGTCTTCATAGCTTCAAAGTAATTACAATGGTTGCAAGTTCCAAATTCTTCTCATGTACTTATAATTGTCTGGATGCATCTGTCATTACCTTGTTATCCTGTATTACTACGCATCCCAAACTTTTTCCTGATGCGTCTGTAGATCACATAACCGCCTGATCTGGATGGAATAGTTAATACGGGTGCTGTGGTCAGTCGCTTCTTCAATTCCTCGAAGGTGGCTTGACACTCGTTGGTCCATAGGAATTCTTAATCCTTACAAGTCAATCTAGTCATATGTGCTGCTATCCTTTCAGGAGTCAATCAATTGTTTATCCAGGTGAAATCCATTTCGACTCCTGACAACAAAATGATACATTCTTTATCACAGTACTTGGGTTCTGAACTTGACCCAAGTTACGAGGCAAAAATTAAAAATTTTGCTGCCTTAGTGATGCAGGTATCAGGAACGTAATAAAACGTAGGCAGGTAGGTAGCGAAGGTCATTCTAAGGGTAGCACAGTTTTTAAACTGCAATCTAATCTAACAATAGGGTTTGGTAATTACCCAAGAAACAATCATAAATGGCTACAGAAACAGTACACTTCATATTTATACTAAGCACGAAGTTTCGTCTTTCCGAAATAAGGGAAGACGGAAAACAGTAATCAAGAGTTCAAGGGGGAGGTAATAGATTAGAAGTATGAGGGTCAAGGCGTTTTAAAGAATTCAAAGGGGAATTGTCAAAGCAGTTGTGGATTAAAATGCTATTTTTGGTAATCCCTATTCACATATTCGTATCAGCATCACTAAGTAGCTGATACGATATGCTCAGACATATCTAGAGGGCAAGTACCTATGTCTACTAATTACTATATATCTCAATCCACGTAAAGTAATTATGCGAAGGACGAACCAAGTGCACTCTGGTTGATCAGACCGTAATACACTGATTCTGAAATGTATTAGTGTAGTACTCCAATAATACATATATTATGAACAAGCTTGATAAAGAATAAGCTTGCAAAACTAGGCTATAATAGCAGTATAGTCAAAGTAGGACAGAAATTTTAAGTATGCTAGATTATGATGAGAGAAATTACAACATAATTCACAATCACAAAAAGATAAGACTCTACAATCTCTACAGTTATTATTCTAACTACTTGTCTAAGTCGCTAATTGACCAAAAGAGGTATGGTCTTCTAAGTTCTACAATCTTAATAAACACTATAGGTTGTCCGCCTAAAACAGAGATTCCAAGAAAGTCCGCGTAAAGTAGGGGTTCGAGGTTGTCTGCGTACAGAAGAGATAAAATAATTTGGCGTAAGGTATAAATCTGAAACTGTCTGCGTAAAACAGAATTTCAAATTGTCCAGCGTAAGGTAGGGATCCAAAGTAGTTTGGCGTAAATCAGGGATTCAAACTATCGGCGTAAACTAGGTTTCAGAGTCATCCGCGTAAAACAGAGAAGCGCAAGGTAGAGCTTCAGAGCTGTCCGCGTAAAAGTCTGTGCGTAACAGTCTGCGCGTAAATATCTCCTGCGTTGCAGCGTAAAGTTGTACGAGAACTCATGAGTTTGTCAGCCAAGTTAATGAATCCTGTCTTCTGACAAAAGTACTTGCACAATGATCGAGGGGATGGTTGATGATGGTTTGCACGGAGTTCCAGGTTTGTCGTTTAGGGACTTATTGGATACAAGTCATCATTACACTCGAGGGGAGACAGAACCAGATGTCCCGTCAAAAGCTGTTTCCTTTTGCACAGGGCTCGAGGTGTATCTCTGCGCAGAATTTGGTCGCGTCTGGGGAAAGCTACGGCTGTAACAATTACTCTTAAATCCTATCCTTACATTACGCCTAATCAGGTTACTCTACGCTGGTTATCTATGAATTATCAAGTTTACGCAGGGCATTTACCTAAGTGGCTGGCATGATACAGGATAAGGAAGACTAAGGAATTGTGGGTTGTTGTCATAAAGGGGACAAGCTTCTGAATAATTTGGTTTCTACGCCAATAAGAGTAAAGAGTCTCTGGCGTAAAACTCTGGTTATTCAAACATAGGTTGAGGTTTCAGTCCTAGTATTCAATCTTAGATTTCTATTGGTTTCTTAAGACTAGGGTTAACACTATGGTCAAATCTCTAACTAATCCTAGTAGGGTTTATTCAAGTCTTATATAAATATGTCATGGCAATGGTAAGTTGATCTACAGATAGTGATGCTAGGGTTCATTAGGTAATATGGAAGACTAGGGTTTATCTAGGAAGTCAGGAAGGCTAGGGTTCACTAAGTAATCCGAACTTAAGGATATGTCAAAGCCCTAGTGGTATTCTTATTAGGAATGCTACCTTAATTATCATCCTATCAACAGGGATTCCTATATTCTAGTAGGGGCTATACTTAAGGAATTGTTAGGGAAGCATAGGATTCAAGCAGGATGCAATTATGTAAGTAGGACAGACTGGAAGGAAGATAAGTCATAGTCAATTATGGATGAGATTCTATATTCTAATCTTAGGTGCAGGCTTGCTCGGTACAGTAACGTAACCGAGACAATATGCTCTGACCTGCATGGGCCACCACTAAAAACATGTCACGCCCCAGTCCCAAAATACGTAGGACTAGGTCACGTAACCATGCCAGCTGGCCCGTATATATGGCAACTCCAATATTTGGAAACCATATATACGTGCGTTCGCTGTATAATGAACAAAAATTCATAAGTGGTAAAACTGATCACAAGTCACAGGGTAATATCTAAATCTCATCCACAGAATCACATATGAATAACCAATAATCATGTAACTAGATCTCAATACAGATATCTAAGAATGACAGTCAGATGAAATCAAATCTACTGCCGAAATAGAATACAAAAGGAACCAGAATACACACCATAAAGAACATCTGACAATCTCGAGGCTCGAAGAGAAGACCTCCTCGGGATATACGTAACATGTCCGGATCTGCTCTCCTGTGAATACTCAAGAACATATACACCTGGCAGGGGACCAGGTCCTCAGAGGGACATAGCAAGATACAGAAAAATGACATGCCATAATGTAAATACTGAATAAATAAATGGGGTGTGCTAACCATCTAAGTGAATACAATTTAAATACCTTGTAGTACGCATGGGGATGTGTAGGCCTGACATATGCTGACGTAATTCACCAATCGTCGGGACTGGCTAGTATATGTGTCATATGCCCCCGGACGCACGGGTAACAGGAATACCCCATCCTCCTCGGAGCATAGTAACGGGAACAAGAAAAACTACTACCCCATCTCCGAGAAGCATGGTACAGGAAAACCCCATCTCCGAAGAGTATGGTACAGGAATATAAGGAGGGGGTGTCCCATACGCCTACTAGATGTCTTCCCCGCCCAATGGAGATATACAAGTCGTGAAAACGACGTGGACATCTCGTATAATGATGCAAGTCTCCATAAAAATAAACAACTAAGCTAGACACCGTTACACGTGTTGCTCATACCGATGGCCAGTCGAATATGAGGCACGCGTCCCTACATGAACTCACTCTGTGACGTGTAATGATACGTGTCAAGGCCTGGAAGTCATATCAATAACTTCACAACTTTAGGTGGGTCTACTAGACACTAGGTCAGATACAATCCTAACGTCAACGCCTTCGTTGACTGCACCCAAGTGTTCTCGGACGCGCACATTTATATAATAAATAAATATGTAACTAACAATAACTGAATTTAAACAGTACAACAAGGCAAGGTATACTTGCCTGGCAGGAGAGCTGCGAATATAATGTCCAGATGTCAAATACCAAGTGTCAGAAACTCTGATCTCAGAATGAATGTCTCCGGATACTGAAATAAACATCACTAACAGTCTCAAAAAATATCAAATAGCTAGAAACGCCTGTCCTTTCGTCCAATTTGGACACAGGGGCAAAAATGACAGTTTCTGGTCAAAGCGGGGTCCACATGTGGGCCGCTTTGCACCAAAAAATGTGTCAGGGTCAAAGGTCTCCAAATTTGCCAAACTTAGTGTCAACAAGTCAGGAACGATGATACGAACCCAACGAAACTTCCAGAATCGGATTCCGATGAGCCGGTCACAAAATCGCCCGTCAAGTGGAGCCTATGGGGCCCGCGATACGGGATTTTGTCAACGTTCTCAGAATCGAACCAAACTTGGCTCACAGGACCAGCGTATCGCTACGAGTCTGATGGCGCAAGTTTCGTCTCGATCCGACGTGTGTACACAAAATTAGAGCGTGTTCCAGAACTGACGGATACGGGGCGGTGTCGGCGGATACGCGTTGATTCCGATGTGCACGCACATCCAAATCAACTTCTTCGAATTCCTACACGTCCGTATCAACGTCGCGCACGTTTAGGTAAAGACCGCGTGCGACCAAGTCGTCCCGTTTGGCGGGGCGTACCCAGTTCTGGGGTGAATCGGGTCATTGTTTTTCCTGTTTTTGGATCGCGTGCCGCGATCGCCACAGGACGCGATGCACCGAGCGGATTGCACGGGCACCGAGAGGGTCACATAGCCTACGTGTCACAACTGACGGAATTAAAAACGGAGCTACGAGGAGAGAGAAATCGTTACCTGAACAGGGCTCCGTGGAATGAATTTTCTTCGTGTCCGGGTGACTGTTTCGTGTCCTGATTCAAATCTGCCGTGTCCAGTCTGAGGCTGCTGTGTCCGGAGCTAGGGCGGCTGTGTCCGGGTCTTTGGGAGTGGACGTTCGGGTCGGCGGATGCACAGCAGGAGGACGAGGCGAGGTGCAGCGGCTCGGGATGGCTGCTGCTGCTCCGGCTCTTGGGGAAGCTCGAGGGGATCCGGTGAGGGGGGGGGAGTGAGCAGGGTGGGGCGGGGTGGAGGAGGAGGAGATAAGGACTGGAACTCCTCCGTGTCGGAGCTCGAGTCGGACTCGGGGTCGGAGATGATGCCGGACACCGTCATCAAGCGCGGAATCCGCCGCGTGATCCCGCGGATCGACGAGGGCAGGTGGTTGGCGACCACGATGGTGGTGGCGGTGGAGATGGGAGAGAAGGGGGAGATCGGGTTGGTGGCTGTCGAGTGGCGGAGGCGTGGGGAAAACCGACGAGGGAGGAGGAGAGGAATCGCGGAGGTGGAGGTGATGGGGAAGCCGCTCCGGCCACGGGGAGATGGAGCTCGGGGAGAAGGAGATCAGGGAGAAGGAGAAGCTTGCCGCGGGGGGGAAAGCTCGCCGCATGGGGGGGGCTCGCCGGGGGTCGGCTCCGGCGAGGTCGGCTCACCGCCGGCGGGGGGGAGGGGGGGGGTGGCTGCGGCCTGGGTAGGGTTAGGGTTTGGTTTTTCTTTTGTTTTTCTTTTTCTTTTATTTTATAGAAAAATAATTAATAGTTAAATGGTAAATTAACAATTAGGATATTTACTTATGTAAATACATTGAATCTGGACTCCTTTTGGAATGGACGGTGCACGTTCACCGGCCAATCAGGGGATGACACCTCATGTGCAAATTTTGTAGAAAAGTCCCTGTAATTTCATAAATTGCGCAAAGGTCCTATTTTGGGAAATTGCACAATTACGAAATTGTCTGGGAAAATTCCCGATTCCCGAAAATTCTAAAATTTCACCGAATTGAAGGGAAAAGCTGTGCGAGGGTCCCGAGGGGGTGGGGGTGAGTCTGGGCAGGGACTGGGCCTGGTTTTCTGGGTGATACGGTCATCGTATTTATTTAATTAATAAATACTGTGCACGGTGTTCTCTAATTATTTAGAGGCAGGTAGGGTCATAATTTTTCTACGGTGTCAATACACTAAATGTAGTATACTCAGTGTAGAAAAATAACGTATTTTTGTCTGGACAAAACGGGTGCAGGTTGGGCCTCTAATGTCTGTTGGAACAGGGATGGGTACAGATCTAGGAATTTAATTACGTACGTTTGTAACGATAATTGTGTGTCTCAAACGAAGCTCAAAACTAAGTATCTGGGAGTTGCACAAAGTGCAGAATAATAGGCTGGCATGTCTAGGAGAGGTATGTGAACTTTGTTCGGGGATAACAGTCAAGGTAAAGCTCCAAATATTTAGGTGACGGACAGGTGCACAAGTCAATAGGATATGTAAGCAAAATAAAATAAATTATTGCAACAAATCCTAAATTGTCAAAAATATTCCTAAAATACTGGAATCTGGTCGAGGGGGTTTACAGTGGCGCTTTGTTGGTGCACTTTGCACGTCAACATCGTCTCATGGCGCTTGTGCGGATTTGATGCGCTCGGATATACGCGAGTTGCATGCGGGGTCGAACGTGGGGCCGCATGCATGGCCGCTTGGGCGGCCGCATAAGCTGCTACTTGGGCTGCCGCATGCACGGCCGCATAGGCTGCCGCTTGGGCTGTCACCCTCACATTTTCATCCAAGGGTAGTTTGGTAATTATCAATGGGTATTAATTATTTTAGGATTATTTATAATTAATATTTGTGCATTGCATGATTTATTTATTTATTTATTTATTTATTTATTGTATTGTATTATTATTTGTTGCTAGTGTAGATTTATTTATGGACTTGTGTAGTGGACATAACCATTTAATTAGAAAGCATGAACAAATTTTTAGACTAGTCTAAGTTGAGCCTATGAATTAGGCCCATGGATTAAGAGACTTGATTAATTAGTGAAACCATTAGACTAGAACCTTCCCTCCCTAATTATTTCTTCATGAGAGGCCCCAAGGGGTATTTGTGACTTTGTACATTGCTTGGAGAGGGGTTTATGACCAGCCATAATTAGGAGGACGAGAGAGTGCTCTTATTTCATTTCTTCTCCAAATTTCTAGATCTACATTCTCCCTTCCAATTTCCCTCCATTCCCTCATCAATTCTCCACCAAACTCCTTCTAAATTCAATCATTGAGGTTGCTACACCAAGGATCTACAAGAAGGAAGCAAAGGAGCAAGGAGGAGAAGGCCAAGATCTACAAGGAGAGGAGCTACTTATCAATTGGGAACTTTTTATTGGGAATCCATCTCTCAATAGGTACAATTCAGTTTTTCCCCTTTTATTAGACTTTAGACTATAAAAACAGTGTAAGGAAATACAAGATGAAAGAAATACTGGAAATATGGAGGAACAATACAAGAGGAATATGTAATAAGCAATAGAACATCTAGCAATGAATAGAAATATAAGTGAATGCTAGAACAAGTGAACTAAAATAAAGAATAAAATATCTGGCTATGTGTTTGAAATATCAGTTTATTATGTGATCGGCTTGGGACGAGATCAGGGCTTGTTATATATGATTGGCTATGATACATGTGAGGTCAGGCTAACCATCTGGTTAGCTATGATGCGAGCAATAGTCAGGCTAATCATATATAACAGGCTATGAGGCATGTAAATGGTCAGGCTGCACCCAACGTGATGTGTGGGGTGAGCTATGATGCATGTAAGGTGTGGGGTAATGATCACATAATCTGCTAATATTTCTCCATCCCCAGCTAGCACGATGGATTCCAATCACGACTCCTCATGACAGGTATCTATGATGCTAACCCGTGTATCCACAGTGTCAGAATCAAGTATACTCTACAACTAGAATTATAGAATTAATCAACAAGAATAAAAACTGTCAGAGAATGTACTCGCCTGTGGTCCTGAGGAAGGTGCGAGGATCGATGTCCAAGATGGGATCACAGAGACCTAGATATCAAAATATCAAAGTAAAAAGGTGACCTAAAGTAATAAACAGGTTTAACTAGCTCCATGTTAGACTTATAGGTCCAATCTAGGTCAATACCAGGGTTAACTAGGCTCGAACCCAAGTTATTCTAGCTAATATAAATTAAAATAGCAAATATAGATACCATGTATCATATAATTTAGATATAGAGTTATATACATATAAATACATTGGTTATCTATTCAGTATCACAATCCTACACTAAAATCTTACCCAATATCCAACTCTAATACCCATCTTGATATCATAACTCAAGATACCAACTAACATCCTGATACCTAAATCGTTTACCTACACCATGTCCCATCACCTTACTCAACTGATGCCTGAATCTACACACCCAAAAGCTCACACAAAATCATAGATTCCTTACTGTTACGACCCGCACCCCGAAAATCGGGCATGAGCCGTGGGTACGTCCAGCCTACGCCGCAGAATCAGCGGTAGAACGCTGTAAAGGTCCGTTCTAGGTCAACCCTATCTATCTATATCTCACAGAAAAATCCGCCATGACCTCTCCAAAAGGAGGGCAACCACGCAATATATATATATGAATAATCCTCTCCAAAAGGAGGGCAACCACGCAATATATATATGAATACTCAATCACAAAATCTAGGGGAAGAAATAAAGCACGATATGATATCAAAAGGGAAACCAAACCCAAAGAGAGCAAGACAATAACCAAAAATAATACAGTCAAAGGCCAAAAATAGCTACAATATCTCACAACATCAAAAGAATAAGTACAATCATCCAGAAATAACAACTGGGAACATCCCAGGAAACCCCACCTAGCTAACTAGGGCGCTATAGGCGTCTCATCGGCGCACTCCTCCCTCGATCACGGGGTCACAACAGTCGTCAACACCCGGGCCCGTAGAACGTCGGGCAATAGTCCTCAGGATCCTCTAGAAAAAATATGCCCAGTCAGGACTGGAGCGAAGTACATAACTCTGAAAGCAACTCCAAATACATGGTAAGGTGTATATGACGAGCAATAGAAAAGTATACAAGATGCACAGGAAATAAATATATGCTGGAGCACAATAAGTAGCTGCAATGTAAACTGGAGGACAATACAAGTAGTGAAAAAGTAACTGCAGGTGAGAAACATGAATACTAGCTAAGTGCCTTGAGCACAAGTTTCGTTATGTGATCGGCTAAGGTTGCACATGAAAAAACACTACGATAACTCCGTTATACGTGAGTTGCATAACCGACATACACATAAATACTGTTTGGCTTTGATCACATAACCAACTCCTACTCCCCTCCCCCCACTAATACCATTGGATCCAACCACAACACGCTACGTACATGATAATAGCTCGCGCACACGAAGAGCGAGAGCACAAGAAGCACATGATAGCACATGAGAATCAATACCCGAAGCACATAATGAAATACAAGTGATAGAGTACCCGCTGAACACGGTAAGGGGGATAGCATCTCATGACGGGATCCACTAGTACCAGCTCGTGTAACAATGTGTCAAAATCAAGTATTACAGTTCTAGAATAGGTGATATAAACGCTATCATGAAATGAAAACTATCAGAGGTAGGTACTCGTCTGATGTCCTGAGCAACTGATGAGGATCGAGATCCGGACCGGTGTCGCAAGGACCTAATGCGAAAAGCAGAATTAAACAGGGTTTTAAGCATTTAAACTGATATAAAATTATTAAAAACAGGCTTCTAGGGCTATTCTAGGTCGAACGGGTCAAACCGGTGAAATTTGGGTCAAAAAGTCAACACGGGATCCAAAAAGTCAACTCAAGGTCAAAACTAGGTCAAACGTTGACTTTTACGGTCAACGGGGACAATTATGGTCAAAGCTAGGTCAAACTAGGGTGCCCCTGAAATTCTAGGTCAAACCGAGCTCATTAAGCTACTAAACTCTCAAACTCGCCTAATCGAGATACCGGGATACCCTCGGTATCCGATACCTCGCCCTAGGCCACGCACCCCGCCTAAATCCGCTAAAACCTATGCTAGCACGCGTAAATATATATACATAAAACATATAAAAATTATTTTAAAATATTTCCTAGGCTATTGCTCAAATACCCCGCTCGAAACTCAATACCTTGGATATCTCAAGGTATTGAGATACCTCGGTATCTCAAGGTATTGAGATACCGCTCTCAAACCCCTCTAACTAGCTATCTAACTAATAATTATATACCTAGTTATTAATCTAGGCTAGAAAATATATATATCTACCATATTTATATATATCTAAGTATATATATACATATATATATATATATATATATATATATAATATATAATATATATAATATCCACACACATATACATATACCCCTATACCTTACCTATACACATATATATATATTACTAACTATAACATATATCTAGCTCTAGGTATATATATATATGTATATATCTATGCATATAGATATAGGTATCTACCATATATCTACCTATCTAATTATCTATAGATATACCTATCTATCTATGTGTATATATATACATCTATCTATGTATCTAATTATCTATATATCTAACTAAGTAACTATCTATCTATCTAATTATCTATCTACCTATCTAATATCTAATCTATTAGACTAACTAGCTATCTAGCCATCTATCCGTCTAACTATTTAGCTATCTATCTATTTATCTAACTAGCTATCCACTTACCTATCTAACTATCAATCCATCTATCTAGCTATCTATTTAATCTATCTATCCAACTATTTATCTAAACATCTAACTATCTATTAATCTCTCTATCTATCAACCTATCTATCCATCTATTAATCTATCTAACTATATATATATATATATATATATATATATATATATATATATATATATATATATATATATATATATATATATATATATATATATATATATATATCTTTTTCACTAAACCTCACTAACCCTCGCTACTAGCCGCTGCTACTGCTGGAGCTTACCTTTACTGCTGCTGCTGCTCCCTGTTATTGTTGCTGCTGTTGGTGCTTCTTATTCCTGCTGCTGCTGCTCCTTATGCTGCTATTGCTGCTGGTTTTGCTGCTGCTGCCTCTGCTGCAGTTTCCCCCCCCCCCCCCCCTTCCTCTCACATACACACACACACACACACACTCCTATATACACATATATATATATATCACTCTCTCTCTATATATATATACATACATATATCTCTAGATATATACTACTATATATATATATATATATATATATATATATATATATATACACTCTATAACACTCACAAACACTAATACACACACACACTTAAACACACATCGACACACACACACACATATAAATATACATAGCTATATATATATATATATATATATATATATATATATATATATATATATATATATATATATACACACTCAAATATATATATATATATATACACATACATACATATATATATATATATATATATACATATACACACACAAGCAAACTTATACATACATATATATATATATATATATATATATATATATATATATATACACATAGACATATACACACACAAGCACATAGATATAAATACACACACACATATATATATATATACATAAACACACATACATATAAATATATACATATATATATAGACACACATAAATACATATAGAGAGACACAACACCACTCAACCACAACACACAACAACACGTCCCACTCACGCCCAACGACCCCGACACTCACTAATACCCTAAAATATATAAAATATAACTCGAAAACTCTAGCACACACTCTCCGATACTAACCCAATGCGCGCACAAGCCCGAAACGAGGAAACCAAGTCGAAATGGCCGTTCGGTCATTTCGACGAACACGTGGTGCGCGGTTCAGAAAACCTCCTGAAACGCACACCAAACGAACTCGAAATTGGTCCAAAATTTACTCACGTGCTCTAAACGATGCCTAGATCCTAGAAAAAGTGCTCCCGCATCGATTCTAGGCCCGTGGCCGAAACGCGCACGCACTTAGAATCGACGACGACGAAAAACCCCAATTTTGCCCGAAACGCCCGTTTCTCCGCGACACGGCTTTTCGTGTCCGAACGGAGACACGCTCTCACCCTCAAGACACCCGACAATGTCTACCTAGGTCCGTCTAACCTAGGGCATCACCCAAAATTGGGCCAATTTCGGATTCCACCCGAAATTGACACAAAACCTAATGTCAAAGTCTCTAAACTCAACCAAACTAGTTCCAATTTCCTCCCACGGGTAGGCTTAGGGTCTAGGAAGGTTCTAAAACACTAATTACACTACATAAAAGTAATTAGCAAGGGAAAAATTAGGGTTTACCTCTTGGGATTTAAAATCACAAGGCCAAAGTCTCCGATCTACTTGGAATCACCTCCCTCAAGCTCCAAGCCTCCAATTCTAGCCTCCACACTAAATCTAGGCTCCTCACACCTAGGTTAGGTAAAATGTAAGGTTAGGGTTAGCATAAGGAGAAGGAATGGAAGAAAGAAGGAAGAAAAATGGAGAAGAACTCACCTTGAAGAAGAAGGAAGAAGAAAGAAGAAGTGGAGAAGAAGAAGAAGTAAAGAAGAAGTGGAATATGAAGAGAGGGGGAAGGAGCTGCTGCTGGTTCACGGATGGGAGCGGGTAGGTAGGGCCGGCCACTAGAAATAAATGGGGTTTACATGAAGGAAAGTCCAAAATGCCCTCCACACACTTGGTTTGGGTTTCGGGTTCCAAAAACACTCAAACTAACTCCAAATCTCTCCCACTAACCCACTAAAAATATAATAAATATTTCTAAGCCCCAAAATAATTCTCACAAGAGTGTTGGTCGGGTCGGACATGGGTCCACTAGGGTCTGACATGGGTCCAGGCTAGCCAAAACCCTAAAACAATTATTAAAAATAATACAATCACTATTTAAATATAAATATAATTAATTAAATACAATACACAATTTACCAAATAAAAAAAAAATAATCCTATTTTCTAGAATCGGGTAGTGACACTTACCCCTGATACACTAAAAGACTGATACCCATATCGTTTACTTACACCATGCAACTTGCTGGGAGTACAGCTACTGATGTGGTCTGGGTATACCCTTTCCCCACTTGCAAGGCTCTCCCCTAATAACCTACTGCAGTATACGCAGGTAGGCAGACACCAAATGTGATGTATTAACCCTAGTTAAAGTGATAGCAGCAGGAAATCCAGCAGCTATCTGAACTTCCTGATACCCAAATCGTTTACCTACACCATGTCCATCACCTTACTCAACTGACTGAACGATAACTGATAATTCATAGGACTCATAACTCATAAGGCAGTATCAGAGCTAAGAAGTAGCCAAGTATCCAAGTAGCCAAGGTTTAGTTTTGAATAAAACTGACACTGTGAAACCCTTTCACAGTTTCCTTCCCTGGGTGCACTAATACTAAACACTAACAGCTATCACACTACTCTCACAACCTACTGCTACTTCAAAACTGAATTGACACTGTGTGCACATTGAGACACGGTGACACTTCTTCTCTCACACTACGCTCCATTGAGACACGCTATCATACTACCACTAATACTGAACACACTACCATAGTCAAGTAACCAGAACTTACTGATGCACTAGAGCACAGGCACCCTCTAAACCGACACACACACTAACTGAACTGACATACATAACACTACTTATATGCATATGTCTAGACACCCATTTCTGATACTCACTAAACTCCCTACTAGCTACTACAACCACATGCATTAAATAAGTGTATTGATACACTAGCTGCTACTGCTATTATGATACTCTATACTCAAGGATTTCTCACTGTGTTGAACCTGATCCTCCTTTCCCCCAATTTCTGATACACTGACACACTGCGATACCAACTTCTCACAAAAAAATTAATACACAGAACACGAGCCTCACTTGGACCTTAATACTCCAGTATGTCCAACTGCTCACTGAGAAAACTAAGCTCACATAGACAATTTACACTGAAACCAAGTACTCACAGTTCACACACATAGTGAACTTGACTGATACTCAGTTTATACTCACTGAGATACTCACAGTCACACTGATACAATTCTGCTCACTCAAAACTCTCTGCTCAGAGGTGAATACCCGACTCAAACCCCCTGACACTGATACACTGAACCACAGTGTCAGTGTCATTAAGACACTCATACACCCACAGACACAAACACATCACTCACTGAAATAAAGCCCTCCACCCTGACACTGATATACTGAACCCTAGTAACCAGAGTCCTACTCTAAATTCAAACCTGGGCTCTTCCCTCACTGATGCACAGATGCACAGTTCAGGGGAAAACCCGACTGCATAGTAAACCTCCCCATGGTGTATCCCTCTCTCCAAGAATCGATGCAAATACATCAATATAAATGCATGCATATAAACATATAGGTTATACATCAATATACATTAGAAACTAGGTCGTAGCAATAGGTATTCATCCTTCTTGGCATATCAACAAACACCTATTGTGCTGAAATCGGATTCCACATAATTACTCATGAATACCCAACTCAAAACCCTAAATCAAAACCAAACCTATATGTATATGATGCAAACATGTGTAAATACATATATCTAAATTTAGGGCTCACGAAAATTGGGAAAGAATGTATCATAGGATCACAAAAACCCCAAAATCACCCATGACTCCATGGAAAATCCTCATGCAACCAAAATAGTCATTTCTAATTCAAATGGTGGGCTCCTAAAGGCCAAACAACAATTAAAACAGAATTAAATGAGGTTTATTTCAGATTTTTACCTATTGGGAGATGGATTCCCAATGTAGTTCCTCTTTCTCCAAGCCCCCTTAGTCCAAGCTCCTAGATCTCTCTTGATGGAGAAGGAAAGAGGGTTTCTAGGGCTAGAAATTCTGAAATTTGAGGAAAGGAAATAAATGTCTAAGTGGAGGCTATATTTAGGGTTTTCTTCATGAACGAAGAAGCTTGAGGGAGGCTCCCTCTCATTATATAGGACTAGGGTTAGGGTTAGGGCTTCTAATGCCAAGAGTCTAATTTGCCCTTCATGACTTGTCATGAAGAACTTAAAATAATATGGGGTTTAGTCATACATTGAGGGTTTAACTAAATGCTAATTTAATAAATAGGGATTTGTCAAAAGGGTTCATTCTAGTGTATTCTTAGGTCTAGCCCATTAACCTATGCATTAAGGAACACCCAACAATTTATATAATAAACTTATCATACATTATTTTAACACATTAAAATAATTATAGAAATTTACAATAATGCCCTAATCTAGAAATGTGATAGTGACAGCATCCCCATGGCGAAAGCTATGTCAGGCCTTGTGACAGTTGTTGCATACATTGTCACTACCACATTCTGAAAACAGGGGTATTTTCAAATTTTTACAGTATTTAATATTATGTATTTTAATTAATTAATTGCATAATAGTATATTGATTTAAATAATTATTTGTGCGATGTGTGATTAAATATATAATTAAATGCAGTGTTAAATTATTTTATTTTAGCTAGCAGACTAGACCTAGAAGCCCAGTAGACGAACCCTTGTCCGAATTATAGAATTCTGGATTTTATTATTTTATTTAGAATTTAATTCTTGGTGTTTATAATTAATTACTGTATTTTTATTTAATATTTTGCGCATTGCCTTTGCTTCGATATTTGGAGCACTATCCAGACTTTTGTCTTCCAACAAATTTCACAATCTTGCTCTAGACATGCCCGCCTTCCATTCTGCTATTTTTGCAACTCATAATTTTGCTCCCTGTACATTGTTTCTGGCCGCACAAAAATTGTCGCGGACGTTTATTTTTAATTTCCTATTTTTATCGTTGTGCGTTCCAATCGAAAATTGGAAGCCATCTTGACCTATTTTTCGTGCGACCCAAATTAGGGTAATATTCTGTTCTGAGTCTTCTTCAATATTGGTATTGATGACTTGACCTGATTTTGGCCCCAGGTACTCCTAATTAATTGTTGAACACAACTTGCATTTATTTCTATTTAAATTGAGGATACCATTTTATCTGATTTTTAAATCCCAATTAAATTCCAGTGCCCTACAAATTCAGTCCATACCCATCTTACAGCGCCCCCTGACCCTACAAAATATCGGACCCCGAATCGCCTGCCCAATTTTCGTCATTTCATGTGTTTGTGCAATTTCCCGAATTTAAGGGGCTAAGTTGCAATTATTCAATTGTAGGTGCCAACACCTAATTATTTTAAATCAATGAGGGAGCCTATTAATTTTAATTAAGAACCCTCATCCCCCATGAATAAATTCCTCATGTTCAATCCTAGCCATTCATTTGAAATTGGCCCATCACAACCCACCACCACACCCTCTCTCTCCCTATTTAATGACTTGTACTCTCAAACCCTAATCCCTATGCAACCTAGAAAACACCACCTCACAAGCCTCCAAAAATCCTCAAGCCCCCACCTCTCTCCAACGTTGGATAATTTTCTCCTTTCTTCTTCTCTTTTTCTTTTCTTCTTCTTCTCTCTTCTTCTTCTTATTTCTTCTTCTTCCTTTTCTTTTTCATTAAATTTGAATTAGATAGGGGGGAATACTGTTCATCCCCCCCTACTGTTCAGTTTTCCGGCGGCGGGCCTACAGCCGATCAGCCGGCCTGTTTCCTATTCCTCCTTGCTCCACTGCAGTCCGCTGCCCCCGCGCTCGGCGGTGCTGCCGAACTCCGGCGGGCCCAGCGGTCATCTCGAGCCCGGCCGAGCCCAACTCCGGCCGGCCATCAGCCGAACTCCTCCCTCCCGAGTTCCTCCCTCTGCCCACGGATCATCCCCGGCGTGCACGGTCCGGCCTGCCCGACTCCGGCGCTGCACAGTGCTCCGGCTCCTGCTGTCCCCCACGTTCGAAGTCCTCCGGCCGGCCAGCAGGCCCGCTGGCAGCAGCTCCGGCCGAAGCCGCTGATCGAGCTCCCCTCTGCGTGCAGCCCACAGCCCGGCGGCAGCCCCCTCTCCTCTGTAAGCAATCCTCTCTCCCTCCTTCTTCTTTAGTTATAGTTATATATATATATATATATATATATATATATATATGGATATATATATATACGTATATACGTTCATGTATATACTAATATATGTATGTATGTATGTATGAGTATGTATTTAATTTAATTGGTATGTAAAGATGTATTTTTAATTTAATGTTTAATAGTATATGTATGTGTATATATATATATATTTAATATGATTCTAGTATATAAAATATTGATATACGTATATATATAAATATATATCTATATTTCGTATATATACTTAAAATGTTTTTATATACCATGAGCATACATGTATATATATATATTTAGTAATCCTTGTTTGGTATAAGTATTTGTAGTTATTAATTAATGTATTAGTATGTTAATATAATTAAGTGTATGTAATTAATTTAATTGTATATATATTTTGTATAAGTATATATTTAAATTGTGTATATTTAAATTAGTGTAATTAATTTGTAAATATAATAAATGTAAGGTATTGTATGTATTTAAATAAATGGTATAAATATGTATTTAATTTAATAGTATATATAATATTGGTATATATATAATTTGTATAAGCTAGTATATGTATTTATATGTAATTAATATATGTAAATAAATTAATTTGTATATATATATAATGTAAAGTAATTGTGTATTTAATTAAGGCAAATGTATATATAACGTATTTGGTACATGTATATTTTATTTTTTCATTAAAAGTTAAACATGTATAAAAAAAATGTGTTTTAGTATTTAATAATATATCTATAATGTATTTTTGGCATATATGTGAGTATACCCTAGTATAAATCAAATATGTAATTTTAAAAGGAATATATATGTATATATATTGTAAATACATTAAATTGGTGCATGTATAAAATATTGTAAGTATAAATTATTATGTTTATATATGCATACAAGAATCATTTATTTTAAAGTATATATATTTATACATATCTCTATAATTGTAATGGATGGAAATTATATATACTAGTTAATGAGATGTTTCTATTTATATATCCCTACTAGATGACCCTAGTTGACTAGTGCCCTGCCTGGCATAGCCCTAAGGCTAGTGTATTTCTATTGTGTGCTAGTATAGCCCCTGATACAAATGTTATATTGTAATGTGTCTTTAGGACTGTTGGTTCACCCAGGGGATACTCTGGAACAGGACACCATAAATACCAGCTAAGGACCGAGGCAAGTACATTCTCTGATAATTTCCAATTCTTGATAATAGCTATAAGTTCAATGATCTTGAAATGTTACAACTGAATCTTTGACACTGTGCTACACGGACTAGTATAGCTTGGATCTGCAGTCATGAGATGTTACCTTGATTATCGTATTGACATTATACACGACATTTACATTGACATTTACATTGACATTTACATTGACATTTACATTAGACATTGTACATAATATATTAGACAATGTTGTGTATTCGTGACGTGTCATGATTGGATCCACAGTACTAGTTGGGGGCGGGGAAGTAGTTAGTAAGAAATGTGATCATAACCTCTTATTGTAAATTGTAAGTGTTAATCATGCTCTTCACCATGATTAGCCAGGCCCTGTAGCTACTGTACATGTCCCAAGCCGATCACATTTTGAAACTACTATTTCAAACACCTAGAATAGATTACAGTTCTCTATTTTTAATCATATACTACATCACCCGTATATGATACTGTTCCTTTCATTTTTATACATGCACTGACTGTGTTTCATTGCCTATTGCCTGTCTCTCTTAAACTGTCATTACATTATTCCACTGTCTTCTCAGTAGCTAGCATGACATATTTTATTGTGTTATAGACATTATCAATTAATGGAACTGTTATTTGAGATTGTGCTTTGCTCCTTCCTGACTGGAAATATTTTTCCAGACTATGCCTTAGAGGACCGCTGTCCGACACTTTATGGACCATATGGTGAGTAGCTGCAGATTTGGTAGTTTAGTTGTGATTCCAGAGTTCTAGCCGGAAATCATTAGTTTCTGTTTATTTTCTTTTAGTAGACTATTTGGTACCGGATTTGTCTCCGGCCTTTTGATGATTCTTGGATATTGTTAAGTTAAGTTATTTCTTGTGGACTTGTGTTGTGTTTAATTTTAGTTTTATTATTCGAAATCTTATCGTGCTGTAATCCTGTGATTGAGTATGTGTTCATCTTAATTGTGTCATCCGCGCCTCCTAATGGAGATTGGATGCTTGCGTGACATTAGTTAGATAGTATCAAGACCTTGACAGCGTTCTACCGCCGATGCTGCGGCATAGGCTGGACGTACCCACGCACTCGTGCCCCTAAACCGGGTGCGGGTCGTGACATACATCATACTCCCGATGGGGCTTGAGTACTCCAGCTGCCTGATACTTTCTCTTGGATTTGGCTTCAGCTTCTTGCCATACATGTACAGAGTATCGATCCCTGGAAGATCCTGATATCCATAGCGTGTGAGCATCTTCTCAATATAATGAGACTGTGACAGCGCCACTCCAGTGTCGGTCCAGATGATCTTTATCCTCAGGATAACATCAGCTTCCCCTGAGTCCTTCATACTGAACTAAGATGAGAGAAACTTTTTTGTCTTAGTGACATGTGCTAGATCCGTACCCAGGATTAGCATGTCGTCCACGTATAGACAAACGATGACTCATCTTTCGTCAATGAAATTAGTATAAACACACTTGTCCGTTTCACTGACCCTGTAGCCGTTTGATCTTATGACTTTATCAAACTTCTCGTACCATATCTTGGGAGATTGCTTCAGATCGTATAATGATTTCACCAACTTGTAGACTTTGTCTTCAAGCCCTTTGATGACAAATTATTCTGGCTGTTGTATGTAAATCTCTTCGATCAATTCTCCATTCAGGAATGTTGTCTTAACATCCATCTGATGAATGACTAGCTTATAAATTATACTTAGAGCAATCAACATCCTGATGGTCGTCATTCGCGCTACTGGAGCATATGTATCGAAGTAGTCGATCCCCTGCTTCTGAGAAAATCCCTTGGATACCAGTCTTGCCTTGAACTTGTCAACAGTTCCATCGGCCTTCATATTCTTCTTGAAAATCCACTTGCATCCAATCGGTTTTGCTCCTTCAGGTAGATCGACCAACACCCGTGTTGTTGAAGGTTATTGAATCATACTCATCATTGATAGCCTCCTTCCAGAAGACAATATCTCTGGTTTTCATCATCTCATCATAGGTAAGCGGATTTGCTTCCACATGATAGGTGACGAAATTATCTTCGAAGTCCTTGCGCCTCCTTACTCGCTTAGTCAACGGCTCTGCGAGTTATGGTTCAAACGTTGTCTCTGGAATGACAACTTCTTCTTGGACTACATCTTTATTGGAAGTGTTGCCCTCCTGTGCACTCACATTATTCTCCAGAATATCTGCGATAACAATATCCTTGTGCCTTGCAAACTTTTCTTCAAAGAATTCTGCGTCGCGAGGTTCAATTATATGATTTGACTCGATATCAAGAAACCTCTGAGCATCACTCTTTTCAGCATATCTCAGGAAGATGGTCTTAGTAGTCCTCGTACGTAGCTTTTGAATCTTCAAGTCCAGAATTTTCACATACGCCAGGCACCCCCACACTCGAATGATATTCAAGTTGGGTCTGACTTTGAACCAGAGTTCATGAGGAGTGACATTGAAAGTTGCGTACGACACTCTGTTCAGCTTCTCCCCAAAAGCAGTTTGGAAGACCTGCAGTTAACAGCATTGAGTTCATCATCTCTGTCAACGTCATATTCTTTCTTTCAGCTACTCCATTTGATTGAAAAAAATACGGAGCAGTTGTCTCATTGACAATTTCATGTTCTTTGCATAATGAGGTGAATTCAATAGACCTATACTCTCCGCCTCAATCACTTTTGAGTCTCTTGAGTTGTTGCCATGTTTGACGTTCAGCCTCAGTCCTGAACTCCTTAAACTTCTCGAATGCTTTGTCTTTTAACTTGAGCAGATAGATGAATGCATACTTCGAGTAGTCGTCTAGGAATATAATAAAATACTTCATCCTGGCCTTTGTGGAGAACTGTTTGAAGTCACAGATATCTGAGTACACCAACTCCAAAAGATCTATGCTTCGGTTAACCCGTTTGAACGATTTTCTTGTGATCTTTGTCTGCGCACAGACTCACACTTCTCCACCTCCTTACCCCCATATTTGGAGATAAGCCCTAGACTAGACATCTTGTTTATCCTTTTACAGTGACATGTCCTAGTCTATTATGCCATAACTCAAGAAAGTAACCAGAAGAAGAGAATGCATTAATATTGTTTGCAGGAGTTACAAGCTGAAGTTTGAACATCCCTTCGGTACAAAATACTTTTTCGAAGTATGTTCCTTTGTACGATATCACCATCTGTCCAGCATTGATGTCCATCCTCAAGCTTGCGTTGCAGAGCAGACTTTTCGAGACCAATTTTTTGGCCATTACCGGTACGTGCTTCACATCCTGAAGCGTCAGTGACTTCCCCGAAGTCATATTTAGTACCACCATTCTGGTTCCAAGTACTTCAACTTGTGCCTGGTTTGCCACCATAACATTCTCAGATGTAGTCTTGTAGATGGTAAACAACTCCTTCTTCGAGCAAACATGACAGGATGCGCCAGTGTCCACCCACCAGTCAGTGTCAACACCAGCCATCATAACCTGCGCAATCATAGCAACCTTGTTAGGCTCACCTTGCTCTATCGGTTTGGACTTGGATTTGCAGTCTCTCCGATAGTGGCTCTTCTTGCCACAGTTAAAGCAAGTCAAATCTGACTTGGGCTTTGGCTTCGACTTGAATGAAGCCGACTTCACCTTGAGATGGTTGAAGTCCTTCTTCTTGTAGTGAGACTGGGAGTCGCCAGCATGCACCAAGTTGGCTTTTGCTAACTGCTTGGACAACGTGTCCACTTGTTTTGAGCCCTCAACTCATCTTCAATATGGATGTTGTGTGGTAATTGATCAAGACTAACTTGCATCTTCTTCCGGTGCATGTCCGAGATAAAATTGCTCCATCTTGGCAAAAACTTGGCCACAATACCCCCCACGACAAAGGTATCGATTAAGGGCATGCCATCATCCTCAAATTGCATGTTCCGGACCTTTTCAGTCACATGAATCTTGTTGCGGTTCTCATCCGTCTTGTAATGCTTGTCTAGAGACTCCCAGACGACCTTAGCATGGTCCGTCTTGCTGTATGACTCCGCCAGAGTATCCTCCATGGAGTTCAAAATCAGCAGCTTGCAAAGGTTGTTGTCTCTTCTCCACTTGTTCTTCTTAGCAGAGCAACTGTCCAAACAGTAGCATCATCACCGTCTGGAACAACCGGCTCCAGTTTTGTCAGAACGTAGTCCACCTCTGCGAATTAAAGATTAAGGCAGACATTCCTCTTCCAAGCGTTGTAATGATCCCTGTTAAACTTCTCAAGTTTGTTAAAACTAGTGTCGAGAAGTTTCGCACGGTTGTTCTCCATCTTTCTCGGATCTTGCTTTGAGATTGTTAGTCCTGAGGCTTAACCAAAGATGGAAGAACGCGTGGTCAAGATCTGAGGTTCACACAAAAGTTCTCACTCTGACTATTCTCGATTTCCACGAAGAACTATAAAAGGAATCTGATTACAACTTGCACTTAATATTACAAAAGAATCATAATTAACCAAACTTCTCGTTCTTCCTTGCAATCGCAGTTGCAGACGGACGAAACTGAATTATAATAAAACAAAAACTACCTTCGTTCTTCCTTACAAAACGCAGTTGCAATCAGATAGAATGAACCAAGAAGAAAAAGTAGAAGAAGACAGAATAAAAAAATATTCTTACTGGGACAGTGAAAACCACCGTTGCTCAAAGCAAGATTCGTCCGCTATCGACGATCTGCTCCCAGGAGCAAGCAAGTTCACAAGAGAGCTTCTGGAACGCTCGTAGTCACCTCTTTGTGTGACTCGAACGTACTCCTTTGGACTCCTCTTTTTTAACTTTTGGTGTGTGTCAAAAGGAGGCTAGAGGGCTCTTTATATAGGGAAGGATGGAAACCCATCCTCCTCTTCTTTCTGACGTGGGACTAAAAAGCCAATATACAAAATTGATATCCCACAATCGTAGCCCAATGCATAGTCCCACTACTAGAATAAGCGGGATTAGCGACGTTTTTTAGCGACTCCATGTAAAAACGTCGCTAATTTAGCGACTCCATGTAAAAACGTCGCTAGACGTCGCTAATTGGCGATATTTAGCGACGTTTAGCGACTTTTATTCAGCTTTTAAAAGATTAGTCGCTATAAGTTCAATTTTGGTCGCTACACGTCGCTAATATATCTAAGTTAGCGAC
The DNA here is from genome assembly GCA_036927795.1 of Iris macrosiphon. Classification (NCBI taxonomy): domain Eukaryota; kingdom Viridiplantae; phylum Streptophyta; class Magnoliopsida; order Asparagales; family Iridaceae; genus Iris; species Iris macrosiphon. The sequence goes on from JAYESA010000004.1 coordinate 216,028,950, forward strand.
GTTTAGCGACGTATATAGCGACGTATATAGCGACGTTTATATTAAAAATATTTAGCAACGTGTTTAGCGACGTCATTAATGTCGCTAAAGTTTAATTTAGCGACGTCTTTTTTTGACGTCGCTAAACGTCGCTAAAATTTGGTTAATTAGGGCTCGATTTCATTTTTCCCCATCTGTCAAATTTCAAAACCTAAAACTTCCCCCCCCCCCGCTCCATTGACCGCCTGCTCCGTCGACCGCCTCTCCACCGCGGCTACTCCGGCATCCCCCTCCTCCTCCTCGAGTTCTAGGTACCCTAACTCTCTCTTTCTTTCTCTCTCTCTCTCTCTCTCTCTCACACACACACACACAGAACACATGTGACACTGACACTGACACGATACACACACAGACAGTGACACAGACATGGCACACACACACACTGACACAGACACGATAAGGACCTAGGGTTAGGGTTAGGTTTTTTGACATGGGGTTAGGGTTAGGGTTAGGGTTAGGGTTAGGTTTTTCGACATGGGGTTAGGGTTCGGTTCGAGAGTAAATGGAACTCTGTAGCGCAGTATACAGACATCCAAACTAAGTTGAAAAAGATCCCGCCGACTCCAAAACATTGGGGAAGGAAGCGGATTGGTAACCTCCAGGAAGAGATTAAGAAGGGAAGAACAAATTACTCAATCTTCAAAAGCTTCCATATACTGATGCTTCTCAATCTTCAAAAGCTTCCACATATTGAATTTCGACCAATTTCACTTTGAAATGTCATCTACAAGACTATTACCAAAATCTTGGCTAATCGAATTCGATCCGTCCTCCACAAATTGATATCTTTATTCCAAAATGCCTTTGTCCCTGGAAGGAAAATATGTGACAATGTGATAATAGCCCAGGAATTATTTCATACTATATCCAAACAAAGCTCTTAGAATAGCTCATTTGCTCTGAAAATAGATATGTCCAAGGCCTATGACAAACTCAGTTGGGAAGTTATTAGTCACTCTTTTTGGCTTTGAATTTTAAGGAAAAGCTCACACTTTAATCATGCAATGTATAACCACAGTATCGGGTAGGTGTTCACCGGTCACTTGTTGCATGCCAATACAGCCCTTAACTGATACTGTGGTATCAGGGATTTAATTGGCAAGAGTGATTAGTGCAATACAGTGCAGTTTAATTAGAGTGAAAGTATGTATTATATCAGTTATGAAATAAAAGTATTGCTTATTTTAGACTTTGATAAATGGTCAGTTGTTTTGAATATTGCTTATTTTAGACTTTGATAAATGAAAGTATGTATTATCTAGTTATGATTTTTATAGTACGGTTAAGTTATGAAGTTAGGTGATAAACCACTGTATGTAATGATTTATATGATACATACTGTCAATTTTGCAGAAGTATCTAGAAATGGATATGAATTACTATCTGCGTCATCGTTCGTGGATGTACAACCGTCATCCTGATGACATGTGCGGTGTGCGGGATAAATTCATTGAGGGTGTACAACAGTTCCTGCAGTTCGCCAAGGCGTTCCCTCAGTACATGGACGGTACCAAAATTAAGTGTCCGTGTGTGAGATGTCACAACAGGAAATATCATCCAGAAGTGGAAGTTACATATCATTTATACTCGAAGGGCTTCACGTCGAATTACTATCAGTGGACCGCGCACGGAGAACTTGTATCTCTAGCATCGGAGTCGGAACCCTACGTGGAGCCATATATGGATGTCCACGACCACGATGCTTACGACGACGGGTTAGTGAACATGGTTTATGATGCGGCGGGACCTAGTTTCAATCCGGACAATTATGATGTGGCGGGACCTAGTTTCAATCCGGACAATTATGATGCAGCTGAGGAGGCACCGAATGCCGATGCTGCAAAGTTTATGGAGTTGCTGGAGAATGCAAGGACTCCAATATATCCTGGTTGTGAGGATCATTCACCATTGGAGGTGGTTACAAGATTATTGAGCATCAAGTCCGATTTTAATATGTCGCAAGAATGCTATAATCGACTGCTCGATTTGATTATAGAGATCTTGCCAGAGGGTGCAAAGTTGCATAAAGACTTCTATCGATCTAAGAGGATGGTGAGATCGCTTTGGATGGGATACGAGAAAATCGATGCATGTCGCAACAGGTGCATGTTGTACTACAAAGACGACAAGAATGAAGATGCGTGCAGATTCTGTGGTGCTGATCGCTACAAGGCCACTGTTAGAGGAAAGTCTGTTGGTGCAAGGAAGCCTACCGATTCGATGCACTACTTGCCTTTGACGTCGCGGTTGCAGTGGTTGTTTATGGTTAAGGAGACTGCAGAAAATATGAGTTGGCACAGGCGAAAACAGATCGAAGGAGTATTGGATCATCCATCCGATAGAGAAGCATGGAAGCACTTTGATCGAGAGTATCCACATTTTGCCGAGGAAGCGCGTAATGTCAGATTGGGGCTCTCCTCTGACGGTTTTACCCTATTCGAACTTTTGGGCTCCCAGTATTCGTGTTGGCCTGTGATCGTCACTCCGTACAATCTACCGCCTTGGATGTGCATGAAGACTCCGTATATGTTCCTAACCGTTATTATCCCGGGTCCGAACAATCCGAAGAGGAACATCGATGTGTATTTACAGCCTTTGATAGATGAGTTGAATCAGCTGTGGGAAGTAGGTGCCAACACGTACGATGTTTCTAGAAAGCAGAATTTTCAGATGAGGGCAGCACTTATGTGGACCATCAACGACTTTTCGGCCTATGAAATGTTATCGGGATGGAGCACCCATGGTCGTCTCTCATGTCCATATTGTATGGACCATACTCAGGCTTTCCGTTTGAAACACGGAGGCAAACCGTGCTTCTTCGATTGTCATCGGCAATTTTTGCCGAAGGATCATCCGTACCGGAGGAACCGGAATGCTTTTCGTGCGAAAGTTGTGGAGAAGGCCAATCCACCGCCAAGGTGGCCCGGATGCACGATATAGGAAGAGGTAAAAGATTTACCAAGTGTCACGACCCGCACCCAGATTTTGGGGCACGAGAGCGTGGGTACGTCCAGCCTACGCCGCAGCATCGGCGGTAGAACGCTGTCTAGGTTATGTAACTATCTAATCAATCTCACATGAATATCCAGCTCCATAGGGAGACACAGATATCACAATATAATATAGAATATACTCAATCACATAAACTAGAGCACGATGAGATATCGAAGCAAGCAATAAAATACAAGACAAGTCTAAACAACAATAAATAGTCTAACCTGCAATCAATACATCCATATCTCCAAGTATGTCGGAAAAGTCCTCTATGTCACAGTCTGAAAAAAATATCCAGTCAGGATTGGAACGAAATATACCTCTAACAGCAGTTCCACATATATTGACAAAATCTTTAGCACAGTGTAAAGAAATACAAGACAGATAGGAATACTGGCAATAGAAAATACTGACGAGCATGGATATACTAGAAATAGAAATACTGGAATAAATGGAATACTGGAACATCGTCATCAATATACATCTAGCAATGAAATAGAAATCCAAGTACACGCAAGAACAATGAACTGGTATATAAGTGTGTACAAGAACAATAACTAGAACATGTGGAGATGCTAGATCAATATACTAGATACATGTCAAGAATCATCTAACTAAGTGTGTGAAATATCAGCATATCATGTGATCGGCTTGGGACTATATGACTCATTATATTGATTAGCGATCATCCCCAACAAGTCCGGCTAACCATATGTAACAGCGATGAGGCATGTAAGGGTCAGGCTGCACCGACGTGAGGTGTGGGTGAGCTATGATGCATGTAAGGTTGGGTATGATCACATAAGCTACTAATATTTTCCCTTTTCCCCCGCTAGCACGATGGATTCCAATCACGACTCCTCGTGACAGGTCTCAATGATGCCAACTCGTATAAACAATAGTGTCAGAGTCATGTACGCTATACAACAAGAGTTATAGAGATGATCAACATAATGGAAACTGTCAGAGAATGTACTCGCCTGGGGTCCATAGCTGGTATGAATCAGAATCCAAGTCACCGTCCAAATAGCCTATGTATTACAAATTTACCATGTCAAAAGATAATTTATTTTAATTTATTTAATTCTGGAATAATTACTCTAAAATCTTATTTTAATCTTATTATTCTAATTTTTATGTTAATTCCTAAATTTTGTCCAAAGGAACTGAATTTTATCAACTCGAGACTCATGGCACACAAATCGAGGCAATCTGTTGACCAAAAAGTCAACTGACACAAAATCAACTTTCATGCATGATTTCCTGTATATTTCAGTATAAAAAATATGCTGGAATTTATGGCTCGTCCAAATTCAAATTCGTTTGGGAATTATGGCACATACAAGTTTCGTATCGTGCACCGATGGTTAAATTCTAACCTAGAAGTTCTACAGAATTAACAGTATAAAAATACATCGAATTAAATTCTGGGAAAAACATATGTCAATGATCTTGATATTAGATTTCCGAAACTTTAAACGGTTCATGATTCTGATTCCTGGTTCTCCCGAAATCACAAAAATATCGAAACACGTCTATTTTTGTACCTGTTGTTCTCTACAAATTTTCCAAAATTTAATACTCATAGTTTCGTAAAAAAAATTATATAATCAGAAATTTAACCTCAATATCGTTCTAACACAAAAAACTAGGCCTCATTTGGAGTCCGGAGCTATGCACAATGGCTTCTGGAAGATGAAGGAACCCTAGATGGCAATTCTCCAAAATTCGGCTGAAGAAAAACCCTAAAAATAACTTAAACTATTATATATATATATATATATAAGAGAGAGAGAGAGAGAGCAGCCGCGGCTCAGATCTGGACACGTGGCAGCCATCCACGCAGCCCCGCCCAGATCGAACGGTCAGACACTGACGCGGCTCGGCTCAGCTGAGTCCGAGTCAAACTCTGACTCGGCTCGGCTCGAGGTCGGCTCGGCTCCACCCAGACCCAAACCACGGTCACTGACAGGCGGGCCCGGCACTGTTCGCTGCGGGAGGCTGACAGGTGGGCCCCTGTCTGCTGACTGGGCAGAATTAGTTACTTTTTGGGTTTTCTTTTTCAGAAATTAGTTTTTAATTCAGTTTTTCATAATTAACTCAAAATAAATGCTAAATATAATCAGATAATTCCCAAAAAATTCTAGAAAATATATTTGATTATTTATAACCTAAAATAAAAGTTTGGGATATTTTTAATTATATTTGACCCTAAAATAAATTCTTGAAAGTCCTAGAAAATTAGGATTACTAGTTTTTAATTAACTAAAAATTATGAAAAAATCCCAATAGCCCCAAATTAACCTAATAACAACATTTAAGCACGAATTTCAGGATACGGAGGTTACAAGTCTACCCACTTTAAAAAAAATTTGTCCTCAAAATTTAAGATCCTCAATAGTTGTATGTATTCATTTATATTATTTCTCCATCAAAATTTTAAATTCATCGAATCCCATAATCATGAAGTGAATCCATATTGGTATTTCACACAAAAAAATTCTAAATTCTATAAGTATCATATCCCCGCAAACCTTTAAAATTAAAAATCAAATTCCATTCTTATCAAAATCTCCTCAAAAATTTTATGTTAATCACTAAATACAAAACTTAATATCCAATCCTCTAATTTTTTAAATTCAATCAATGTATATTTATAAATTTAAATTCTCATCCCAAAATTTGAATTCAAACACTAATCCATTAATGATCTTACTCCTTGATTCTTTTTCCACATCATACTCAAACAATATAATACTTACAAGATCTTCAAATGCAACATTCAAAATAATTTTTAATTTTATATCTTGCAATCAAATAAATATAATGATAATATCCTTAGTTTCCTCGAATTTTAATGACAAATTCAATCATATCGTAATCTTCATAAAAATCAATGATTTAACAAAATCGTCAATTCTACCATATTAAATTCTCAACTCTTTATTTAAATTAATGTTTATCCTCGAAATTTAAGGCACATTGTCTCTCTTTGTCAAATCATAACCTCTTCATAAATCTTCACTACAGTCAAACCCTCAACAATTAAAGTCTAAGAGAATCCTACCTATAGTCATACAACACGCAATACAACATGCAATCTAGATAAAATATGCAATCTAGATCAAACATGCATGGTCATAGTCTCTTTTGTCATGGTATTATAGTCTCTGTCAGGGTGTACTACTAACTACATTCTAGCAAGAAAAAAAAATCATTGATACAACTACGGTACTAAGAAATTTTTAATAAAAATAGACGAAAAAGAACAGCAGAAAAGAACATAACATAGCCTTCTAACCCATTGCTTGGACATCTACAACCTCTATCATACACTTAACTCTGTCGCATTTATTCACAAATTCCTGTCCTTATACACTGATACCCATATCAACTAATCACTAGTCCACAAGATATCCAGGGATACATCCACATTACACACATCTGTCTATTTAATACAAAAATATGATACCAAGGACCACTTAACATAATCATCGGTCAAATGATGCATCTAAAGTTTGATACATGTATCCCTCTAGGTACCATCATTTTTACTATAAGCACACACACTGCTAGTTCTCTTACCTGCTATAATTATTTATACAAGTTGTTCTTATCACTTAAGTGTACACAAGTGCAATACACCATACTAAGTACTACTCCTTCTAATACAACTCTAAGTGGACACCCAAGTCTGTTTGCAGTGCCATCTCAAGCATTCTCAAGCCAATAGATCCTTACACATGCACACCAATAACTCATATACTGTTATACATTTCTTACCCACCATAAATTTAATCCTCAAAATAAAATCATCAATATTTAACTCCTTGAACAATTTAAAATAAAATGCATATACTTTCCTCAAAAGTCAAATGCTCAAATATCGAAATAAAATTTTTAATCACTTCTAAAATCCTTATAGCTTTAACTATGTTTATTGAATTGAATTTGAATCCTCAAAATTTAATAACATAAAATCTCAACTCAAAAATTCTTTAAAAATTGAAATTTATTTCCACTCTTCAAATTATAAATTTAAATCCACAAGCATCTAAGTACACATATATACTCATAGTCTCTAATACTCAAGGTGCACACAAATACATCAATTATCTACAACTCTCAACTGTGTACTGAATATTGCACTGCCTAGATTACTTGCACTATTACTTCCAATAATCAAATTTATCATCACACATAATTTCTCCAATAATTTTCTATCTATATTAACTGGTACACCAATCTAATTATCATCACATGAAGTACTTACTGTCATTAGCACCTTGCTCAACAAATCTTTGATATAGAATCACTAGCACTATTGGTATGGTAACACTAGCTTCCATCATTAGATCACCTCGTCACATTGACTAGAACTTATGATCACTTGCAATTTCTATAATACCCAAGCTTTACTTCAATCTCAAGGACAGGCATATGGTTCCATATCTCGATTGATGTATAAGCATATCTCTTAAACCTTTTACAGCCTGTTGAACTAATATGTGATACATTTCACAACTTCCATTACCAATCTTGATATTTCTCTACTCATGGCATCTCATTAAAACCCTTTATGCATATATATTTCTTTACTCTTAACATACTCGGTATCAATCATCAATTGAATATCATGCTCCATTAATCTTTAACATAGTTCTTTGATACTTAATTATTTATATAGATCATCCAATTACATAATTTAATGACTATCCAGGACTGGCATGCTGATTCTGACACTTACTCTTGGAACCATCATTGATACTCTTACTCCTTCTTCTACCTATAGTACCAATATTAACTATAATAACACCTATCATAGAACTATTGCTACAAGATACTATGCTATGGGTATCTCTAGATTAATGCCTACTGCTCACATGTCCAACTAAGAAACACTTACAAACTCATAAGTCACACTCAGTCAGTACTAATACAAGACACAGACATAATTATAAGTCACTAATTATCATACTAACAAGGAATCCTCAAAGAAAAGAAGCTCAAAAATGAACTGGATTAAGGACTGAAGGTATCTTTACTGCTAGTAAAGAAAAGAAGCGATGGAACAAAGTCCTGGAATAACAGAAATAGATAAGTCTTGAGATGAGACTTTAAGAACCAATTTAAGATACAACCTGATAATCATACACGTCTGTCTAAAATCATGACACTCAGAATCCTCGCCACGCCAGTAAGCATAGATGCGATAAACGACAGGTTCCGTAACTAAGGTATTCAACTCTATAATCATGTCATCTAGAATCTTCGCCACGCCAACCGGTATGGCTGCGAGAGACTCTAAATTTCATAACTAAAGTATGTAAATCCAAGTCAGGTTCCTACGTTCTCGTCACGACAGCTAATATAGCTGCGATAAACTCTAGGTTCCATAATCAAAGTAGACGTTTTACCTTTCTCACTGTCCTCATCAATATATGTCATCAGATGATACCGTAAAGTTTTGTCCGTAAAATTTATCTCGATATAATTAACTCAACAACGATACCAAGAATTAAATTTAACAACTGGTCAACAAGAATCAAACTCAACAATGATACCAAGATTTAAATTTAATAACTGATCAACAAGAATCAAGTTCAATAACAACAAGTGAGAGCAGACGGGAACAACGGGAAAATATTTAAATTGGAAATTCTAATAAGATTCTCAAGGGTCGTCTCAGGAATCTCTCAAGAATTTGTGATTGAGTATCCTCTCTTATCCTAATATCCTATGTCCTATATTCTATAGCAGGCACGTAGTAGTACAACTAAGACGTCGCACTACTACGACATCGCACAAATTACGAAGTCAGACCACTAAAAATGTGTCATGACCCGCACCCAAATTTTGGGGCACGAGAGCGTGGGTACGTCCAGTCTACGCCACAGCATCGACGGTAGAACGCTGTCTAGGTCATGTAACTATCTAATCAATCTCACATGAATATCCAGCTCCATAGGGAGACACAGATATCACAATATAATATAGAATATACTCAATCACATAACTAGAGCACGATGAGATATCAAAGCAAGCAATAAAATACAAGACAAGTCTAAACAACAATAAATAGTCTAACCTGCAATCAATACATCCATATCTCCAAGTATGTCGGAAAAGTCCTCTATGTCACAGTCTGGAAAAAATATCCAGTCATGATTGGAACGAAATACACCTCTAACAGCAGTTTCACATATATTGACAAAATCTATAGCACAGTGTAAAGAAATACAAGACAGATAGGAATACTGACAGTAAAAAATACTGACGAGCATGGATATACTAGAAATAGAAATACTGGAATAAATGGAATACTGGAACATCGTCATCAATATACATCTAGCAATGAAATAGAAATTCAAGTACACGCAAGAACAATGAACTGGTATATAAGTGTGTACAAGAACAATAACTAGAACATGTGGAGATGCTAGATCAATATACTAGATACATGTCAAGAATCATCTAACTAAGTGTGTGAAATATCAGCATATCATGTGATCGGCTTGGGACTATATGACTCATTATATTGATTAGCGATCATCCCCAACAAGTCCGGCTAACCATATGTAACAGCGATGAGGCATGTAAGGGTCAGGCTGCACCGATGTGAGGTGTGGGTGAGCTATGATGCATGTAAGGTTGGGTATGATCACATAAGCTACTAATATTTTCCCTTTTCCCCCGCTAGCACGATGGATTCCAATCACGACTCCTCGTGACAGGTCTCAATGATGCCAACTCGTATAAACAATAGTGTCAGAGTCATGTACGCTATACAACAAGAGTTATAGAGATGATCAACATAATGGAAACTGTCAGAGAATGTACTCGCCTGGGGTCCATAGCTGGTATGAATCAGAATCCAAGTCACCGTCCAAATAGCCTATGTATTACAAATTTACCATGTCAAAAGATAATTTATTTTAATTTATTTAATTCTGGAATAATTACTCTAAAATCTTATTTTAATCTTATTATTCTAATTTTTATGTTAATTCCTAAATTTTGTCCAAAGGAACTGAATTTTATCAACTCGAGACTCATGGCACACAAATCGAGGCAATCTGTTGACCAAAAAGTCAACTGACACAAACTCAACTTTCATGCATGATTTCCTATATATTTCAGCATAAAAAACATGCTGGAATTTACGGCTCGTCCAAATTCAAATTCGTTTGGGAATTATGGCACATACAAGTTTCGTATCGTGCACCGATGGTTAAATTCTAACCTAGAAGTTCTACAGAATTAACAGTATAAAAATACATCGAATTAAATTTTGGGAAAAACATATGTCAATGATCTCGATATTAGATTTCCGAAACTTTAAACGGTTCATGATTCTGATTCCTGGTTCTCCCGAAATCACAAAAACATCGAAACACGTCTATTTTTGTACATGTTGTTCTCTACAAATTTTCCAGAATTTAATACTCATAGTTTCATAAAAAAATTATATAATCAGAAATCTAACCTCAATATCGTTCTAACACAAAAAACTAGACCTCATTTGGAGTCCGAAGCTATGCACAATGGCTTCTGGAAGATGAAGGAACCCTAGATGGCAATTCTCTAAAATTCGGCTGAAGAAAAACCCTAAAAATAACTTAAACTATTATATATATATATATATATATAAGAGAGAGAGAGAGCAGCCGCGGCTCAAATCTGGACACGTGGCAGCCATTCGCGCAGCCCCGCCCAGATCGAACGGTCAGACACTGACGCGGCTCGGCTCAGCTGAGTCCGAGTCAAACTCTGACTCGGCTCGGCTCGAGGTCGGCTCGGCTCCACCCAGACCCAAACCACGGTCACTGACAGGCGGGCCCGGCACTGTTCGCTGCGGGAGGCTGACAGGTGGGCCCCTGTCTGCTGACTGGGCAGAATTAGTTACTTTTTGGGTTTTCTTTTTCAGAAATTAGTTTTTAATTCAGTTTTTCATAATTAACTCAAAATAAATGCTAAAAATAATCAGAAAATTTCCAAAAATTCTAGAAAATATATTTGATTATTTAGAATCTAAAATAAAAGTTTGGAATATTTTTAATTATATTTGACCTTAAAATAAATTTTTGAAAGTCCTAGAAAATTAGGATTACTAGTTTTTAATTAACTAAAAATTATGGAAAAATCCCAATAGCCCCAAATTAACCTAATAACAACATTTAAGCACGAATTTCAGGATACAGAGGTTACACCAAGTGCTATCGAAGATCCTGCTAAGGGGTACAAGTGTGACGGATTTGGTCGCACCCATAACTGGACGAAGAGGAGTATATTCTGGGATCTGCCATATTGGAGCACCAATCTGATCAGACATAACCTTGATGTCATACATATCGAGAAGAATGTATTTGATAACATAATTAATACTGTAATGGAGGTAAAGGGGAAGACGAAAGATAATCCGAAGGCCAGGTTGGACTTAAAAGAAATATGTAGACGTCCTACATTGTATTTGATAGAGGAGGAGAATGGAAAGTTAAAGCAACCTAAGTCAGTTTTCTCACTGGAGAAAGAGGATAAAGGTAGACTTTGTAGGTGGATTCAGGGTCTAAAGTTTCCAGACGGGTACGTGTCGAACTTGAGAAGATGCGTCGACCTCAAGGAGAACAAACTGGTGGGTATGAAGAGCCACGATTGTCATGTATTCATGGAGAGGTTAATTCCGATTGCATTTTGGGAATTCTTACCGCAGGTCGTTTGGGACCCATTGATAGAGCTGAACATATTCTTCAGAGATCTTTGTTGTACTAAGTTGCTCGTCGATCATCTAGAAAAGCAAGAGAAGGATATTGCGGTAACACTATGTAAGCTCGAGAAGGTGTTTCCTCCTGGATTCTTCGACTCTATGGAGCATTTGCCAATTTATTTTTCCTATGAGGCACCTGTTGGTGGTCCTGTCGGTTATTGGTGGATGTACCCCTTCGAGCGGCATCTGAATCACCTAAAGAGAAAGGTGAAAAATAAGGCACGGGTTGAGGGCTCTATTTGTGAAGCTTATGTTCTCGAGGAGATTACAAACTTTTGCTCGACGCATTTCAAACCGCATGTTGCTACTAATAGGACGAAAGCTCCGAGAAACGACGACGCATATCAAGAATCTAATGATGCAATACTCAAAGTATTCAATGCGTCCGAAAAGCCTTCGGGAAAAATGAAGAAGAGATATTTGAATGACGATGAGCTAAGGGCTGTTCAATTGTATATATTACTCAATTGCGACGAGGATAAAGTGGAGAAGCTAGAGGGGTAAGTAATTAATACGTCCACGTTTACATCATCTCAATGTAATAGTATAAGATACTATTATGCTACTAATCAGCAGTTGCTTCATTGTTTTTCAGCACATATAATGATGAGTTGAGGTCGGTTAGACCCTACATAACAGACGAAGAAGTAGAACAAGATATGAGATGCCATTTTCCTTCTTGGTTGAGCGCATATGTAAGATGCTTGGTAATTACTTTTTATTTCTGCACTTGTAAAACAAATAACTTACTATCGCTACTTTGGTATTTAGATCGATCATCTAATAACACCCGAGACTGAATCTATTAGAACTCTAGCCAAGGGATCAATTACTGCCATAAAAATATGGCCAAATTTCTGTGTGAATGGATTCAGGTTCAAGTCAACAAATGCTCCTATCAGAGACAGCTTTCTGGATCTTGATTCCACGAAAAACAGTTGTTTGTGTATCAAATCTTCGAACTACAAAGACGTCAATCCGGGCAATAATTTTTTTGGCATCTTACAAGAGATTGTGGAGTTGACATATAATTATGGCACAGAACCTGCTAATATCGTGCTATTCAGGTGTGAATGGTTCGATCCGATTCAAGATAAAGGTTGGAAAATTGACAAGCATGGCCTTGTGGATATAAACTACAAGCGTAGATATCAAGGCTACGAACCATTTGTCCTATCAAGTCAGGCTCAGCTCGTGTACTTCACAACTTATCCTAGACGGGGGACAGCGAGGTCGGATTGGTGGGCAGTATGCAAGACTAAAGCTAGAAATACCTTTGACATTGACGAAATAGCTTATCAGGAGGACGATCTACCTCTTGTAACAAATATTGTAGATGTGGACTCAACGGAAGTTACTCATTACACGAGTAATAATGTAGAAGATGTAGAATTATCCGAAGAGGAAGACGAAGTAGATGAAAGTGAAGACGAGGTAGAGGAGGACGAGGAAGGCGAACAAGATGAATTTTCTGAAGATAATTAAAAATAAAATATATTGCATGTAGAATGTAACTATATTTTGACTGTAGAATGTAGATCAAGGTTGGAAAATTGACGAAGTAGAATGTAACTATATTTTGACTGTAAAATATATTCCATTAACGAATATATGTATTATATTTTGACTGTAGAATGCTTTGAGATATGCATCACGTTTCGACTGTAGAATGTACTATATATTTGTGTTTCTCTATATTCATCATATGTTGTTATCAGATATGACAGGACGACGCGGAGGATTCGGCAGGTCCCGAGGTAGACAGAATGCTCCTTCGGTACTGCCTACTGTGGGTTCCGGATCATCGTCGCCCAGTACTCCAGTATATCGATCACTCACATCTCCGACTGTTATGACGAGTAGTTTCAGGCGTGATAGTACACCCTCGTCCAGCGTTCCTCCTGCTGACGGAACCATGGTGACAGATGAGCATGTCGAGGAGGTCGTGCCCACGTTGTCCATACATACCTCCGGAGGAGACGAGGACAGATATTTGGGTCGACGGTACAAAGTAAGTCAATTAGATGGTTTAATATAATATATATCGTGTATTTCTTTATTCATCGTATATTAACTTTTTCAGTTTTCTAAATTATTATCTCTGTATAGATATCGTCCATCGTCGGTTCAGAGACGCCTGGGCCAATTTCTGAGGAACAACTACGGTGGCCCTTGGATCAACTACTCTGAGGCTCCAGAGGAGAGGAAGGCATTCTGGTTTGCGCACTTCCAGGTAAAAGTATATTAAATAAATCCTCTAATTTATGTATATTATATAACTTATCCGTGATGCTCACTTACTAAATAATTTATTGTAGCAAACATATTTTTATCCTCCGCACCGGACCGAGTTGATCGAGCAGCTCTTTCCGACCGTTGCCGCCAAGCTTATCCGAGATGCTCTGGATGACCAGAAGGCTCATGATCGTGCTGGAAAACCGATCCAAGGTTGGATCATGCCTGAGCAGTGGACTGCGATGAGGGCTAGATTCGACGATCTGAGCTACAAGGAAAGGTCTGAGAAGGCCAAGGCGGCTAGGCGGAATGCTGCCAAGTGGTGTGGTGGCTCGATTCCGATGACGGAACATTTTCGTCGTTTGCTATGTTTTTTCTTTTAAATTATATTATTTTAATATAAGTACCATAAAATTGTAGTAGGAAAAAATGTTTAAGTTTAGTACTAAATAATATATTTTTAACAGGTACGGAGGGGTGAGGATGCCAACATGGTGACCGTCTTCTTGGCCACCCATCGCAAGGACGAAAATCTCATTGATGAGAGGGCCTCGCAGACCTATGTAAGTATTACTTTACTTTGTGTTAATTTTAATATAACTTAGACAATTATCGAGTTTCCAAACCTTTCTAGGCCGAGTATCTTAGACTGCTTGAGCGGGCGACTGCTAGTGCACCTACACCTGGAGAGGCTGGTACTTCGTCGCAGCCCGCTCCAGCTCCGTCGGCGAACGACCTGTGGATGACCGCAGCTGGTGGTCTCCAGAGGGGTACGTACTACGGTACGGGCTCCTATGGTGCCCTGGTTGCGACGCAGTCATTTAGGGCCTCCCCGACAGCTGCGCATTCCACACAGCCCTCGCAGTCGTCGGCCAGAGTCCAGGAGGCCGTCCAGGAGGCCGTTGACCGTCAGATTGCGTCTCTCCGTGACGAGTTGCTGCGAAGGATGGAGGAGCAGCCCCGGTCCCAGCCGCAGGCGGACGATCCGATGCTCATCGCACGATTCGATATGCTCGACCGCAGCATGACGGAGCTCCAAAAATTGACAAATGATATTAGAGCCTCCAATGACCGCAACATCATGGAGCTGCAGGCATCACAGGTATCAATAGACGAGAGGCTGACGATGATGCAGGATTCAATGGTTCATAGCAGTACGAGGCTGTTATCTACCCTGGATTCTTACAACCAGCGACTCACAGACTTGGAGCGGGCACGGCCTCCTGGTGCGCCTACATCGACACAGACTCTACCGACGTCACTGCCTTCTCCATCGACATCGGTGTCGATTCCACGGGACGAGTATAAGGAGTTCTTATCCTTCAAGCGCGCCGGTGGTCAGCCTCCTGCAGATCCGCAGTAGTATAGTTAGTTACTGGATATTTATATTTTTATTATTATTTAGGATGCGATTGTATGGATATAAATTTGCCATATTCTTTACGTATACGATGAGATTTGCCGGATGCTTTCTTTTCTTCAAATTTTATTATATTATTCATATTTTGGTTTACAACTCATGATTGATACTTGGCTTGTATTTACCCAGTGCACTAGAATTTTTTCCCTTGGTGCTGCTACTGTGTTCTTTATTCAATTATTTCTACTACCATCATATACCTGATAATGAACCCAAGGGGGTTGGTAAACCCAGAAATGCAAAAAAAAATTTGAACATTAGCGACGTTTAGCGACGTTCGCTTACGTCGCTAAATACGTCGCTAATTAGCGATGCTGTAAACAGTCGCTAAATACGTCGCTAATGACGTCGCTAAAAACGTCGCTGTAAGTCGCAAATTGCTGACATGGCAGTATTGCCAGGTCATTAATGACGTCGGTGTAACGTTGCTATATAAGTCGCTAATCAGCGACGTTTAGCGACTTTAATAAACGTCGTTATTTAGTGACGCGGAGTCACAAAACGTCGCTAAATTTAGCGACACATTAAAGTCGCTAAAAAACGTCGGCATAGCGACGTTTAGCGACGTTTTTTGTTGTTTTTTCTGACTGCTTTAAAACGTCGCTAATTACGTCGCTAAACTAAATTAGCGACAATTTTTGGTTATTTAGCGACGTTTTTTGACGTCGCTAATTTAACTTTTTCTGGTATTGTCCGCTCAGCGCCCGATCAGCACCCGTCCAGGCTCTCATGCAACACGCGCATGCAACCCGAGCATAAAACGAGCGCACGAGAGCAACAGTAGCGCGAAAACTCGTGCATAAAACGAGCGCAACAACAGCGCGAAAACTCGCGCTTGCAACCCTAGCATAAAACAAACGCAGCACGAAAACTCGCACAAAAGGGCCTTGTGACGATGCTAAGTGCAAAGTGTGCCAACAAAGCGCCACTTTGCGCCATTGAGTCCGAGCCCGAGTCGCTAAGTCCCTTGGGGCTTAGCTCCTATGGAATAATATCCAAGAGCATGACAAAAAGCATAAATGCTTTCATGAGGAGTTAATCTTTTTTTCTCCTAGAAAAATACCCCCACATGGCATCCATGTGCCCCACCATACCCTATGTGCACACCTCAACTCATACAAAGTATTATATTGAGATACCCATTTGGTGGTGTAGCCAATACGGAACTATCTTTACTAGTCCAAAGACAAAAACACTAACACAAACGCTTGTAATTCAAGTTTTATATCTGACAATTAGTTGGTTGCTTTGCTTGTATGTCAACGGTTGTGGTGCTTCTCTTCTTACATTATCAAGGGGGGTGCTCTATAAAATTATTACCTGTTGCAAACGAAGAGTACACAACCCAACCAAGTGCTTCTTCTTTAAAGGAGATGGGAAACAGTCTAAAATGTACGATTTCATATGCATTGATGATCCTCATAAGCGATACTAGAAGTGTTCGTATTTTGAACTCACTCATCTGCAAGCTGCTAGGAGAACCGCACTTCTGACCTCCAGAACTTGTCCGCAACCACGTGTCGCTTCATTGACAGGTCAATCGACTGTGGGTCCAAGCAAATAAGGGGCAGCCAATAGAACTCTGACACGTGGCTGCAGACTAGTTCTGCGGGCTAGAACTGACGGTTCACATATCATTTTCCAATATGTTATTCTCCAATGTCTTAGACTAGTAGAGATTGTTGGTATTGGACGAGATTTTCAACCTATGTGGAGAATATTTCGAAGTGCGACGAGAGTCATCCGTGTCGGAGAAGTTCGGAGAGGCGGAGACGGCGAAGGCAAAATTTTTAGAAAAATCAACAGCAGTACCAGTATGTCCACTGAAGCTATTTTTGTCTCTGATTCGCTGATGTTCCGTACTGGTTCGCATTGCCAAATTATTGGACGAAATTCAAAAATGCTCCAAAAATGAGAAACTTAGGTAATAGATGGACTAACTTGCCAAAACTTATAAAAGTTTATATAGTATTAACTTTGTGGAAAAATAACAAATAAATACATTAATTAATTAAAGTGATAAAGTTAGATAGTTGAGGATATTTAAGTGTAACTCATCCTAAATAAGTCTCCGCGGCATCCCTTAATATAAATTTCTACTCTTATAACGAAATTTGAAAACGGATCAAAATTGTGCCATCCAACTATTTATAAATACTTTATTAACTATTTTTTTAAAAAAATAACTAATTATTTAACCATCTAATATTATTTATTTACAACTAAACAATTCTAATCTAAGTGGTTAAGGTGTTATTTACAATTAAACAATTCTAATCTAAGTGGTTAAGGTGAAAGATATTTTTTTTTTATTACTTGAATTTAATTTCTAGAAACAACAGTATTTATTTATAATAATTTTATACTTAAATTTTTTTTTTACGCAAAAGTCTTGCTAGTATCTTATACTACCCACAAGAAATTTTTGTATCTCATGCATAAGATATTAACATATTTCCACGAATTTTTGTCAATATATCATTCTTTCCTATTATTTGTATTAAGTGAGATTGACATATGACATTTCGAGATCCAAATCCTCGACACATAAATAAAGACAGACAGCAAATCCAGATATGACACGGTACCTCGTAATCCAATAAAAATCCATTATTCTTCTTCAGAATTTACAAAGTTGTATGTTCTACAGAAGTCCATTTACACATTTTTATGCTCTACACGCGTGACCATAACATTTGCAGATCAGCTTGATAGTATTCAGATCTCAATGATTTTTAAGTTGCACGTTGAAATTGCATGCTTCAAAGAACATAATATTGAATGTCACAAAAGTTGCTTGAAGAAGAAAGTCCCCGATAGAAGAAACCATCATAAGATAACTAATCTCTTTTCACTAACCATTACTACAAAACATTATCTGAAAACTTTCACTCATGGGCAAATGGTTTGAACTTATTTAACATAGATTTATCACAACTTTACACAAGCCTCTACATTCAAATTTCCACCCCCATTCATCTTATGCTTAAAGGAGTAAATACTTGGGTGCTCACGCAAAAACTAAGATCTTTGCTAGCTCAAGTGCTCTCTCGCGACCAAACATCTTCTCAACGATGGCCAGTGCAAACTCCACAGATGTCCCTGGGCCTCTGCTTGTGATCAGATTTCCATCAACCACAACCCTGTTCTCGCACTCGCTTTGATCAGAAAGTTTGCAGCACAGGGCTGGATATGCCGTGGCCTTCCTGCCCTGCATCAATCGGACAATTAGATAATAACTAATGGTGAAAATATGCAGACGAGCAAGTTGAAAATGTAGAGGCTTGTACTTTAAGTAGACCGTGGGGCTCAAGGACTAGAGCAGGAGAAGCACAAATAGCACCATAGGGTTTATTTGACTCTTGATGCTTTTTTAGCAAATCCACAAGCTTCTTGCATTTGGAGAATGTTTCGGCACCAGGAAGTCCACCCTGCAAACAAATGAAGAAGTGTTAAAGGGTTTGAGTGGGTACATGGTCCTCCCGGTTGGCATAAAAGACATTGAAATTACCACAACTTACTGGAAGAACAATGAGATCATATTGCTGTTTAATAGCCTCATCCAAGAGCACGTCTGCAACTATCTTTACTTTCCTGGAAGCGACAATTTCCAGTTTATCTTCAACTGATGCCACAATAACATTAGCTTTGGCTCTTCGTAAAATGTCAATGATCATAATAGCTTCCATTTCCTCTGATCCATTGGCAATTGGCACAAGAATCTGGCAGCAAGAGACATCATGCAAGGTAATTCAAAATAACAAATAAACAATAATCTTTTGTACTGGGCAAATAGATGAGGCCCTGAAGAAATATAGCACATCCTTTTTATGACTATCCGAGGACACTTCAATGAATTGCCTACATGTGAACTTATGATGTGTTTCTTTACATGGAGAGATCACAATAACATTGAAGGAGACGTCCATCATTAGGTGTCTCAAAAACAGAAGTTGGAGGCATCATCCTCAGTTCCTAAGATGATGATAAAGCAAGAAGCTATGGATTTCTCTTTTACAGCTTTAGTATGACTACTGATATATGGTCAACACTGACAGAATTTCTGATTTCTCTGGACTGCATTTATGTTTCTCAAATTTTAATGACCACATGAAATTTGTATGATCCTTCAACAATATGACAATCTTTTTTCAAACATTATCTTCTGGCTAAGAAGAAGAAGAATAAGAAATTCATGATGGGACACTCAGAATCCACAACATAATAAGTTATACAGCTCAAGTGCATATAAAAACACTAAGATTGGCTGAGATAATGTTAGATGTCTGGTAACAGATGCTGGGGAGTGGATATTTGTGTTCTTACGCCATGAGTACAAAGGAACAGTGAGATTATCCTTTACTACATGTCAGGGTTACCTAGGTGCAGAACCTTGACAAACGGGAACACAATACACCACGTAGTATGGAATGCGGACTGGCGCGGTTAGGCTTCTTCAAAGTGCTTAGGTGGAACGAAATACCTGAGGAATTTGAAACTTTTTCTTTTTGGAACGAACATGTGATATATAATAACGTTCCTCCATTAATGTTGTTGAATCTTGTTCCTTTATTGTTGCAAAATCTTCTTCCTTTACAGTTGTGAAACAGTTGCACGGTGTACTAGTCCTTTATTAATGGTATTGAAGCATGTTCCTTTTCTGATCAAAACAACTAAAAATGTGTGTGAGTTAACAATTAGAAATCTTGGGTTTAGAATTTTAGAACTCAATTTTGTTTTGTTCTTGAACGGAACTATCCACAGTTTTGAAAGGCTTTCAAAACCCAAATAGTTGGGGGCTGAGCAATTTATGGTAACTCTGTTAATTTTCTGATATGTTGAGCATGTTAAGCTATCTTTCTGGAGTACAATAAATTATTCTCCATAGTGAGACCATTTTCTTGGCTTAGGTAATTTCCTTGCCATTATCAAGCATCAGCTTCCAGTTAAGTAGTATTGACCCTAATGGAAAGGAAAAGAAATTAATGGAAAAGGAGAGGAGGAGAAAAATAAGATACAAGAACAAATAAGTACTAAGAGAAGAAATGTGGGGAATGTGGGGGAAAAGCGAAACCAAAGGAAAGGAAATTATTAGAAGATGAAAAAACTACTTGTGAAACTATTTCCACTTACTGCAACTCCTCAAAACAGCACCAAAACCTTCCCTATTTATCTAGGATTACTTGGTTCGGCAACATTCGAAAAAAAAAATTATGAAGAAACAGAGAGTTACAAGTGATTTAGGCATTTATTTCGTGGTTTTAAGGTGTGTTTCACTTTTGTAACCACATCTAGACTAAGAGCATCAAATCTTGTGAAACAAAAACTATGGATGTGCTACGAGTTGCATCTTCATACTTATTTTGATTATATATTTTCAAATTTAATATTAATTTTTGCATGAAAAAAAGAATAGCATTGTCCTATCTAGAGGAAATTTCTAAACATAAGAGAAATGAATTTACTCTTCAAATGTCTAAAAAAAATGGTTATAAGATACTAGATAATTTTAAAACCTCTATCTATGCATATGTTCTTAGCTACGCATTACGGACTGAATATTTTCCTACATAGACTGTAAACTAGGCTGCCACTAATCACGTAATTAAAGTCTAGCTGGAATTTATTCCTATCCTACTATACCAAACATTTGCATCAACATTCATATGCATAATAACAAGCAGTTTTAAATACCTCAAATATTGGCTTTGGCTCTGCTTGTCTCGGTACAATCTCGCGTACTGCCCATTCTTAACACTTGTAACACTTCACCTTAGACATGTTCCTCTTTACCAAATCGGTTTCCCCTTTTGTCTTAGTCAACTTTGAACTTCGTAGGCGTATCAGATCCTTTACCCTAGCTTTGAACTTCGTAGGCGTATCAGATCCTTTACCCTAGCTTTGAACTTCTTAGGAAGAATCATTATCGGACCATTCCTATGAGTATCATTATCGGCGGTCTCGGATCGGAATATCAAATTTTTTGATATCTGAATGCAAATAATTATTAATAAATTATTAATATTTTAGAAAATATATTTTATACATTTAGGCATAATTTTAAGTATTTTCAGTGTTGTTTCGTAATAGTTTTGAAATTGAATGAAATAGTAGTCACCCTTGCCTATTGGTTTACATGCAATAAATAAGTTTTTTTGTACATGCATTTACAACCTTATTATGCTTTTACACCCTTGTTGATTGGTCTTTTTCGTTTAATTTTCTTTGCCGAATTTACCGGAAAATATGCTCCCAATGTCGGTATCGGTCAATATTTGGGTCAGTCGGTATCAAATCCAGACATGCTAAACCGTATTGGTATCGGCTATATCGGATCGGTATTGGCCGATAGTGCGAAGTATGCTTCAATCTTCAAAAGTCTTGACACCCTGATTATGCGTCATCTTCACGCTCTTACGCTCCCAGTTATCCAGAAGAGATCGTATAACCACTTGCACTTGTTGCTCATCATTTGAAGACTATTACCTTGAGCTCCCTGATCATGTTTGACATTTCCCTAAGGTGCTGCCTCATGCTCACATTTGACAGCTTCCTAGGTGTAAAATTTGATGGTAAGCCTCCTTAGCTTGGTGGTGGAAGTATGTCAGTTCTTTCCTTCAAAGCATTCCACATATCCTTGAGTTTGGTGTATTTCTCGAAGCCAACAATTAGATCTTGCATACTAGTTGGGGACTGTTTGGTTGCCTGTAAATAGAAATCTCATTCAACATATGTTGCATGTAACATTTGTTGTTGTAAGTGGTGTTGCAAATCTATTGTTTGGTTACATGTCTATTGTTTGGTAGCATGTAGATGATGTTGCGGGATTATAGATTCACTCAATGGAATGATGAGATTGGCACGCATGCCTTCAACATATGTTACGGTAAATGAAAACCCATTGTTTAGTTTTGTGTTTATGACATATGATTGGAGAGAGAATCATTGGAAAATGGAAATTATGTTGCATTTGTTGTCATAAGTGGAGTTGCGACCATTTTGACCAGAACATTTTTTGTCGTAGTCGTTTACATCAAGCCAAACATCGGAATTGGTTGAAATGGTACAACAAATGTTGCATGTATCTCCATTTACAACCAATCAAACACCCCCTTAAGTGTTATATATGAGCAACACTACTTTTCTTTTTCCATGCTTGGTAGGCTTCTAGAATTCATTTTTGTTGTGCAGTAGTGCCATGTTCTAGTTCAACCATATTGTGATTTTTGAGAGTCTCGAGTACATCTTGCGCTTAAAGATATTTTGAACCTTACTGTGATTTGAGTCTCGAGTACATCTTGCTCTACAAAGATATCTTGAACCTTACTATGCCAAATATCAAAGTTGTCATCGTCCAACTTATCACCATTGTTTGGGTAGTAGCCAGAATGGTTTTCGATGCCATTACTAAGTACAAAAAGACATTATTCAAATAAAACAAGCACAGTTAACAAATTTGTTGTCAATTGAGACGAGCAGTAACAACCAAACAAAAGATAGAGAATCGAAAGGTTGCTAAGGTTCCAATCGTCATCTATTATCCAAATGTCTAAATATTGTGCTTATTTCATCCACACAAAATAAAAATTGTAATTCTCTCGGTGAGATTAATTCTACTTACCAAACCGTTAGATAAAGTATGATACGTCATTGTTTCAAGAACAAAAAAAATTGGATGGCATCTTTCATACATACAAGCATATAATTACATGTAAACAAGAAGTAAGAAGTATAAATCTTATAATGATCACTGAAATCTCTATAGACATTTTATCCAAAAAATGAGTAGTTAGTTCTATTGTTGATTCATCTCTTATGGCTGTGAAGTCGTTATAGGAAGAAAAAAACACCTACTAGTAGTAACTAACATGTCCTCCGCCCCTGTCCATCCAAATTTTGTTCACAACCGTTTTCGAATGACTTAAGCAGGGTATAGTTTTTTACAATTATCTACAGCCTTATAAAGTTATCATTATCTCCCAGACATTTGAAAGAAAAATTAATCTATCTTATCTGCAGCCAAAAATTCTCCACATCGGAAGTCAAAATTCATCAAAGTAATTCTAATAAACATATCTGGGTTGGACCTATTTACAAGTCAAAAGTGCCATCTGGAATAAAATAAAAAATTGTGAGTACAAAAGTGAGATGTCAACATATACTAATCAATCCATATTTAAATAACAATCTCAAGGGACATCTAATAAGGAACGAAAAATGTTTAGATAAGGTTTCGCTTGTTTAAGAAACAAACTAAAAACATTCAATCAAAATATTCAGATTGTGACTCCTAGAAGTCAATTTGATCTACTTTCGGTAAGTTGCAGGATCGAGTCCCAATGGCTACGGTTCTATTTGGGTTTTTATTACTAATAAAAGTGAAACAAAAAGATACAAGGCCATGGAGGCTACCATCCTCGAACCAATGGTATGAACTAAACAGAAAAATGGTTAAGTACACTCAACGTTTAAGATCTAAAAAAGTGATGATGCATTCTCATGAATAGAAACAGAACTCAATATAGCTCTTTATCTTCAACAAGACCTTACAACAAGGGTTCTAATCCGAAATTAACAAAAAGTTCAAGACCTCTATATTCTTGGATTCTTAACCATTTAGAAGCTATAAAAAGGAACAAAAGCTTATAAGATGCTCTTTTTTCTTATGTCTACACATTTAAGTAATAAATGTGTAAAATTATAATGCTTGTGAAAATAATGGGTTCACAAACTAGGGTTTTCTATTCCATTCTCTAATATTTCACTACAGGAATTTGCACACATGTTATACAGTAACAGAGACACTATGTTAATTTCACGTCATATTAACAACTTTAAACAAAATTGTCATTATCATTCCATTGTTTACTATAAAAATGTAATAACATAGAGAAAGATATGCTAACAATATTATTATTTCCCCCAATTTATATCAACTCCGAAAATATATTAATCAAAATAAGTACAAAGATGCTCTTGCTGCAAGAAAAGCAACTCAAAGTGGATCCAGAGTTGTTATCTCGCAAGATTTGATGCTCTTAGGGGTTGTTTGGTTCGCGGATTTGGAGAGCAAAAGTGGCCAAAATCTGAATTTGGAACCACTTCACGTATTTGGTTGGAAGATTTGCAGACAAGATTTACTGTGATGTGGTGTCACAGTAAATCTTGTCTGCCACGAAATTGGAGTTTTTTTTTTCTCAGAAGTAGAGCGCGAAAGTGAAAATTTTCCATTCCAAATTCGTGCGTTTGGTTGGAGGACCACTTCCTCTATACTTTAACAAAAACTATTCATGACACTTCAACAAAAAGTAACATTTTTTCACTCACTTCAATAACGAACAAAACAGCAAACATTAGGATTTTCCATTTCTAACCTCCACTTCTTCAAAGCACCCAAATGAAGGATTTTCCACTTCGCTCCACTTCATTGCAATGTGTACGCTTCCACTTCGCCGCACTTTGCCGAACCAAACAGTCCCTTAGTCCATAACATTAAAGCCATAACATAAATATCTCTTGTAACTCTTTGTTGAAGGGTTTAGTTTTCCTTTTCTCATGTATTTGTTGGTAATTTAGATAGTAGAGAGTGGATATTGCTTACATTTTTTAGAACTAAACTAGAATAACCATGGTATTAAGAGAATATATTATATAATTTTCTTAAAGAGGTAGAGAAAATGGTTCTTTAGTAGGAAATATAAGAGAAAATGGAGTTTGATTGTCAAGAACTAAAGTAGGAATCAGATGTACAAAAAACAAAAATGCAAGTCCAACAACAACTCTTAACAAAACTTGGGGACATATATTGTAAACATAATAGACCAAACTACATTTAGTAGATGTATATGGACACGACATGTGATGGATAATACTCCTCTCTTTTTTTTCTTTTTTTGAAAATCATGACTCAAATATTTCATTATAGAATGTACTAAAAACATCAAAAACCTCATAACAACATCAATAAATGTCAAAAAAATATCGATATTTATTAAAATTAAAAAAAGTTACCGCTCCCAATACATATGAATGAACTAAATCAAAAGGAGATCTACGTTTATCGGGTAAGAAGAAAGTTCAAAAGAAAATGACTCACAGCTAGGAATAAGGTGTGTAACAAATAGATAGTAGTAGATGTCCTAACCGACGATGTCATACATTAGGATATGTGGAAACTAAAAGTGTTGGATCCAAAGTGGGACAATTCAAGAGATATAGACCATGCAACTTACGACTTGACACTTGTACCAATCACCTTCTTCGACTGAAGATCCTGAATTACAAAGTGAGTAGAGTAAAACGTAAGATCTTGAATTACACAGTGAGTAGGGTAGAACTAGGGTAGAACGTAAGCGAAAAATTGGATTGTTTAGTTGGTTCACTAAAAATAGTAGACTACAAAGGAAGACGAAAGTTTTAATAAAGAGGAAAAATATATAGGAGTTTGAAAAGGAGTTAAAGAAATGAGGAGAACAACCAGCAAGAAGAGGAGAACAATCAGCATTATGAACATAAAAAGTTATATAACACCACCACCACCACCACAACAACAAAGCTTCATCCTAATTTTCTGGGGTCGGCTATTTGAATCCTCCTCTTCCATTCAGCTACGTTAAGGGTCATGTCCTTTTTAACGCTAACAAGGTCCATAACCTTCTTTAACACTTCAAACCATGTTAGTCTACGCCTACCTCTAGTCAAGTCCTAGTGACTCCATTAACTACTATAGCATCGCTCCTCCTTGCGGGAGCATCTATTAGTTTGCGTTGCACATGTTCAAACCACCTAAATTGGTTTTCCTTCATTTTGTTCTCAATTGACTCCACCTCTAACTTTCCATGAATACACTCACTTCTCATGAGTCCACCATGTAGACATAGGCATAGTGTAATGTGACAAAAAGGAGGAGCTCATATGCACTATTGATGAGCTATTCCAATGTCTTACAATGAGAAAAGGGGGAAAAGAGAACAAGAACAACATTTGCATGAGATTTGTAGCTTATTTTTGTTGTATCTTCTTATCTATTACATTACTAATTTGGCACTGTAGAAGTGGAATAATGGAATTAACTTTATTGATCAGGAGACTACACATGCATAGAACCCAAAAGTTTATTACTAATGTATGTGGGACTAAAGTCTATTACTAATACTAATACTTAACACATTCCCTCAAGTTGGAGCATATATGTCAATCATGTTCAGCTTGTTACTCATAAATTGAACCCGATGACCCAAAAGAGACTTCGTAAAGATATCAGCTATTTGATCATCGGTCCTCACGTGATGAAACTTTATTATCCCCTTTTGATACTCATCACGGACGAAGTGGATGTCAATTTCAATATGCTTCATCCTTTCATGGAACACATGATTGGTAGCAATATGGATAGCAGACTGGTTATCAAACCACATATTTGTTGCTTTAGATACTGCTTCTTCTCCCAGTTCTTGTAGCAGATGCTTCAGATATAGCACATATGATGTGCCATGAGCAATCGCTCGATATTCTCCTTCAAAAATTGATCGTGCGATCACACTCTGCTTCTTGCTCTTCCACGATACCAAGTTTCCGCCAAAAAATTCCGAGTAACCATGTGTAAATCGCCTATTCGTCAGGCTTGTACCCCAGTCAGCATCGATAAAACACTCAACATTTGTATGTCCCTGATTTTTTATGCGAATTCTTTTTCCAGGATTCCGGACTAGATAGCGCAGAATTCTGAGAACCGCCTACCAATGTGGAACTCGTGAAGAAGACATAAATCTACTCTCGACACTGACGGCAAAAAAAATATTTAGACGAGTCATAACTGCCAAGTAATTGAGTTTTTCTACTACTCGACAATATTGTTCCGGATTAGTCATCAGTACCCCCTCGTCGGGGAGTACTGGGTCCATTGGCGATGTTGCCCCCCTTAGCTTGCATCATTCCTGCATCATTTAGTATGTCTAGAACATACTTCCTCTGAGACATGACAATGTGACTCTTTTCCCTTACGACTTCAACACCCAAGAAGTAGTTCAACGATCCCATATTCTTGGTATGAAAATGTTTTCCCAGAAACTTCTTCAGTCCTGCAATGTCCTGACTGTCATCTCATGTTATCACAATGTCATCAACATAGACATCAAGTAGTATCCTTCCAACCGATGTCTGTCAGTAAAATACAAAATAATCCTTCTTTCATTGACACATGCCAAACTGAATGACAATATGTGTAAATCGATCAAACCATGCACGAGGTAATTGTTTGAGACCATAAAAGGCCTTCCTCAGATGACACACTTTACCCTCCCTTGCAACGAACCCATAAGGTTGACCACATACACTTCTTCAAGATCCCCGTGGATAAAGACATTCATGACATCCAGCCGAAGTAATGGCCAGTCATACGAATAGCTAAGGCCAAGAGTACGCATACAGTAATGACGAAGTAATAACCAGACATTCATGATATCCTGTCAACTGGGGCTAATGTCTCAAAATAATCCTTACCATAAGTCTGAGAATATCCTTTAGCAACCAGACGAACATTTATTCGATCAAAAGTGCCATCTGGTTTTACTTTGATCGTAAACACCAATTTGCAACCTACTACATGTTTACCAGACGACAAATCTACCAAGTCCCAAGTATGGTTCTCCCGAAGCGCTTTCATCTCCTCTTCCATAGAGACACGTCAACCGGGATGTTTGAGACCCTCCTCGACAGATTTGAAAATCTGAATCCCATCAATAGTAGCTATCAAGGACTAAGTGTCGCTCGCAAGTCCTTTATAGTTTTTAACATACAAGGGATGATCACGACAGTCACGACGAGGTCGAGCTGGAGGAACAGGCGGAGGCGAACCAGTGGAGCTAGATGAAGATGATGGCTCTGTGACCGTAGGCTCTGCGATACTCGTTCGGACGACGGCTATGCTGACTGAACCGGTGTCTGCGGACTGTCGAACCAAAATAATGGCTCGGTAGGGGAGGACACCCTTACGGGGGTTAGTTGTGTTTAAACAGGAAACAACAAGAAATCCTCTTCTGGGTAAACTTAGTGCACTGGACCTGTAGTTTGTGAAAGTAGAGGAAACTCAGTTTCAACAAAGGTAACATCCCGAGAGAAAAAAACTCTTCAAGGTAAAGAAAAACAACTGTACCATTTCTGATCTTTAGGATACCCAAGAAAAATACAGTTGATTGCCTTATGATCTAATTTAGAAAGGGTTGGTTGGGTATCCTGAACAAAATACAAGCAACCAAAAATTTTGAGAGGTAGAGGAAACGGCTCTCGTTTGGGATATAGCAAGAAAAGGGAGTAGCATCATTGAAAACCAACAATGGCATGCGATTAATAGGATAGCATGATGTAAGTACCGCATCCGACCAAAATCTTTTGGGAGTACGTACGTGAAACATAAAAGCATGCGTTGTTTCCAAGAGGGCGATTCTTGCGTTTGGCCACACCATTATTTTGTGGTGTATAAGGACAAATTTTGGTGGATAATGCCATGTCGAGACAACAAATATGAATTGAACTCACGAGACATACTCACGACCTTTGTCACTTCGAAGGGATTTAATCGGAACACCAAATTGTGTTTTGATTTTCGCATAAAAATTGTACCAAATTTCAAATAGTTCAGAACGATTTTTCATACGATAGACAAAAGTGACACGTCAGTAATCATCAACAAATGTAACAAAGTACTTGAAACCCATCATCGAGTCAACTGAACATGGCCCACATATATCAGAATGCACCAACTCGAAAGGATCATATACAAATTTATTTTGCCTCACCGGATAGAAAATCTGATGATATTTAGCCAAACTACACGACTGACAATAAAAAAAACGAAAATATCTAAAGATGGGTACAAATTCTGGAGAGCTTAAATAGATGGATGGCCTAACCGACAGTGTAGCTCGAAAGGATCGAGATTCACGCCGGCACAAGCAACATGGGAAGGTACGTCAAACAGGTACAAGCCTCCAGCCACATGTCCCCTACCGACAGTCTCTACAGTCTTGAGGTCCTAAAAAACACAATCATCAAAAAAAAATGTAACCGACCAAAGTAAACTGAACGGGTTGCCAGGTGTATGCAATACGAAATGAATGACAGTCCGGAAGAAAGACGAACACTTCCACGTCCACAGACTGTTAGTGAACCACCATTGGCAATAGTAATATCGAAAATGTCCCACCTATATATAATTGTGTATCATACTGCGTCGCCAGTCATGTGAGCTGACACATCAGAGTCGATCACACTGCTTCGACCTCACCACACATGCCCCGGAGTACCCAGCTGTGGATCCTAATGTAGATGCCTCACCACGACGTTGAGCTTGGAACTCAAAAAAATTTGTACACGACTCTGCAGTCATCTCAACAGATCGAACGCCATCATCAGGAGCGTCCGTTGTAACATTAGTGGCAAGAGCTTTAGGACACCGCCACTGGAAATGGCCATGCTGACCACAGTTGAAGCAAGTACGCGGTCTTCCTCCATCACGACCGCCATTGCCTCGTCCCCTATCACGACCAGCAATGCGACCACCACGTTGTCACGACCCAATTCCGTAGAATCAAATGAGGCGTCCCCCGAATCGTGACCGCCGTGGGGGCCTGG
The DNA here is from genome assembly GCA_036927795.1 of Iris macrosiphon. NCBI lineage: Eukaryota > Viridiplantae > Streptophyta > Magnoliopsida > Asparagales > Iridaceae > Iris > Iris macrosiphon. The sequence goes on from JAYESA010000004.1 coordinate 216,059,033, forward strand.
GTTTGCGCCCGCACAAGGCTTTAATGATTTGCATAGCAAGCACATATTCAGAGTACGCAGATAAATTGAAACAGATTTGAAACATGAAAAAGTTCTCTTTATTGATAATGAACATCTATTACAAACTCTTGAACGAGTTAGCTAATATGCCGAACGGCTTACAAAAGAGATGACTCAAAATGAGATAGCAGTACTGTACATTACATCCCTTTATAAACTCAAAACGATAAAGACCTCCAGGCTGTAGGATAGCTTTGCCACGGAGCTGCATTTGTGTATGAAGAGTTGCAGCTTCGGACTTCAAAAGGCTTCAGGGGCGCGGTGAAGATGCGCCAACAGCTGGACTGGATCGGGAAGACGACTTCGGCTCCTCGCTCGGTTCGCCTTGGTACGGAGAACCTGTTTCAACGAGGGTCAGCATATCGAAACATGCTGGTGAAGGCGAGCTAGCCTGACTATACCAATCAACACGTTGTTTTAATGAAGCATGCATATTTGTGGGTTTCTATCTTGCCTTAGTTCATTTACAAGTAAGCAGCATATAGAATTTACTGAAATGAACGTGCCACCGTTCGGTGGATTTTACCTGACCGTCTGAATTACCTGCACAATACTTACCATGCCTTCCCTGCCACGAAGACACAAGTTAGTTTGCAACAGGTTTAAATATACAAGAGATCACTGGCGTGATGCCACAATGGACACTAGTCACTGGCGGGAATGGTATGCAGCGAATGAACAAGGAGCGCTACATGCCACCCCGTCCAGCACAATGGACTATACAATAGAGTTTCGTCCGGACCGGATCGGTGCCAGTGCCCCAGCGTCCGTCCGCAGGAACTAATGACCTTGTGCACAAGTTGTCCGTGATCGAACAATTCGTTTACTTAGTTAACAGTTCATGCTTTTGAGGCAACAAGAGTACAAGACAAGCAATTGTACAAGACAAGCAGTAATTCACGATTTATTCCCAAGCGAACAAGCATGCATATTAAGTATCCGTTCGTGCAGTTATTGACAAGCATATATACCAAGTCTATTCTCTTTTATCTTGGTTTCTTTTATTATTACTTGGTATCGTTTGATCGGGGCAAAGGAGATTGCAGATTTATTAGATGTGAAGCTTGGGAGCAGGGCTAGCTAATCGGGTTGGTAGCCACTCACTTAGATAGTTGGAAGGAGAAGGAAAGAGGCGCTTCACGACTCCGCTCGCAAGCCGCCTACTGCTCGTTCACCTGCGCACGAACAGCTCGATTAATACTTCTTCCTCTCTTTCCAATCTCGAAATAGAAGTGCAAGTCAATGAACGAAAACAATGAAAACCATCGAAACCGTTCAAGGAAAACAAGCAAATCCCAAAACCAACTCAAAGCACGAAAGCAACAAGCGACATCGAAAACCGAGGCAATAAAAGATAGCAGCGGAGAGGTCCCTCCTGACTCTGCCGCTAAGCCGATCCTTGGGGCGCGGTCCACTGAATATGGAAATCGATTCCGAAAAAATAAATCCATAACGAGGACGAGTTCTTAATTCAATCTATCCCGATCGAACGATACCGTCTTGTGTTTCTTAGCCGCGCTCTCCGCACCGGGAGAACGGGACGCTACATCCTACCCAACTAATTGGAAGTTTCGTCCCGAAACTAAGGAATAGGACCTACCGTTAGGGATTAGTGCGTTCAGGACGGCGATCATGACTCAAGGAACAATCACGAACAGAATGGTCTGATCCGCCACAGGCTAGGCATAAACCAAGTTTCAGGCGACAATTATCCTTCGTATGCCCCGGCTTGTTACAGAAGTAACACAGTTGCCCTAGTTTCCCTCTTTGTGGACTACCGTTGTTTCGGCGCTTTGCAGCAGTATTTCCTCTGTCGTTGCTTTGGCGTTTGTGACTGGATGTATGCACAGCGCCGGCAGGAACGTGAGGATAGTGTGGTTCAAGCGATAGGACGTGATTCATGACTTCACGCATTGTACGATACTGATGAACGGCTACGTGCGAATGGATGACAGGGCGTAGTCCACCTTCAAACCTTCTTGCTTGACTCGCTACATCAGGTAAATAGGCCCTAGCGAATTTGGAGAGTCGGTTGAATTCGGCGGAGTACTCCTTAACTGTCACGCTGCCTTGCCGCAGCTGCACGAACTCGTTTTCCATTTGACGTTGTACTGGAGGGGGTACAAACTCCTCTTCGAACGCAGCACGAAAAGTCGTCCACGAGATCGCCTCCTCCGTGATCAAATTGGAGAGATCGTCGATGCACGTCCCACCAATCGTGCGCGTTGAGGCGGAGCTGTAGTTGCGCGCAGGCGACGCGCTTCTCTTCGGGGACCTCTAGCAGAGCGAAGTGATCTTCAAGTTCGGCCAACCAATCTAGAGCTACGACTGGGTCCTCAGTCCCGTTGAATGGGGTGTTGCAGACTTTCTTGAAGTGGCCAAAGTCGAAGGCAGTCACGTCCCTCGTCCTTGGAATTTGCGGCGTCTCTACTTCAAGCGCGGGCTGTTCCACCGGAGTCGCTGGCGTTGCCGCGGACTGGTTGGATGCCAAAGTCTGAACGATCTGCTACAGGGTATCTACCTGCTTCTGTTGGACTGAAAATCGTGCTTCTATATTGTCTTGAAACTTGAGGTGACTCTCTTCCGCTCGCTTCTCGGCCCGTTCGTAGCGAGCCTCGTCCCTTTGTTGGTTTTCCTCCAACATCCGCAACATTTGCTGGATGGGATCGATGCTTGGCGCGGCTCGCTGGCTCCTTGAACTTTCCGAAGTGTCCGAACTACTTTCTTGGCCTTGCGTTTCGTCCGGTGTTTGCGCTGCAGATTGCGCTGGAGCCATTCCTTCAAAGAAGGTAATTTACATTAGAATCATAATGTATTATGGACTTATTGCATGAACGTATCTCATTTTGACCTAGCGAGTTCAAGAGTTCGCACAGAAATTTGATCGTTAAAGGAACTTTTCCAGCACGAAGTCTAAGGAACTTTGAATCTGTGCTCTGATACCACTATGTCACGACCCAATTCCGTAGAATCAAATGAGGCGTCCCCCGAATCGTGACCGCCGTGCGGGCCTGGGTTTACGCCCGCACAAGGCTTTAATGATTTGCATAGCAAGCACATATTCAGAGTACGCAGATAAATTGAAACACAGATTTGAAACATGGAAAAGTTCTCTTTATTGATAATGAACATCTATTACAAACTCTTGAACGAGTTAGCTAATATGCCGAACGGCTTACAAAAGAGATGACTCAAAATGTGATAGCAGTACTGTACATTACATCCCTTTATAAACTCAAAACGATAAAGACCTCCAGGCTGGAGGATAGCTTTGCCACGGAGCTGCATTTGTGTATGAAGAGTTGCAGCTTCGGACTTCAAAAGGCTTCATGGGCGCGGTGAAGATGCGCCAACAGCTGGACTGGATCGGGAAGACGACTTCGGCTCCTCGCTCGGTTCGCCTTGGTGCGGAGAACCTGTTTCAACGAGGGTCAGCATATCGAAACATGCTGGTGAAGGCGAGCTAGCCTGACTATACCAATCAACACGTTGTTTTAATGAAGCATGCATATTTGTGGGTTTCTATCTTGCCTTAGTTCATTTACAAGTAAGCAGCATATAGAATTTACTGAAATGAACGTGCCACCGTTCGGTGGATTTTACCTGACCGTCTGAATTACCTGCACAATACTTACCATGCCTTCCCTGCCACGAAGACACAAGTTAGTTTGCAACAGGTTTAAATATACAAGAGATCACTGGCGTGATGCCACAATGGACACTAGTCACTGGTGGGAATGGTATGCAGCGAATGAACAAGGAGCGCTACATGCCACCCCGTCCAGCACAATGGACTATACAATAGAGTTTCGTCCGGACCGGATCGGTGCCAGTGCCCCAGCGTCCGTCCGCAGGAACTAATGACCTTGTGCACAAGTTGTCCGTGATCGAACAATTCGTTTACTTAGTTAACAGTTCATGCTTTTGAGGCAACAAGAGTACAAGACAAGCAATTGTACAAGACAAGTAGTAATTCACGATTTATTCCCAAGCGAACAAGCATGCATATTAAGTATCCGTTCGTGCAGTTATTGACAAGCATATATACCAAGTCTATTCTCTTTTATCTTGGTTTCTTTTATTATTACTTGGTATCGTTTGATCGGGGCAAAGGAGATTGCAGATTTATTAGATGTGAAGCTTGGGAGCAGGGCTAGCTAATCGGGTTGGTAGCCACTCACTTAGATAGTTGGAAGGAGAAGGAAAGAGGCGCTTCACGACTCCGCTCGCAAGCCGCCTACTGCTCGTTCACCTGCGCACGAACAGCTCGATTAATACTTCTTCCTCTCTTTCCAATCTCGAAATAGAAGTGCAAGTCAATGAACGAAAACAATGAAAACCATCGAAACCGTTCAAGGAAAACAAGCAAATCCCAAAACCAACTCAAAGCACGAAAGCAACAAGCGACATCGAAAACCGAGGCAATAAAAGATAGCAGCGGAGAGGTCCCTCCTGACTCTGCCGCTAAGCCGATCCTTGGGGCGCGGTCCACTGAATATGGGAATCGATTCCGAAGAAACAAATCCATAACGAGGACGAGTTCTTAATTCAATCTATCCCGATCGAACGATACCGTCTTGTGTTTCTTAGCCGCGCTCTCCGCACCGGGAGAACGGGGCGCTACACACGTCGTCCACGACCACCACGAAATTCAGGACATGCCGCACCAAGAGCAGATCGATCAACAAGAGCATCACCCGGAGTGGTCTCAACAACTTTCGCTACCCGAAAAACGCGATAGTTGACCTTCATCAGAGACGGAACATCAAATCCAGCAATGATCTAAGAGCGAACAGAGTCTGTATCAGGACGAAGATATGCCAGATATGCCATGACATGAAGCTGCTTACGTTGGGCCCTTGCTTAATTGATATCCGTTGTGAGGGATAAAACACGGTTGATCTTGTCAGCCATAGCCTTAAAGGCCTAGTAATGGTCCTTATGAGATTTCTCCATGATTTGCTCGGTATACGCCAACGACCGAGTCGTAGATACGAAACAAATCGCGTTTTCCATCAAACGTCGTCGCCAGAACCTCCCATAATTCCTTTACGAAATTCGTATTCTGAACCATGTCTTGCACCGATGGTTCCATTGAATTCATCAATTATATAAACAGTCGACTATCATTTGTCTCTCATTGCTCAAATATGGGATCAGTCTCTGCTATGGGTTGTCAGTCAGATGTTTATTTTACACAACTGCATTCCCCTAAACGTCTTCTCGACCTTCTTTCGCCATGCCAAGTAGCCCTTTGGTCCATCCAACAGTCGATCGACAAGTTGAATCGAGAAAATCATCATGCCAGCGCCCGTTGGTCCCGCCATTGCGTTTTCGACGCTAGTGTCTGTAGCAATGTTATTCGCCTCTGTGTCTGTCATCATTCAGTATTCCAGATTCAACTGTCGGTGTGATCTTTTCAACTTGATAATCACATCAACTCTGCCAATGCGCTAAAAACGTGACCAAAATCGGCACGCGCATAGGAAGCAGAGAGTGAATATGGATCACACATATCAGGGCAGAGAGGCAGCCCGGGTTACTCTCTATTAGATCCCGATGTGAAGGTCAAGTAAGGAAAGAAACAAAGATTCACGCAAAACAAACCACTTGTCTGCTCTTTGTTAGATTTCGAAAATCGGTGTTGAAAATCTAGAGGTTCTAGCAAACAAACCAATGTCTACCATCTGAGAATCCCAACATATTTTTTTAAGGTGAAAAAAGACGACTAGGGTTTGTGGTAGACGGCTGGGTTAGGGTTTGGGTTCATGGAGGGTTAGAATTTTTTGAAGGGGGGTGGGTTGTCGGCAGGGGGGAGCTGATCGAAGGGGAGGCCGAGGGAGGTGGAGGCCGAGGGCGGAGCAGCGGGAGGCGGGGCCGAGGGAGTCGGGCGCTGCTGGACAGGAACAGCAGCAGCGGGACAGGGGCCGAGGGAGGTGGGGGCTGGAGGCGGGGCCGAGGGAGACGGGGGGAGGGGGGCCGAGGTAGGGGAGGTTGATCTAGGGTTAGGATTTTTTTCTTTGTGGAGAAAGAGAGGAGTGGATGGGTTATGGCTCTGATACCATGTAGAAGTGGAATAACGGGATCAATTTTATTGATCAGGAGACTACATATATATAGGAAAGGCTATCCCCTCTCTCTATTATTCTATCCGATGTGGGACTAAAGTCTATTACTAATACTAACACTTAACATGAACCATTAGCTGCTTTACTGGGATAGTTCAGAAAAGTCAGTTTGTTAGGCATTAGTTAAGAGTTCCCTTTTTAAGTTGTGGTGGATGGTTTAGAGAAACATTTTACGGCATACTGGGTTGCACAATGTTGCAATAGCCTGCCCATGTAGTGACTTTTAATGTTATATAACAGGCAGTTCCAGCAAATTTGTAGACGACAAAGAAAATTAAAGAAGCTTTTAAGCAATAATTTCAAAACACTCCAGGTTTATCTACAAAAAACTTAGTAATTCAAAGTAATCAGATAAAGAGAAATACAAATTAAAGAACTTTTAAATCTTTATAAATGTACATCAGCTATGGCATCCAAAACAACGAAGCCACCACACATTAGTACAGGTGTACTTGTTTCTTACCTGAGGTGTGCTGTTAAATCTCCATTCTACTGAATTTAGCTCTCTCATAGTAAACTCCACTCCATGATGAGGTCGCATCACCTAATTAGTCAATCAATACTTGTAATTAGTATATGCAGAACATGTGTAAGATAACCCAAAAAGCAGAAACATAGCTTGACGATAATCTCTCCAACTATTCACAGTAGAGCAATGAAATTGGTCAGCAATGCAATCATAATTGATTATATAAAGCAAGTATCTTTTATTTTGGCCCCTCACAGATATACCAATTGAACATTGCACAAAAACATCAATTTATCATGTCAATGCCCTAGCTTACAGTACAATATCTCCCTTTTCTACGTGGCAATACTATGATGCTTAGACGTCGTTCATATAGAAGTTGACTGAGGTTATAAACCTTCCTTATATTACATCCTTCCTAACTTTAGTTTGTGCAGCAACCCAGTCTTTCCTTGTTTATAAACTATCCACCCGATCAACAAAACAAGGAAATAATTCTCCTTCACTAAATAAAGATGACAAATGTCACGCCCCGATCTCCCGCAGGCAATCGGCCGTTCCCGCTAGGCGGAAATCACCCTCGCCAGCGCTCCCGCGGAACGATCGCTTAACCCATCCGGGCGTGATGCCGCACGAGCGTGATCCACGCCCGTGCAAGGCCATGGTTCATTGGCTGGCGGCAAGAGTTCTAAGCCACAGAGTCGCACAGATTGTCCGAGTGCAACGGAGTCATGAACGCATAGGCGATCGATAACAGGCTCACTGAGTCGACAATATAGCGGAAGCATTGAAACACAAGTTGAAGTAAAGCAAGCTCTTTTATTGATTAAACATGTGTTACAGGCGGCGTATAGCCGAGATTACAAGTCGCTCAAGCCTCTCTCTCTGAAACAGTAAAAGCGTGCCAAGTGGCTACAACTGTGGAATGAATGTACATGCGATGGTCAGGCGACGCTCCAACATTATGTCTTGTATATGTGCTTCAGTCCCGGACGCACCGTTGCAAGGCTTCAGAGGAAACTCCTGGCCTTAGCACGCACGAAGGAGGCGTCCGCACCGAACGAGGTTCTCCCGCACCCTGCATACAAACTGGTGGATTATCAGTACATTGAATGCACTGGTGGGGAAGCTACTCGCCCGCTCGACAAATCCAAACACGTAATACAGGTTCCGTGCACAACCATTAAGTTGTCTTTCTAGTTGCCTTAGGATCAGTTTCATGCAAACGTTGAATAGCCTAACGTGTCGGGCAGTGCGCCGTGCGATGTTTGAGGGAACACGGCGAGACTTACCAACTTACCATTTATCCTTCCCTGTCCAAGGCAAACATTGTTAATTTAAGCAGAGGCATGTATAAACATTCAGGAGGCATAGCATATGCAAACACGAGTACTTATTTTCAAGATCGTTCAGGTGTTCAGTTTATTTGTTTCATGCGATACAGTATCTCGCACGCGGATAGCCGCTAAGCAAGGATGAATGGTTTATCTTTCGTTTACAAGCAAGCATGCAACAAGTACAAGGTGATCACTGGCGTATGCCATAATGGACACTAGTCTGTGACGAAGATGGTTTGCTACGTGCAAGAACATTAGGCGCCGCATACCACCCTGTCCTAGTACGTGAGACTAAACGTTAGTTCCGTCCGGAGCCGGAACGGTGCCAGTGCCCCAGCAGCCGCCCGCAGGAACTATACCTTGTGCACAAGTTGTCCGTGATCGAACAATAACATTCATTCGCCCGAAGGCTACGTGATTATCACCCGTAGGCTACGTGCGCCCGTAGGCTACGTGACTATCGCCCGTAGGCTACGTGAATATCGCCCGTAGGCTACGTGCGCCCGTAGGCTACGTGATTATCGCCCGGAGGCTACGTGAGTACAAGACAAGCAGTAGCATGATTCATTTATATTGCATCTACGTTCCATTCATGCGTTCAGGATTGCTTAAACATTGCACAATATAATAACGTTAGACATTCATAAGCAGACAAGCATGCGTTTCTAAGGGACACAAGTAAACACGATTGCTCGGACCCGAAGGTAAGCCGAGAGATGAAACCGTTAGGGACTTAGCATGCGAGGGTCTGAATATAAGCAGTATTTCATTTCCATGTTCTAGCAAGCGATACATGTTGGGATTATTCCCTTAGCTAGGTGCGTTGGATTTATTAGCATGCAGGGGGTGATTCACCTAGCGACTAGCATGAATATTCCAGATTTTATGTGTGCTGGCTAAGCAAAGACAAGTTCACCGTAGCCACCCACCTTAGCGATGATTCGCCTCGGTAGAGCGATACGCCGAGCGAGCCTCTGAAAGCCTAAGCCGGATTCCTGTAGGGACAAGTCTAGATATCCTTTGCATCCCATTTGAGGCAAAGCAGGTCGGGACAGTTGCACTCTTGCCGTTTGAGACGGCAGTCCGCTTGAGCGGAACGGGGTGTTACATCCTACCCAACTCAGAAAAAGTCTCGTCCTCGAGACTTACTAAGGACAAACAGTAATCTAGGGTTTGAGGCAATCTTAGACAAGTCGTTGCACTTGTTTCATTTGGATCTTCACTTGCACAAGCTTCGAAATCAGCATATCGCTTAGACTGGATCGTGCGCACTTTCGAAGTGCACTTCTAGCGTGAACACGTCAACCAGCTTAGTGATAGCGAAGTCTCAGCACTCGAGTTTCACATTTTCTTAAGTCTTGGATGGTGCACTAGTTCAAGGCGTCCCTCGAATAGATGCATTCAACCAAACTTAGGGTTAGTGAAAATCGGACAAGCTACTAGCGATACTCTCAAGGGTTCGCACAGGTTGGCACAAAGGCCACTCGCAGCATACAACCAGACAAGCAAGCATATCATTCAAAACGTATTTTGAAAGTATTTAGACTTATTGTTGGAACATCCCATCGAGGCATTGAGAGAGAACGTGCACATAACCCACGAACGAGCTTTCGAAACAGAGATATCGAATTGAATTCCAAAGGCGTAGAAGCCAGGCTCTGATACCAACATGTCACGCCCCGATCTCCCGCCGGCAATCGGCCGTTCCCGCTAGGCGGGAATCACCCTCGCCAGCGCTCCCGCGGAACGATCGCTTAACCCATCCGGGCGTGATGCCGCACGAGCGTGATCCACGCCCGTGCAAGGCCATGGTTCATTGGCTGGCGGCAAGAGTTCTAAGCCACAGAGTCGCACAGATTGTCCGAGTGCAGCGGAGTCATGAACGCATAGGCGATCGATAACAGGTTCACTGAGTCGACAATATAGCGGAAGCATTGAAACACAAGTTGAAGTAAAGCAAGCTCTTTTATTGATTAAACATGTGTTACAGGCGGCGTATAGCCGAGATTACAAGTCGCTCAAGCCTCTCTCTCTGAAACAGTAAAAGCGTGCCAAGTGGCTACAACTGTGGAATGAATGTACAGGCGATGGTCAGGCGACGCTCCAACATTATGTCTTGTATATGTGCTTCAGTCCCGGACGCACCGTTGCAAGGCTTCAGAGGAAACTCCTGGCCTTAGCACGCACGAAGGAGGCGTCCGCACCGAACGAGGTTCTCCCGCACCCTGCATACAAACTGGTGGATTATCAGTACATTGAATGCACTGGTGGAAAAGCTACTCGCCCGCTCGACAAATCCAAACACGTAATACAGGTTCCGTGCACAACCATTAAGTTGTCTTTCTAGTTGCCTTAGGATCAGTTTCATGCAAACGTTGAATAGCCTAACGTGTCGGGCAGTACGCCGTACGATGTTTGAGGGAACACGGCGAGACTTACCAACTTACCATTTATCCTTCCCTGTCCAAGGCAAACATTATTAATTTAAGCAGGGGCATGTATAAACATTCAGGAGGCATAGCATATGCAAACACGAGTACTTATTTTCAAGATCGTTCAGGTGTTCAGTTTATTTGTTTCATGCGATACAGTATCTCGCACGCGGATAGCCGCTAAGCGAGGATGAATGGTTTATCTTTCGTTTACAAGCAAGCATGCAACAAGTTAAGTACAAGGTGATCACTGGCGTATGCCATAATGGACACTAGTCTGTGACGAAGATGGTTTGCTACGTGCAAGGACGTTAGGCGCCGCATACCACCCTGTCCTAATACGTGAGACTAAACGTTAGTTCCGTCCGGAGCCGGAACGGTGCCAGTGCCCCAGCAGCCGCCCGCAGGAACTATACCTTGTGCACAAGTTGTCCGTGATCGAACAATAACATTCATTCGCCCGAAGGCTACGTGATTATCACCCGTAGGCTACGTGCGCCCGTAGGCTACGTGACTATCGCCCGTAGGCTACGTGAATATCGTCCGTAGGCTACGTGCGCCCGTAGGCTACGTGATTATCGCCCGGAGGCTACGTGAGTACAAGACAAGCAGTAGCATGATTCATTTATATTGCATCTACGTTCCATTCATGCGTTCAGGATTGCTTAAACATTGCACAATATAATAACGTTAGACATTCATAAGCAGACAAGCATGCGTTTCTAAGGGACACAAGTAAACACGATTGCTCGGACCCGAAGGTAAGCCGAGAGATGAAACCGTTAGGGACTTAGCATGCGAGGGTCTGAATATAAGCAGTATTTCATTTCCATGTTCTAGCAAGCGATACATGTTGGGATTATTCCCTTAGCTAGGTGCGTTGGATTTATTAGCATGCAGGGGGTGATTCACCTAGCGACTAACATGAATATTCCAGATTTTATGTGTGCTGGCTAAGCAAAGACAAGTTCACCGTAGCCACCCACCTTAGCGATGATTCGCCTCGGTAGAGCGATACGCCGAGCGAGCCTCTGAAAGCCTAAGCCGGATTCCTGTAGGGACAAGTCTAGATATCCTTTGCATCCCATTTGAGGCAAAGCAGGTCGGGACAGTTGCACTCTTGCCGTTTGAGACGGCAGTCCGCTTGAGCGGAACGGGGTGTTACAACCAATACAGGTGTAGTCAGGCGGAAGTCATAAAAAGGGTTGCCATCAACTGAATAGAATAACTGAAAGGACATAGGAAAAAATGAAAAGAAGTCCAGAAAAAATTTCCCATAAACTCATTCACTAGTGGCACATAAGTGTGCATTTAAGTAAGCATCTTCAGATTCAAAAAAAGCAAAGAGCCACACCTAACAGAGAGCATCTTTGAAATGTTTCTCAAATCACAATGTTTGGTGCAAGTTGTCGGTCACAAATCATAATATGATGAATTATGACTTTTCAATGCAAGTTTATGTACTAGACTAGAATACAACCAAATATCATCATATATATTGCACACAACAGCAACAACAATAAAGTCTTTATCCAAACAAAAAAAAATTGGTCATCATGAATCATTTTCTTGCATTTAACTCTAGTACGACCCATCTCCTCTCACATTAGTACAAATCCCAAGGGATGTGCCGATGTGTGTATTTTTTTAAGGATTCATTAACAGGTGATCCGACAGTTGTATGCTCATTGTCAGCTAACTAACGCGACCCCCCTCCTTTATCCAGTCTTAGGACCCTTTAAAAAAAGAACCATGCCCAATACCATCAGCATTTGTAGTTTGAAGAATAGCAACTACACATAAAATATATTGGAACCAGTGATTAACTAGTGTTCGAAATCGGTAGCCATGACAGACAACCAGAATTAACTTGTCTTAGGCTTCTAGTTTTATAGGTTTAAATCAGTTACGAGAGTTAGTACGCAAGCCTACACAAGCTTTGCACATTAGCTAGAATATAAGAGAGATACATGTAGGTATCAAAAAGCATATATATATATATATATATATATATATATATATATATACCATCGGCCCTGCAACTTCATCAGCTTTGTCTTTCCCGTAGAGTTGTTCCACCAAGGCCAGAGAGAACTCTATAGCCGTCCCTGGTCCTCGACTAGTGACCACCTTCCCATCAACTTGCACCCTCGATTCCACTTTTGTTACATCGGATGGTAATTTATCCATAAATGCAGGATAGCAAGTTGCCTATGAAAAAAAAGAAAAAATATTTTAATAATTAACAGCTTTTATATATATATATATATATGAAAACCAAAATCTAGAACAAAGTTTAGATGTTATTTGTGGTCAATCAATATGGACATGTAATTAGTGAAGAAGATTATAATAAAGATCTGTTAGATTGTATGTATGTATGTATGTGAAATTGCATTGCAACATGTAACGAAACGAAACCAAACCAAACTATACGTTGTTGCATCATCTGATCACTGACTTACTTTGAGTCCATTGAGTAAGCCCCAGGAGCCGATAGCCACGGCTGGAGCGGCACATATGGCGGCGTAGAGTCCCCCCTGCTTTGCGTGCTCCTTCACCAGCTTCTCCAGTTCTCCGCAATCCCTCAGACTAGCAGAACCAGGCATCCCTCCCTGTATTGTATGGGGAAATACAAAAATTAATTTTTAAAAAAAAGGATGATTATAACAAAAATTAATTCTCGAATCGAAGTAGGCCGGCCTGCCCACCGGGAGGGAGATGAGGTCGAACGCGGTGGAGCAGCAGTCGGAGAGGAGGGAGTCGGCGAGTAGCTTGATTCCCCAGCAAGCGTCTACTCGAAGGAGATCGCCCTTATTGTTTGCTGAGGCGACGACGACGTCTGCTCCGGCGCGGCGGAGGACGTCCACGGTGATGACAGCCTCCATCGGCTCCGTGCCATCGGCGATCGGGACCAGGACCTGCAGCAGCAGCAGAGGCAGGTGGATCGACTTAAAGTGGCAAAATGGTAATTTTTCGACTTTAATAATAATTTTTTTGTGCTTACTTTCTTGTTCTCGAGAGCCATTGATGAGGAAGAGGAAGAGGAAGAGGAAGAAGAAGAAGTGGAGATCTGGGAGCGAATGGGAGTGACAAAGGATTTTATAAAAGAGGAGGAGATAGGGGAAAGGGTTAGATGACACGCGGCCATCTTGAATGTTCCTTTGAGGGCGTAGAGAGCTCTAGGTAATACTAGTCCTACGGGTGAGCACAGGTTCGATTCGATCAGATCTAACCGAATATATAAGAATCGAAATAACCATAAATTATATTTCTCAAAATCCAAAATTTGACGGTTTTTATAAAAACCGAACAAAATTGAACCGAATGGTTGGTTCGATTTTATGGACCAATGGGTCCGACCTTCAATCTTTAGTAAATTGGCCTATTTAAAGAAAGAAAAAATTCTTACATTGTTGTATTTATGAATTATTACAATAGACAGAGAAAAATATTAGTATATCTTCCCTATTCTATAATATAAAATAGCTTTTAGCTTAGCCGTCTAAATTGTAAGTAAATATTCAACCAATTAATATTTAAAATATTACTTACGGAAGATAAATAAAATCTTAAATCAACTTCCATCTTATCCGTCCAAACCGTTAATAAATAAGAAATAAATTAATTTAAAAAAATTAACTAGAGATTAAAACTAACTTCCTTCTTATCATCTGTAACCCACTCTTTGTCACGATCCGATTCCGTGGAATCGTTGGGGCGTCCCCCGGATCATGACCGTCGTGCGGGCCTGGGGTTGCGTCCGCACAAGGCTAGAGTATTTTTGCATAACGAGCACATATTCAGAGTACGCAGATAAATTGAAACACAAGTTGAAACATGGAAAAGTTCTCTTTATTGATAATGAACATCTATTACAAACTCTTGAACGAGTCAACTAATTGTCGCACGGGCTTACAAAAGTGTTGACACAAAATGAGATAGCAGTCTTGTATATTATATCCCTTTACTAAACTTCAAAATGATAAAGACCTCCGGGCTGGATGACGGCCTTCCCACGGAGCTGCATTGCGTATTGAGTTGCCAGCTCCTTTCTTCAAGTACTTCAAAATGTGGCGCGATCAGGATGCGCCTACAGCTGGACTGGATCGGGAAAGCGACTTCAGCTCCTCGCTCGGTTCTCCCTAGTGCGGGGAACCTATTTCAACGAGGGTTAATATGTCGAAACATACTGGTGAAGGCAAGCTAACCCAACTATACCAATCAACACGTTATTTTAATGAAGCATGCATATTATTTGTGGTCTTTCTATCTTACCTAGTTCATTTACAAGTAAGCAGCATATAAAATTTACTGAAATAAACTTGCCACCGTTCAGTGGCTTTTACCTGCCCGTCTGAACCACCTGCCAATACTTACCATGCCTTCCCTGCCACGAAGACACAAGTTAGTTTGCAACAGGTTTAAATATACAAGGGAATCACTGGCGTATGCCATAATGGACGATATAGTCTTTGACGATAATGGTATGCAACGGAAGTACAAGAGGTGCTGCAAGCCATTCTGCCAAGAACAAAAGACAAAACAATAGGCCTCGCCCGGACCGGATCGGTGCCAGTGCCCCATCACCTTCCGCGAGACCGTGACCTTGTGCACAAGTTATCCTTGATCGAACGGTATGTTTACAAGTTAACAATTTATGCAGTTGAGGCAACAAGAGTACAAGACAAGCAACAATTCATGATTCATTTCGCATAGTCTCCCTGAACAATTATTCGCATACAAGATATGATCCATACTTAGCACAATTATAGAAGAAGATGCATTCTAACCAAAATTGAAGCATGTATATTGTAAACCCCCTCAATTTATTCTGTAGATAGTTAGAGTGGGCCAGGAAATAATTTGATAAAAGATATTGAGGTTTGGAGTTGAGGATATTTACCTGGAATTTTAATCCATTTAATTAAAACATTATTCCACCCTATCTTTGTCTAATTATTCGGAGCCCATTTTCAGCCCATAAAATTCGGTACAAATTTTGTACACTCGACTCAACTCGCCAAATTAGGCACTGGACTTTTCTGATTGTTAAAATCAACTTTTGTGTGCTCTAAATTAATTGCGCAACATTCCGAAATCGTAAACCGTATTTTATTCCGTGTCGGACACCTGTGTCGTTACCCTCGATTTTGGAGTACCAACTTAACCCGTTGAGCCGGACCAACTAAAGGGTCCAAGACTGACTCCAAGCCCCCACCATTTTTGGCCTTTGCGCCGTTTCCAGATTTTGACCCCGCGGGCCCCAATTAAATTAAATTCGCGTGACGCGTTATCGTTATTTAAATCGGGATTACCAACTTTGTAAATTCTATTTTTAATATTAAAATAATTCCAATGTCCTTCAAATTAGACCCGCGCCTAACGCGCAACGCCCCCTCACTATGAAAATTTTAAATATACTTTCTCCGCAATTTTTTTTGCGTCATTTCATGTGTCCATGCAAATTCCCGAATTTACGGGGGCTTACTTGCAATTATTGAATTGTTGGCAACACCTCATTGGTCATGATAAATTGTAGGGTCCCAAAATGGGGTCCCAAACCCAATTCCCTCATTCCCTCATGAAGAAATCCCACACCCTCTTCATGATAAATCTCCACCACTCATTTCAAATGAGAGCATCTCCACCCTCCATCCAACACACCCTTACCCATAAAAAGCCTACATCCCCACTCTTCCCCCTAGGCCGGCCCTAATCCCAACACATAGGGAACCACACCCCCTCTCTTTCTCCTCCCTCTTCCTTTTACTCTAGCAGCCAAATGCTTTTCCTCCTCCATGTTTTTTTCTTCTTCTTCTTCCCTTCTTCTTCCTTTCTCCTTCCTGGAGGAAAACTCCAACTTGTGCAGCTGACCCCGACTCCGGTGGTGCAGCCGCGGCATTGTCCGGCGGCTGACCCCGACTTCAGCTACTCTCCGTCGTCCGGCGTCAGTTCACCCCACTCCGGCCTGTGCCACTACTCTCCGTCGACTGTGTAGCCCGACTCCGACTTCACAGCGTCCGCTCGAGCCCGCACTCTCCACCCGCCGAGCACTGTCGACCCCGCCGGCTTCGAGCTGCCACTCCGGCCAGCTTCACGGCTGCAGCGACCCCCCACTGTTGCTTCTTCGGCGAGTCCATCCGACCTCCTCCGCCACTGCAGCTATTGCTCCGGCGAGTTTCCGAGCTCCCCCGACTTCGCTGCTCACCACTGCCGATCCTCCACCCTGTCCGACCGACTGCCACACCATTTCCGGTCATCATCCCCCGGCCAGTTTATTCCCACCACCGCCGACTGTAGATCTCGAGCCCCGGCGACCAACCCCGGAGCTCCTTCACCCGAGCCGAGATCCCCATTCCCCGCGGCTTCGATACCACCGGCCGAGCACCCCCTCGACCTCCAGCTTCACCCTCCGTCCACCATTACCATCACCGGCACAGCCACTCCACCACCACATCTCCGTTATCACCAACCTCCAGTCCGGCAGACCGATCCTCCCAACCTACTGTTGATCTACTGCCACCACCACCACACCCCGTTCCATCACCCCCTTACGGCCAGCGAACACCTCGCCAAGGTATACCACTTCCCCCCCCCCCCTCTCTGTATTGATATATATGGTGTTGTGGTTGAGTTGGGTTATTGTTGTATAGTTTGTTTAGTGTAAGTCTAGTATAGTATGAATGAGCATGTGTTAAAGATATGAGATTAGGGTTTAAGGGTGAGTTTAGGGTTTACTTACATGAGTAATTAAAATGGAATTAATGGTTATATTCGAGTTAGAGTATGAACTATATGCATGGGTGGAAAATGCAAGATTAATATACAAGGCATTCGAATATATATTGAGGTCATGATATTGGGATACCTTGAGATGTTAGGGCATTAAAATTTACATTTTTGCACTATTGATTAATATTGTTGAACAAATTAAATTGCTGCGAAATTACACTGTGATTTGTCATCGAGGGACAGGTGATTTATTGTGAACTAGTGTGTTGTATCAAACCATTAACCGGTGATTTGGAAACTGAATATTAATGATGGATTTAATTGAAGATAGGTACTATTTGCAAATTGACAAGGATGATATAAAACATAAGGTTTAAATAATTCTTAATTGAGTATTTGAGGATGACAGTAAATGTACGAATTAACGTTAGTGCACACCGAGGAAAAATATGAGGAATAAATATGCATGATATACCAAGGAACCTTGTGCTGAATGAAGAAGGATTGAGGATGATTTGATGAGGTGGTACAGATGACTAGATGATTTGACGTATCGTACCGATAGTCAACGATGGTCAATCCCCCCTAGCGTCTTGTCCCTGAGAGTCGTAGCAGAGACAGGGTTTAGTTGTAGGTGTGTGTAGCATCCCTGTCTGTCGTGGAATAGATTATTGATTATTGGTTTGTATCTCATCTCTAGGTGCTGCGGGACCTGAGGACTTGGACGCGGTACCAGATCCCCGTCATCAGCAGCCACACGCAGGCAAGTGTACCTTGCCACCCTGTATTTCAGTTTACAGATATTTGTTGTTCTTTATGTACATTGTGCACGTAGTTATGTTGACGTTCGATACTTCACGTCCGGATCGCAACCGGGTGTTGACATTCGACTTAACGTCTTAGAAATAAATACTAGATGCTTCATAGCACCTCGATGCACATACCAGAGTACATCGATACCCCAGGACACACTCATACACTGTGATCGTGCCAGATTCCTGTATCCTGATACTGACATCATGACCAGAGACTGGGACGAGCTTATGGTTATTGTGATCGTGCCAGATTCCTGTATCCTGATACTGACATCATGACCAGAGACTGGGACGACCTTATGGTCATTGTGATCGTGCCAGATTCCTGTATCCTGATACTGACATCATGACCAGAGACTGGGACGACCTTAGGGTCGCGTCTGTTGAGTTATTCCTTGTGTCGAGACTGTAGTTAGAGGTTCAGGTTCAACGCACAATCGTTGACCGCTTGGGAAGGGGAAGACAGTTACTAGACGTTTGGGCTACTCTGCACGCGGTTATATATATGTAGTATTTTCTAGTGATACCTGTTTCTAGTGTACCTGTTTCACCCGTGTGACTCTTTGCCCGGAGCTGCGGTACGTGCCGTGTGTTTCCGTGTCCGGAGCTACGGTTTTATTTTGGACAGCCCACGCGTCGAACATTGTCTTTAAACTGTGTCACACTAGTTGGTTATGATAGAGTACCCTGTCGTGCACTTGTACTTTCTGTTTACTTGGCATGTTGTATTTTTGTACCTTGTTACGTCCCTCTGAGGACCTGGTTCCCTGCCAGTTTTGCAGCATAGATGATTACGGAGCATTTGGAGTTACTGTTGGAGTTGCACGTCTTACGGGCATGGTACCAGGTACTCACATTATATCTACCGGCATTATAGCTATTTTACATTGTTTATTCCATCTGCTGTTGTAGCCTAGTTTTTATAGACTCATACTTATTCTCGAGTCTATTCGAGTTAGTGTGTTATTGGGCGGCCGACTCTAGCACATATAGCTCTTTCTTGTTTACTGTCGTACATTGTGGATTGAGACATAGAGGTTTACATTTATGGAAAATTCTAGATAGTGCCCTTTATATTACAGCTTATACGTATTCGAGTCAGACCAGAGTCTGGTCGAATGCGTAGCTGGCGTGTCACGTATTCCTGGTCCTACGTATTTTGGGACTGGGGCGTGACATATATAACATTTGAAACGAACTAGCATACAATAAGATAACTGTTCACAAGTTTAGTTGACAAGCATAATAATCCAAGTCTATTACCATTTTATCTTGGCATCTTTTAGTTATTATTTGGTATCGCTTGATCGGGACAACAAGAATGCAAGATTTTTTTTTGGTGTGAAGACTTGGAAGAAGGGCTAGCTAATCGGGATGGTAGCCACTCACTTAGTTGGTTGGAAGGGAGAAGGAAAGAGGCTCTTCAAGACTCCGCTCGTAAGCCGCCTACTGCTCGTTCACCTGCATTGCCACGAACAGCTGATTAATACCTCTTCCTCTCTTTTCAGTCTCAGAATTGAAGTGCAGTTCAATAAACGAAAATAATAAAATCCATCAAAACCGTTCAAGAAAACACAAGCAAATCCGAAAAACCAACTCAAAGCACGAAAGCAACAAGCGACATCGAAATCTGAGGCAACAAAAGATGCAGCGGAGAGGTCCCTCCTGACTCTGCCGCTAAGTTGATCCTAGGGGCACGGTCCACTGAATATGGGAATCGATTCCGAAGAAGCAAATACATAACGAGGACGAGTTCTTGTTTCAATCTATCCCGATCGAACGATGCCGTCTTGTATTTCTTAGCCGCGCTCCCCGAATAGGGGGAACGGGACGCCACACTCTTTTTCTCATTTCTCATCATTAACTCACTATTTTCTTCACATAATTAATAATTATTAATCCTCACGTAATTAATAATTTTAAAAAAATAAAAAATTTAAATACTTGTGTAAGTATTTTTCTTACGTTAAATTTTCTTAAAATTATTATAATTAGCTAATCATATATTCAAATGTTTATAAAGATATATATAACAAATAAAAATAAAAATATATTCAATATTAAAATAATATTTAAACTATTTTTTAATCTAAATATATATCCACAGTTTTATATATATATTTATATATATTTATATATATATATATATATATATATATATATATATATATATATATATATATATATATATATATATATATTTCTATATGAGTCATGCACATGTGGACCAATATGAATGGAGGTCCTCCATTCCTATTGGTCCACATGTGCATTGACTCATATATATATATATATATATATATATATATATGAAAAAAAAATGATATTAGCCATAGGCTCGTATTCCTACATTAGTAATGCAAATGTGGACAAATAAAAATGGATTCCTACATCCCATGTGCACCCATGTGTACTAGTACACTCCATTTTTTTTCCACATTTTGGATTGGTTATGTAGAAATATGAGCCTATAGCTCATATACCTTTTTTTCATACACACACACACACACACACATATATATATATATAAACAAATCTTAATTTATAAATATTTAAACTCTATTCAATACTATTAGAAAAAATATTTTACGTGCATTTACTAGTATAGATTAAAGGTAGAGAGTGCTCAAAGAAGCAACGACAGATAATGCGTTCAATTAGGGAATTAGAAAAAATATTAGTATATATAGATTGATGATAGTTTGATAAATTACTAAATCTAATCGATTTTTGGTTAGGTTCGGTTACTCGGATCAAGAACCGAAAATCGAACCATTATTTCAAAATTTCAATTTTTCAAACTGAAAATTGAACATATAATTGAAAAACCGAACCGTTTGTCATATTTCGATTCGGTTTTCGATTTTCAACCGTAATATGCTCACCTCTAGGTTATAGTGTGTGCTACTTTGCACTTTAATGCCTTGTATTTTGCTACTTAACATACCAACTATATAGTCTTTTAATTAACATTGGTTAATATTATCAACTTTTGAAACTTATTATCCAGTGTGGTTACATCATTTTTCAAAGTTTTATCGAATAAAATAACAAATAATTATATTTTACTTCTTATAATAGGAGGGAGTGCCAATTAGAAAAATGTGAATAACATGAAGGGTGTCATTTGCCCTCAAGATGTATTCAGTATCTGTTAATTTAAGTGCTAATTATTTACAAAAAATGAATAAAATTGCTAATTATGTTAATTTAATAGGATGAAAACATATTTATTAATTGAGTTTCGATAAAAGAAAAAAAAAAATGATTAAACACCCTCACATGTTCCCCACCCCCACCCCACTCTCGGGACGGGACACGCTTGTCAGTCTTGAAAGAGTTGAAGTGGACGGGACCGTAGGCGCATCCACCTACTCGCCTAGCCACACCTATATATATGTCTGTTTGGGGACTCTAGGATCACATGACAGTCTCTACCAAGTGTGGGACCACTTGTTGGCGCCGCATCCCGTTGTACCTATTCCATTTTTGATTGTCAGATCTAAGACCAAAAGTGTCACGTCCGTGCCAGGATTGATCAAACACAAGTTGTAAACGTCCAACCTACGATGTCAGAAAACATCGGTAGTCAGTTATTCTAATCAATAGTCATCAAAACTCATCATAAATAGATCATTCTCGATCATAGCTACTATGGAAGATAAAGTAAGAATCACAAACTAAACACACACACTTGAGTACACAGTCTACTATGAGTCATTTTTAGTACATCATACATATCAACTCTCTCTGGAGTCAAATCAGGTAAATCACAAAAATGAATAACTGATACATCTGTACATCTGAATAAAACCTAATATATAAATTATATTAAAATATTTTAAATATGATTTCTCATAAATATATTTTTAAAATTTTTGAGTATGTGTTTAATTAAATAATATTTTGTAGTTAGTTTAAATAAAATTTAAATTTTGAATATATTATTATCCAAATTATCCATAATAAATTTTAAATATGTTTTTAGAAAATTATATTTTGAATGATACTAGATGTGGTATCAAATATTTGATTTTTTTTAGTTAATTTAAAATCTGTCTTTGGAAAATCAATTAGTTGATTTAAAAAAAAAATATTTGATACAATAATTATATTTGATACCGTAATTTAAAAATATTTGATAACGTAATAAAAAATATTTGATACCATAATTTTCTGATATAATTATGGTACAAAATTTTAAATTATTTTTAACAAATAGATAATACTACATATATTATCATTCAAACTTATGAAAAAAATAATATAATACCACATCTATTATCTATTATCATTCAAAAAATGTAACAAATAGATAATGCCATTAAAAAACTAAATTAAAAGATTAATTCAAATCAAACTAAAACAAATCAAGCAAAAAAAAAAAAAAAATTACGTAAACTTTATTTCTATCAGAGCCCAATTTATGCCAGTATCTCTGGTGGAACGTTTCTGTGTTTAAATTTTGTTCCAAACTTAATATCTTTTAATCTATTTCGTTAAAATTTGTTTCGTTATAACAAATTTTCTGAATAAACAATGCAGGTCCTCAACAATAATCCTACATCCAAATGTCTTTTGCAAATTGAAAACCAAACAACACACTACTGGGTAAACGTCCAACCCAAAAGAAGCTAGCCAAACACGTCATTTTGCAATGCCCAAATGCCCATTTAGACAAATGCCTATTTTACTAAACGTTATCGTAAACTGTAATCCAAACTAAGTCCAAATAATTAAGTTAGGATTCAAAGGATAGTAATAGTAATAAAAATTTATATAAATATTACCTTTTAAGTTACTAATAATGCCAAATTAATATTAAGAAAGTATGATGATTACTTAATAGAATATTTTTACTCTTATAATGCTACTTAAAAACTGTCAAAAAATAAAGCACCAAAATCGTATACATATCATCAACTAAATAAAAAAAAATAAAAAAGTTGAAATATCTTTCTAACGGACGTATGTACCTACTTTCATGGTTAAAAATAAAAATAAAAATTCTAAATCTTTCTCACTACCTCAATGTATAATAAAATCTAAAATATATTTAATATATAAATTATATTTATAATTGGTACATGGTATTAATCTAACTAAATAATATAAAAATTCTAAAAATATATCTATAACAAATTTAAATTATATTTAAACTAAATATATAGTATTATCTAATTAAATATATATTCAAAATTTAAAAATATATCTAAAAAAATTCTAATTAAAATATATTTAAATCATATTTTAAATATTTTAATATAATTTAAATTTTATTTAAAATTTTAAAAATATCATAGTGCTTTTTTTTTAACCTGACTAATATTAATAAATGCTATTTCTAAAGCCACATCAAAAGTTACTCCAGGGCAGTATATTAGTACTGTCAAAATTTCTATTGGTAGGACTGTAAATATTTTTAATAGTCCTAAATTTTTAGGACTATAAAAAATGTTAAATTTTTTGAAAATTTTAATAGTAAATAAGTTTTGATGTTACTTAGGGAGAGCAAAGAGATAGGACACGTGTGGCTGGTGTTTGTAACGCCCCAAACAATTGAAGTAGAATTGATAGCAAGGAATCATCTCTGGCGTGTCCATCAGCTTTTACTCCTTCATTTCAAGAAGTAGAGAGGGAGAGAGAATGCCATTCTCCATTCCTCTTGTCAACCCCTCCTTGCTATTAATACCCCCATTTATTTCCAAATTCCCCTCTCATGCTCCCCTTCCATTCTCTTCTCCTCTTCCGATGCGTCATCGGAGGAGAATCGCCGCACGCCGGACACTCCGTTCGTCGGCCACCCTCTGACGACTCCCAATCTCCGGTCGCTACCGACAAGGTCAGTCACGTCTCACTCTCCCCACATTTTGAACCGTTTCCAACGGATACTGACACGGAGAAAATGGAGATTACATAGATTTTGGCGTGCGATGGTGTGTGTTGGAGTGTCCGTGTGGCTTCCGATCCGTGTCCCGATACGGCGAGGCTTTGATTTCTTTTGAGGCACTCGATTACAACTTCCGTAGTTAGAAGAATTTTACAACCCAAAAGTAGTAAGTTTGAGGTCATAAGACCAAAGAGGTAGTAATAGTTTGCGGTTGTGATTTTATCTGTGACCCAAACAAGAGATCAATAATAGAAAGAAAATGCGATAAAGGTAACTAGTTTCAATTGCTTCTATTTTCGAATCCATGTTGCATGGACACAGACAGGACATTGATCTTCTGGTGTCATAGTGTATTTTGGATCATGTCCAGTCGTATCCGACAATGATGCGACACGGACACTGATTTTGGAGTCTCTGTGCTTCCCAGATCATCCAATATGCCAACTGA
Organism: Iris macrosiphon; assembly: GCA_036927795.1. NCBI lineage: Eukaryota > Viridiplantae > Streptophyta > Magnoliopsida > Asparagales > Iridaceae > Iris > Iris macrosiphon. Next base: position 216,083,347 of record JAYESA010000004.1, read on the forward strand.
AGCAACTAGGACATGCAGTTACGATTGCTCTTTAGGAACTTCGTATGGAAAGTTTGTGGGCTGCAAATTTAGGTACTGTTTGTTTGCACCTCTGAATTCTGAATTAAGATTCAGACTTCAGAGGCATTACATGTTGTTTGGTTGTCAACAAATTTAGAGGTAATGTCTAAATTTATCTCTAAAACATTTAGAGGTAAAACATAATCTAAAATTTAACATGTGAACAAAATTTTCAGACATTAGACTTCAGATTCGGATGACAAAACAATCAACAATCTAATCACTTGATTGGAACTTTACAAGAATAAGAAGCCCATAAGGAATGACTTGCAGCCCATACAAAGACAAAATAAGACGAGAGTACATAGACCATTGATAATTAACAACACCTTAATCACTTGATTGGAACTTTTACAAGAACAAGAAGCCAATAAGGAATGGCTTGCAGCCCATACAAAGACAAAATAAGACGAGAGTACTTAGACCATTGTAACTTTAATGATTTAACCAAATGTTTAATGGAAAAGAAATTTGGGTACAAATGCTAACCTACACCCTTTTTTGGGTATGTCATGTACATTAATTTTTGGTGGCGAAACATATGAACTTGATTCATTCATTATACAAATATGTGCATGTACATTTATTTTTGCACCAAAAATTAATACACATGGATTTTAAAAAACAAGTGTATATACAAAAAGTCCCAACTTTAATGAGTTAACCAAATATTCAATGGAAAATAAATTTGGGTACGATGCTAACCTACATGCTTCTTTGGGTATGTTAGTAAAACCAATATTATATGATAACAAATATATAATACAAAACAATCTAATTGTACAACTTATATATGAAAATCTTATTATCTAACTACAATTACCCTACAAAATAATACTTTTTCATGTGCAATGTATGAAGAGATATGCGACTACTATTGTTAAGGTCCCAAACAATAGAATGAATGTGCTATTTTCAATCGTCTTTACTGTTCATTTCAAGAAGGGGGGAGAGAGAGAGAGAGAGAGAGGAGATTTCCTATGCTGTCTATCCCTCTCGCTAACCCTCTGCTATTAATATCCTCATTCCATCATATTTCCCTATCTTCTCCACCTTTCCATTCTCTGCTATCATCGCAATGCATCATCGTAGGAGAATTGCTGCCCATTGGACCGTCGACCACTGTCGATGATTCCGTATCTTCACTTGGTCTCAATAAGGCCAGTCATCTCTCTCCATTTTGAACCTTTTTGCTCTTTCTTAGAAATCTACACAATCCAGTTTTGTTTGTTTCCTCAAATCAAGTAAGCTGCAACTAGTTTGTTTCTTGAATTGTTCCTATCTCAAGGATAAGAAGATTCTGGTTAAGAGGTTACTTGGTTAATTTTTGGTTGTTAAACAAATCAAAGATCATTGCTTATCTTTTTCTTCTTCATCACACTATAAATAGAGGGATAGAGGAGAAGCTTAAACACCTAAAAAATTATTTTCAAAGTGTTAGTTTTTAAGAGCTTGAAGGTGATTCAATGTTCTTCTTGTAGTTCAATGTTCTACAACTAAGAGAACCTTGGTGATATCTCTCCAACTTGTACCTCTTGATTATTATCAATATAATTCTCTCTCCCGTTGTTTTTTCGCGTCTTGTGGTTTTCCAAGTAATCTCGATGATGTGATTGTGATTAGTTTTGGTTGTTTTATTTCTCATTCCGTTGTGATCTATTTGTTTTTCGTATTTTAGAAACTTTTTCCAACACTTGATAAAATCCATTCGGCATGATATAGACATAACACTAGGCATACTATATATTTTTGGAGGCTTTGTGTCAACTAAAGCTAGGGGTAAGCATTCTCTTTATTCGGTTTCAACTAAACCAAATTAGTCAAAATTGAATAAATCGAACTTCTAAAAATTCAAAACCGAAACGAACCGATAATCAATTCGGTCTATTCGGTTTGTTTAGTTGGGCTATTTTTATTGTTTAATGGGTTGGATTCAAAGTTGGAATTGTGATTAAATTATATCAAAAATATATAATTTTTATACATACGTTCGTTGTATTTCAAAGCTGAGCCCAAAGTTGGACTAGTTGCTAAATTACCAAAGTTGGACTTTAAAACACATACATAGAATTGTTTTCAAAACATATATAAAAATATACACATTTTTAATCATAAAATATGCATAAAATTGAGTGTATTTGCATAACTATGTAAGCCTTATTCAGTTTTTGGTTTGGACCGAAACCTAAAACCGAAACGTAACCGAATAAGAAATTTTAGTATTTTCAAAACCGAAACCGAACCGAAGTGTTTTCAAACCGAACATAATCTCTTATTCGGTTCGATTAGATTCGGGTCAATTATCGGTCCAAAACTGATTAATGCTCACCCCTAATTGAAGCAACAAGGACGTGAAATTAAGGTTTGGTCTTTTGGAGCTTCTTCTCAAAAATTTTGGGTACAATCTTGTTACTTGATTCGAACTTCTATTGATTAATCATCAATCTATATGAAAAGGAATCTACAACCTACTGTGATCATAGGTAAAGATTATAGTTCTTTGTGATTTATCTGATTGATGAAGAGACCAATAATAGAATGAGAAAGAACTAAAAGTTTCAATGGCTTATATGATCCAATTTATCTATTGAAGTAATGAACACATACATCTAGGTTTGGGTCGGAACTTCTTATGGAAATCCCTTGGTACATTTTCATCACATGATTGAAAATTATGTAGATTAGTCATCAATTAGATGCTATGTTGTTCTGTTTGCTAGGCAAGGTGAAGCGACAAGTTCCGACTCGATTAGGTGTCACCTAGAACTTGGGTACTTCATTGCTGCTCCTGCAAAGTTCTTTAACTTCAAAGTTCTAGGCAACCCTAGGCTGACGTTAACCAAGGACCCTAGGCGACCTTCGCCACAACCAGAAAAAATTAACCCAAGACGAGTTTACAATTTTGTTTACGTGTAATGTGTATGATCAATCAATAAACCAACAATAGAAATAAAATATGCTAAAAGTAGTTTTGATATCTTCGATGATCTGGTCTATGTTACACAAAATCAAATTCAACGCATGTATTGATTTTGGTTGTAATGGTGTATTTTGGAGTGTCTATGTTGCGTCCGATACGTATCTGAACTAACATATGTACACACCAACAATTTTTTTTGGATTGCATATGCTTCCCGTTTCCAGGATCTTATGTGCTAATTGAACAAGGTTCGCGGTATCGGGATTGGTATATAACCCTTCTTATGATTATTGATATTTGTGGTTTGGTTGTTTCATATTGGAGTTGAGAGTTTTTGGTTTCGGAAAGCCAAAAATAATAAGAAATTATTTAAAAGCCTAGAAAGCAACTGAGTCCTATGTTTTATTTGTTGTTTACTGTTCAATATTCAAAATTGCTGAATCATTCACATATTTTGTTTATTTTTTACTTGTATTTAGACAAAGTAATCCCCTTCGGATAGTTTATGAATGGAATAGTAATATAATATTAATATGTATGAACTTGTGAATTTATATATATATATAACTTCAACAAATGGTAATGTTTACGGTGTGTCGGCGAAGAATTTTATTGACACAGCATGTTGATCTTGGGCGTGACCTAATCATTGTGTCGAACACTGTTCTTGCCATACTTCTCTTTTCTTTTAACTTTTATTTGCTGAATTGTTTGGAAAAGAGGAGCCCTAGTTTTGGTATCAGTCAGTATCAGTCAATATCTGCGGGGGGGGGGGGGGTGGGGGGGGGGGGGGTCAGTATTGGTGTGGAACATGCCAAAACTGACATGATACGACGTATTGTTACTGATACTATGAACCTTGCAATTGGAGCAACAAGGACATGAAATTAGGGTTTGCTATTTCAGAACCTCTTATGGAAAATTTTGGGGTACGGTTTCATCATCTGGTTGGAACTATAGATTGAAAGAAGGATAGCTAAATTTAGTAACTTTTTTTATCATCACACAAAGCTTTTGTTAGTTTTTGTGATTTGTTCTATGGTCAATGAAGAGAATAGAAAGAAAATGCCCTAGAAGTTTCAATTGCTTGTATGATCTAATGTGTCAGTTGAAGTAACAGAGACATGAATTTTGGGTATGGTCTTTGGAACTTATGGAAAATTTGAGCCAATTCTGTCACTTCATTGAAACTTCTGTGGATTAGTCGTCAATCAGAATAAGGATTTAAATTTTTGACATAAGACAAAGGAGGTAGTATATGCCAATAGTTCTTGTTCGTGGTTTTTACTACGGTCAATCAAGAGGCCCATAATAAAAGAAAATGCTCAATCTCGATCTCTTCTATTATCCAATTTGCCAATGGAGGTAACGAGCACGTGCCTTTAGGATTTGGTATTTTGGGACCTTTTGTGGATAATTTTTGGGGATACAATTTTGACACGATTGCAACTTTTTTAGATTAGTCATCAATCAAAAGGAGAAGGTTTTTAACATAAAAGTACTAAATTTGTGATCTCACGACAAAGGATTATAGACTTATGGTTCTTGTTTGCGCCTTTTTATCTTTGATTGATCAAGAAGCCTATATCAGAAAGAAGGATTAACAACCTCAAATTTTTGGTCTTGTTCAAATTTCTTATCACAATAACTCACGACTTGTCTATGGATGAGTATTTTAAGACTGGAATAGAAGTGTTTCTTTCACTGATTTCTTGTATATAGAAGTGATCCTCAATGTTTCTATTTATGTGCAACCATATGAAGGGAGCACTTATATACTCTGATGTATAAAGAAGTCAAAAGAGTATACCAGATGTTTGCACCATTTGTTTTGAACATAGATGCTAGCCATTGGTTTCATTTCCCAAGAAATGGCAGATCTTTTCAGTTTCACTATATCGATAACTCCTGATTTGAGTTTGATAGGGGGATTTGTCTTTTCTATTGATTGTCTTTATTATCGGTTCCTAAGGCTTGTCTCGATGCTTCAAACCTGAGGTGTTGGCTGGACCAAACATGTTACACTGACCTTCAAAAGCATTTGGCTGGGTTGTCCCAAGTAGAACCACTCCGATGCGTTAGTTTGGCCGATGAGCAACTTTGAGGATGAATAGTATAATAAAAAGTCAAGCTACCTTTTGTCTTGATTTCCATGCTATTTATGGAGTATTAGGAGAGAACTACTACCCAAAATTTCGGTTGGAGAATCTTATGACGATTCATACTTTATTGCGTGCATCATTAGGCCAGTTAAATAGAGTTCTTTCGGCCATTGTTAACAGAACAGATCCCAATAGTCACAAGGTTGGAAAAGATAAATCGAAAATAGTAGCCTATAAGTTAGATGTTTCACTTAAATTCTCACTTTTGGATTTGTTGTTTTGACTAATTTATGTGCTTTTTGATATTTTATTTGTCTCCTCTTTTTGTCAAAGTCATCAAAGGTAAGACTACTTTTAGGAATGTACTTTTACTAATTGATTGTTTCACCACGTTCTTGTCTGCTACACATGTATCTGCACCCCATATCCCTCTCGAAGAGTGAACAATATGCTTCGAGAAAACTATCTTCGAAAGAGGAAAAATCTATGTGATGATATTACTGATCTCCGGAACTAGTTGCCACCTGGTAACCTTTGTCGGCTCAGTTTTGACATATTAGGATGCCTTTAGCCTCTTATTTCACCCATCACTTGTCAAGAAAATTTTGTTCTCCTTTGCCTGATGCCCTTCCAACCATTCTCATAAAGTTTTTACACATTAATGTAGATTAATCGTTAGCCTTTGCATTGTAAGAGAGTCTATGTATATTTATCTTTTGCAGATCAATCCATAGCATTTTCAGCATAAGGAGGATAATATGAATCTTCTATTCAAAGTCACGTTGCCAATTTGGGAGGTGTCATGAAGAATGTCTGTTCTATGTACAGTTAGGTATCTTTGTATGATTCGGATAATGGCTCCAGAATAATCTTCGTTGGAGAATGAATGGTGCACTATTTATGGATGAACAGAAAGAGATCTTCTTGATGGGGGAATAGGCACCGAAGCAGCTCTAAAAGGGGTTCCATCTCCCAAAATATCATTTTAGATGCAAATATGCAATCATACATTGGCCGCATATATGAAAAGCTATATTTTCTAGCTTTCTGGTATCAAACTCCAATTTGCCTCAGTAAAATCTCTGCTGCATCAAAAACCATTTGACTTATGAGGCATAAAGCTTCTCTCAAAAGCATATTTTCCTCTAAAAATACACTAATTGAATTAGCTCATACGATTCATATGCATCCTCATCATCTCTGCCTGATGCCATCTTTGGATTATTGAGATCAAAATCATAATGGGAACCTGAAGCCAAAAGGGGCCCCTTCAGTTTTCTTCACATCTGTATGTGTTTTTGTACTACATTTTTCTTTGATTTTCCAAATTGCTTATTTCTTCATATTCCATGTCATCAGGTTGAACAGAGGATTGGTCCAGACCTTCAAACACTTTCGAGAAGATTTTGGAAAGTGGCTGCCCCTTATTGGTCATCAGAAGATAAAGTGCAAGCTAGGTTAAGACTTGCTGCAGTGTTTGCTCTCACCTTGGCTACTACAGGAATTAGTGTTGGATTCAATTTTCTTGGGCGTGACTTCTATAACTCACTTGCAAGTGAGTAATTTCTTAACTTTGCTTAGATTCTTTTTGGCAGGTTTACATATTTTGTGAAGACTGACTTAATGATCTTAGGTAGAGCATAAGGTCACAACTAAAAATCCCTTGCTAAATATTTTTCTTTCTATTCTTTTTGCAAGATAAGGATCAAGAGCAGTTTACAAAGCAACTTGTCTACTATTTAGGGGCCTTTGCTGGAGGAATTCCGGTGAGCATATTGCTGCTCTCTTGTAGGTATTTCTCGATAGCCATACACATGATTTTCCTGTAGCAACTTTATAGGATTATTTTCCAAATTGAAAAGTTAGTTAAGGCTTTGTACATTTCACAATTGTATTATACTGATTCTAGGGACCTCTTTGCACACTTGAAAACTATGAAAGCTATATTGAGTAAAAGTTGCCTTTGACATAGGATTTTTAACTCTTTAGCATCTTGGTTTTGTCATGCTGATGAAGTGGTCATATCACAATTGTGTGATACTGATTGTAATTTAAAGGACTTCTTTGCACAATTGAAAACTATGAAAACTAATATTTAACAAAAGTTGTGTTTAACATAAGTTTTTTTTTTTTTTAACTCTTGAGCATCTTGGTTTTGTCATGTTGATGGAGTGGTCTTATCTTCTGGCTCATATATTCAACTTGAGCTTCTCACTGCCTCATGTCGACTGTCTCTTTTTCCTTTTTGAGGAAGGAAAGAGGACATTTGGTCTTTAAATATTAGAAAATTTTAGTTCGGATCCATAGTTCATAACCCTCTTTATAGAGGAAAGACTCGGCTGCATTCATGAGTCTCTCGTTCAACTGTCCCTCGGAGACACAGTCGAGAAGTGGCATGCATGGTTGCCCCTATCCTTTCTTTCTCTTGATCACACCCAGGCCCCACTGGGGTAATAAAAAAATGTATAAAAAAAGGGGGACTAAGGATGATGTCGTCAACATAAAGATGAAGAAGAAATTGACCTTTTCTTGGTTGGCGTCACTTCTTTGAATCCTTTGTCTAGTAATGCTTTGCTGAGTTTGTCAAATCATTTGCCCCTTCTTAGTCAGCGGGACTGCTCGAGCCCAACAATTGCTTTCTTTTGGGATATTTGATTGTATCTCGTTTCTGACAATACCAGAATTGGACAAATGAATGAAGATGGCATGAAGCCAATAGCTGCTTATCCGTATAAATAGCAAGCTGCACGAACGGTTTGAAGACTGCCCTGCTGTCTTCGACATGGACCTGGTAAAATTAAATTCTCCATAGGTAATCGAATAATGCCCTCTTAGAAAGATGTTCACAGAGGATTCATCTTCCAGACCATTTCCAACACTCATCACCTAAAGGAGGATCTGACGCTGATTTCTAAGTTGTGAGACAAAAGTCTCTCTCGCTCTTGGTAGAGCATGTTTACTGAAGTACGCACTCAATTTGTTAAGGTTGACTTGCTGATCTGACTTCTGACTAAGCACAATAGTCTTTGATCATAGTTCTCCATCTATAGAGAATTGAAGCTTGTCGCTTTTCCAAGGAATAAACAATCATTAACAAAGTGTAACAGTAAGAGGGATTTTGTATGTGCTCTGAATTTGAACCCCTTCAATTGTCCTTTAGTGCTCTTTCTTTGAATCATTCTGATGAGGCCTTCTACTCCAAGGGTGCCGATCGATATAATTGATGTGGGAGTGCCGAAGAAGAAAGATGAAGACAGAGATTCGGAAGTATCAGATGTCTTTTTCTTGCCAAGTCTAATCTTTCTCATGGAAATAATAGAAACCTTCGATGAAGTCAACCTTGTATACCCACTTGCAAGAAATTAGCTTTTTACTCTAGTAGGTAATGGAACAAGGTCCCATGAGAGTGACACAACATTTGTAAAGTCGGCTTGCATATACTTCTTGATCCGCAAAGACCTTCTGAGACCAGGCTGATTTTCAGTCGTGCTGTCTTCCATTAGTAGGTAGTGGTCTCTTCTCTCTCATTCTTTCGAGCTATAGTTTACTTTGAGCTGAGCCTATGTTTCTTTTTTTTCCCCTGGTAGTAACACTTTCTAAATCAAAAGTCACCTCTAGACAAACTTAAATGGTGAGCTACCCGGATATCCGAAAATCTTGTCTATAACAGATTATCGGAAAGAAATAATATTGATGGATGGAGAGAGGGAGAGAGAGGGGGGGGGGGGGGGTGCTAGCGGAAATGGAAGACTTGGGAATGAAGTGCATTCTCCCCTTTAGCTTGAGGGTATCAAGCTTGACTTTCAGGATTGCGATTGGTCCTTGGAAAGCGACCACCCTTTAGTGCTTTCCAAGAGGTGTCAAACCATAAAGAAAGATACTAGTGGTCATCACTTAAGAGATGCCTAAAGGGCTCAAAACCAAAACAAGAGATAGAGACGGGGTTAAAGATGACACGTGTGGTGCATCTCTCTTCTTCTATAACGTTGGCGTGGTTGTCGGTCTGCATGGTCTTGAATAGTGGTTCTTCGGTTGCCTTTAGGTCTCGATGCCACATCTTCATATCTTGGTTCTTGATTGAGAAAACCTATTCCTACTAAAACATGACTGTGCTAAGAACTCCTAGCTACACCTACCAGCAACAACAAGAGAGATCATATCAATCGGTCAGGCATCGTCGGATGGGGCTTGCTGGAGGGATTTTCTAAACAAATGTCACTCTACGCTTTCCACTCTAGCTTACTACAATCCCTGGAAATGTCAAGTTGGCAACTACAAATCACAAGCTATTGACAAATACCTAAACTGCTCCGGATGAGGGGCGAAATCTTCCTTTCTCACTGAATGAGGGAAGTTTACGGTTCAAAAATCTATCTCTACTAAAACATGAGTGTGCTAGAACTAGAACTGCTAGCTACACCTACCAACAACAACAAGAGGGATCGTATCAATCGGTAAGGCACTGTCGGGTGGGGTTTGCTGGAGGATTTTTCTAAACAAAGGTCACTTAAGTTTCTGCCGCTCATTCTAGCTACTACAACATTTGGAAATGACGGTTGACAACTTCAAATCACAATCTTTTGACAAGTAGCTAAACGACTCTGGATGAGGGGCGAAAGCTTCATTTCTCACTAAATGGAGGAAGTTAAGGATAAACCCCCCCCACCCAGGATGACGTGTTTTCCATTTTGTAAATACTAAATTCTAAATAAGGCATGTCAGCCTCTTTTCTTTGTCCCTCCTAGTTCGACAGCAAAAGCATTCTTATTTTCCGAAAAAGATGAATCTACCAAAATTAGGAGATGATATGGACGTCTTTGATCCCGACAAACTTGGATAAGACTAACTCTTTGGAATGAGAAGAATAGCTTGCTTCCACAAACTTTTCTAACCCAATCACAATGAAACAACCTAAACTTAAACTGTGTTCAAAAGCAACAAATTATTTAGTTATTAAGCTTTACATAGGGCTTTACTGGTGAACTAATTGACCTCCTAAACGCCCAACAATGATGAATTATAAATATGTGGGTAAAGCTTTGACTAGAAGATAAGAAGTGAAGCTACATGAACAAAGGTTACAAGTAAGTTAAAGAAGCTAGTAATTAAGACCGACGAACGGTTCAAGGATCTCTCCGAAAGTACATGACAAGACATGTATCTCATCCTCAATGCCTTGGATTCATAGATTTTTTGATGTCATCTAGTGGTCCCCGTCTAGATTCAAGATACCTAAGTTCAATAAGTATAAACATGCAATCTAGTGCAACATCTAGCTTGGTTTTTGTTTGAAGGTTTCTTTCTAGTTTGAGAGTGGAGAAGACCTACTTCGATCAAGACCGTATTGTTTGTTCACGAATCTGTATTTACTAGTTAATATAGGTCGCCCACGAGTGGGGTTAATATAGGTCGCCCAAGAGTACTCCACCACGACAAAGCACGCCAAGTCAATCGTCATCTCTAGACCAACAATAATAGCTCTTCTATTTCTAACCCCATAGCCATCCTTATACACTAGTTTGTGACTCGTAAAGATTTAGAATAAGGCTCGCTCATAAGTTATTTTAACATGAAACGCACGTGATCAAGGTGACGCTAGAGCGAATGACTTGTAGGCGTAGATGTGTCCATGATGCGGAAGGTTAATCTAGAAAGATTCCAAACGTAGAAGTTGGGAGGCCTATAACGGATATGTATAAATTAATTTATGTTAAAAAAATTTCAACTTTGACATATAGCGTTTCAAAATTTAAATCAAGAATTTGGAATGAACAACAATTATAGGACAAAATCAGGAAGGAATTTGAAATTAAAATTGCAAAAAAAATTTGCTTGCCTTGATTTGAGGTTGGAATCCAAATTTGAAACTCTTCTACTTCTCTTCCTCCCTACTTCTCTTGGCTTTTTTTTATAGAAAAGAATAAATTTTTTTTGGGAGAGGGGGTTCGGTGGTGTGGCTGACCTCCAAATGGGACTGCTTCTGGCTGTCGAGAGGGAGAGAGGTAGCAGGGCAAACAACAACAGTAGGAGAGTGCGGCGGGAGCATGAGGTAGGATGAGAGTGAGAGAAGACGAAAGAGATCATGAGAGACAAATGAGAGAGAGAGAGAGAGAGAGAGGGGGGAAGGGTAGGGAGAGAGAGGGAGGACGAAGTTGGTAAGTGGTGGCGGCGACGGGGTCCGCGTGAGACGACGCGTGGAGCGGGAGGGGCATAAGAGAGAGTGAGAGGCGAGAGAAAGTAGGTGGAGTGGCAAAAGAGTGAACGAGAGAGAGGGGTAGAGAGATGGTGAGAGACAAAGAGGGGGAAAGGGTACGGTTGAGAGAGGAGAGGTGACTACTCTCTCTCTCACTCCTTCTCCCTCTATTTATTTTATTTTATTTTATTTAAAAATAATGACAAAAGTGAGAAAATTACCATTTTGATCTGGGGTTTTATGCATGGAAGCTCCAAATGACACCTATCCCTTTAGGTTAGGTAAATATGAAAATAGAATTTATGGCAAGGTCCAAGGAAAAAAAAAGAAAATAATTAGTAAAACAACAACTATTACACTATCTAAGACGATTTTTTAATATTGCTAAAATACAGGAATGCAACAATTACACTATCTAAGATGATTTTTTCTCTATCTTGTACTCATATTGGTGTTATATCTAACTTCCCATAAATATCAACATCCTATGTAGGGAAAATTACTCCCACCTTTCTCAACTTCTATTTTATTTAAGTTGCTAATACATGATCTAGACTAATAATGGTTTTTAATGACTTGTAAAGTCAACTGAAATAACGTGTTAGAATTTGAGTTATTAATGAGAGGAATGAGCGTATGAATTCCATGATTATATAAATAGTCCCGCAAACCTCTTGAAGTCATGTATTATTTTCCAATTCTTAGTGGATCCCCTAAAAGGTTTAAAAGTTTTCGACATATTATCGATGTTCCTAAGCTCAATTATGTTGTTTAGTTGTGAGTGAATATTTTTGCATTTAAATTGTAATAATGTTTTGGAATCATGTGACCCTTTGATTATCAAAGGATAAAGAATATAGTAAAGTTGTAAAACTTTTAATTTTTCTTATCAATTATTATCATTCTTGGCTGAAATACTGGATTGAACTTTGAAGTTTGAACGCCTAGATTTGACGGGATCTAAAACTTTTCTAGTACTCTATGCTATAAAAGGCTGTAAAAATAATAAACGATACCTTCTCTAATTTTTAAATGCTTGATTTGTTGTAAAGTTTTGAAAACACAACCAATTAGACTCAGTTTCAAAATGGTTGAATTGCTAAAATTGGTTAAATACAACTTGTTTGTGTGTTGTTGGGTGGTGGGTTCCAAAACATAGTTGCCATGGTATTGACAGTACACCTTGAACCTTTGTTATGATCACTTTTAATGTTGGGTGGTGGGGACCAAGATTTCCTGGAGGGAAGGGAACAGATCATTGGGTGTCACAGTCACTTTTAGTGTCTGCTTGGCAGTTGTGGGAGTAGCGGTTATAAGGTGTTTTTAGAGTACCGGTTATGAACGGTTATGAGGAGTCCGGTTTTGAGTGGTTTTAAGTAGCGGTTTTTAAACCAATCCAATCCATGCTTGGTAACAAGTGGTTTTGAAAGTTTTGTTTACAAGAATAAATAAAATAAAATAATAAAACCGCTCAAAATCCATTGATATGGGGTGTTTATAAAGCCACCCAAATTTACATTACACCAATTTTGGAGAGTTTTTGAGCCGACCAAAACCATAGCCTCTTAAAAATTACCAAGCAGAGGTTTTCATAAACGGTAGGTTCAAAAATACCCCAAAATCGGTAAAAATACCGTTACCAAGCAGACCCTTGATGTGCATGAATACTTCTGCTATTGGGTGTTTCAAATGTTGGTATCCAAGAGTTGGTGATTGTAAGCCTGCAAAAGCAGTCCTTCCCTCCTATTGGCAGTTGTCGATTTTTGGACTTTAGTGCCTGCTGCAGATGATACATAAAGAAAAACTCTGAGGATCTAGGCCCCACTCTTCGGCCCAACCCAGAGATCAACTACCTACCTTAAGAACAAAAGAGGCTTTCAAGTCAAATATGCAAGCCAGAACTATCACCACAGGTGCGTTTGCGTCCATTACTCCGGTCGCGTCTCAGTTGATGGATCCTCAGAGTTCCGCCTCGATGCAATTGATAAATCTTCAGAGTTCTGCCTCTATTCTTTCATTTCCTTTCCCTTTTGCTCGCCAAATTTTCTACTCTATTATTTTATTTCCTTTTCCTTATTCCCCTGAGTTATTTGCAGCGGAGACATTCTCCAATATTTGGCGTTGTCTGCGGGATTTCTCTTCAACCGCTTCATGTTTTCATCTTTGAAAGAGTCTTGCGATGTATCCACGAGCGGCTACAAACTACAACCTACAATCTAGGTCCCACTCTTCGGTTGAAGAAAAACTTTGAGAAAATTGCGATGTATCCTCAGAAGCAACCAAAGCTCTTTTCAGTTTGCGCTTCTCTTCGGCTCTTATATATTCTTTAGCTTAGTGAAGTTTAGAAGACGAGAGAAGGAAGAGAGATAAGAGTACAAGCGTATAAAATTCTAATTTGCACCTCGTGTGTATTTATATTAACATATGGTGATAAATACATCTACAACTACTTGATTGTACCTACATAAGAAAATAAGACTTATGACTCTAAGATCCCCTCAAGTTGGAGCATAGATATATAATATGCCCAACTTTATACATAAATAATAAAACGGATTACGCACAAGCGGTTTGGTGAGCATATCACCAAATTGATTCTCAGACCGAGCATGCGGAGTAACAATTTGTGTTTCTTCACCAACAAATCATGAACAAAATGACAATCTAGTTCGATATGCTTAGTGTGTTCATGAAACATGGGTTACTTGCGATAAAAAATGTTGATGTATTATCACAATACATCTGCATAGGGATAGGAGCCATAATTTCCATTTTATGAAGAAGATACCGCACCCACATCATCTTAGAAGTTGTATGAGCCATTGCACAATATTCGATCTTTGTACTAGAACGAGCCTACTTCTTACTGTTCAATGTCAAACGATTACCCCAACAAAGGTACAATATCCAGAAGTAGACGTCCTTCTCTCAAAGTGCAAGATTACCCCCAACAAAGGTATTATACCTATAAGTAGACTTCCTTCTCTCAAAGCGGAAAGCAGCAACGAAAGGTGATGTCTCATAGTCAAAGACGTCGAATGGATCTCCTTGGATTGCCTTATTGGTTATATGTTGACGTTGAGGTCTGTCTTTGTTAGAAGAAGCATAAAGGGGGTAATGTCTGGCTTGAGCAGTGAGCGCCTGATTTGTGGTTTATTGATTAACCACGACCGAACTGATGGCAGTGGGTTGGGTAGAGCCATAAGAGGAATCGACAACTAAGGATGGTATGCCATTAGTTGTTGCAAGGAGATGACACCGTAGGCGTGGTAAAAGAATACTGAACATTCGAATAGTACATAGTTGCGTGGTTGACTGGGCGGATCACATACGATGGATTGCAACCGGTCGACTCTTGATGTGATGTCGCTTATTGAGTGGCCCAAGAAGGTGGAGGACGGAGATGTTCTATGGTAGGCTGTATAGACCAAGCATGTAACGTCACATAGAGAGTTCATTAACGGGCAAATAACATGCTTGTTGAGGTGACTAGTTCCTGTCAGAGGTACTTGTGAACTCCGAAGTGCAGTGGATGTTAACAACGTCGTTAAGGGTAGAGCGCAAACGAACTTGTAGGATATGTTCAATACATGGGTGTTAACTGTGGCGTCATCATGGTTGATGCAGGATAACAAGATATCCGAGGACAAGCTGCACTCGTTGTAATGGAAGGTAACAACGTTACCTAAGGGTAGATTGCATACGAACTTGTAGGATGTGTTCCATACATGGGTGCTAACTGTGGCGTCATCATGGTTGACATCGGGTAAGAGGACGTCTGAGGACGAGATGCACTTGTTGTAGGCACAACCGACGCGTCAATAGTCTGCGGGCATACCATAGCCAACTGAACAATGGGCGTAAGTAGTGTCGATGAACTGGTGGCCGATGACATCGTCTGTTGAACCAGCATAGGGTTTGAGGTGATCAACTGTAACATATTAGCTTGTAACTGTAGAGTCATACCAATGGGGTTAGCAATGAGCTTTGCGACGTTTACCAATGCTTGGGACTCTCACAGTTGAATCTCCTCCTTTGCTCCTTGCGTAGTTGTGGTGTATGCATGACTCAAACCAATGCTCAGAGTGGTGATACACCATTGAGTATGCCTTAGGGTGTGTTCATGGCAGTCAAAGTAAACTCATTATGTGGCATGAAGGCGGAACTCTGAAGATTTATCAACTGCATCGAGGCGGAACTCCGAGGATCCATCGACTGAGACGTGACCTAAGTAATGGACGCAAACGCACTTGTGGTGATAGTTCTGACATGCACATTTGACTTTAAAGCGTCTCTTGTTCTTGAGGTAGGTAGTTGATCTCTGGGTTGGGCCGAAGAGTGGGACCTAGATCGCATGTTGTAGTTAGTAGTCGCTCTTGGATACATCGCAAGACTCTTTCATTGACGAAAACATGAAGCGGTTGAAGAGAAATCCCACAGACAACGTCAAATATTGGGGAATATCTCCACTGCAAATAACTCGGGGGGAATAAGGGAAATGAATTAAAATAATAGAGTAGGAAATTTGGCGAGCATATCAGTCATCAGAATAAGGGAAAGGAAATGAAAGAATAGAGTAGGAAATTTGGCAGGACTTCACCTGAGGATTTGTGCTTACCATTCTCTGGGTTGGGCCTCCTCCAGATTTTTGATAAGTCGCATAACAGAAGGGGAGGAGCCTCCTGATTATGGAACTGTAATATTTACACTGTCTACTTAGATGGCTTATATTCAATTTCCATGATGCAGAAGAGTTATACTTAGGTGTTACTGTTAAGCATTCAACGAAATGAGCAAAGTACCAATATTGACAATCTCGGAAGTGAAGCCGATGAAGCTAATATGTAATTGGTAGGAATCATGGAATATGAAAGTGACATCGATTTGAGTGGGAAATCTATTTGCGTGCTTAATCACCTCCAGATTTTTGTAAGTCACATAAGCGAGGGGAAGGAGACTCCTGTTATGGAACTGTAATATTTACACTGTCTACCGAGATTGTTTATATTTAAATTTCATTATGCAGATAGAGTTATACTTAGGTGGTACTGTTAAACATTCACCGAAATGAGAAAACTACCAAAATTTACATTCTCGGAACGGAAACGAAAAATAGCAAGTGAAGCGGATGTAGTTAATGAATTTGGTAGGAATCATGCAATATGAAAGTGACATGGATTTGAGTGGGAAATCTATTTGCGTGCTTAATCGATTTGAAGAATCAAACAACAATCCTATTTTGTGTGGAGGAAAGAGAAATACTGGTTTTAGTGAGAGAATCCTAACATTAATCCTAATTAGGGAGTACATGGAGAGAATGGTTATAGAGAGGGTGAAGAAGGGAGGGGGGTGCGGTGGGGTCATGGAGAGTGCTCTTATGCTTCTTATTTTTTCTTTCTATGTTCTCAGAAAGATAAAAAAATTGAAAACATCTCACTTAGATTCCAAACATGCTTAATATTATAGATAAGGGTTTTGTTAACATGTGCCCTAAGGGCATGTTAACACATTGATAAACGTACATTTTATATGGATACTTCCACGAGCACATTTATGAATGCACATTTTACATTTATCAATGCACATTTTAAGTGAAAGATGCTTTGATAAATGTATTATTGGAAGTACCAATATAAAATGCACATTTATCAATGTGTTAACATGTGCCCTTATGGCATATGTTAACAAAACCCTATAGATAAACATACGATGTTAAGAATTTAAATGTTCTTGTCTCTGTAAGTTTAGTTGTTCTAACTGTCATCGCCTCATTGCTGTGTGTGTTACACTATTTTATCTTGATAAATCTTTCTTTTAATACAATACTTTCTGCAGGGATGTTACTATCTTGATGTGTTTGTTATAAACTCCTTTAGGGTGTTGACATTCACTGAATTTGAATTTTATGCTTTACTACCATGCAGTTCTTTGTCCTAAGAGATTATGCCAGAGAAACTCTTTCTTTAAGGTGGCGATCTTGGATGACAAGCTATTACATGGAGCGCTATTTAAAAAACCAGACATTTTACAAAATTCAGTCTCAATCACTTATTGATAACCCAGATCAGCGGATTGTCGATGATCTAAGTTCCTTTACTGGAACGTCACTTGCATTTTCTTTGACCGTCTTCAATGCAGCTGTAGACTTGATATCATTCAGTAACATTTTGTTTGGGATTTATCCCCCATTGTTCGTTGTGCTTCTTGTCTATTCACTTGGAGGTACTGCTATCAGTGTGTTTCTTGGGAAGGTAGCAACACTTACATTTTTGGCTTCGTACGTGAATTTCTTTAAAGACATCTGCTTCATGCAGAAATTAATTGTACTCTTTCTTTTCAGGGTTTAGTGCCTCTGAATTTCATGCAAGAGAAGAAGGAAGCAGATTTTCGTTATGCACTTGTACGGGTACGGGAAAATGCTGAATCAATTGCATTTTATGGAGGAGAGGACAATGAAAGGCAACTTTTGCTGGAACGTTTCAAGAAGGCTTTTGAAAACTTAAGTGTAGGTCTTACTTGCATCTGGTTTCTAAGAAAAAGTGTTTTAAGTTCTTTCTTTCAGTTAATCTTCAAGATCATCATACCTTAAACCAGTACTTAACACTCTTAGACCCAATTCTTAAGTTTAAATGTCACAATTCTCTTTTAACTGCTCTGGACAGTGGCTATTGGACCTTGTGACTTATTGAAATTGTCATGCTAGAAGTTTCAGAGAGTAGTGATATGTAGGGCCTGTTTGACAAATGGAAAGTTAGTGTGGGGAACTAGGGAATTGGAGGAAACTCTTGCTAGTTCCCGTTTAATTGCTTGTTTGACAAAAGGAAAGTATGTTAAGAAGCTTGTAGGACCCACCACCTATGTTGTTAGTATCTTACGATACACCGATACTTATCTTACAATAAGATACTTATCGTACAATACGATACTTATCATACAATACGATACCATACACCACCATTCCGTTATGTATCGGTTGATCCGATATGATCCATGTAGGCTGATAGTAGTATTTGCTTTTTCTAGTTGTGTCATATAATCAAGGTTCAAAGTATCGGTATCGGAATCGGTATCGGACCATTCCTATGAGTATCGGGATCGGCGGTATCAGTAGTATCGGCGGTTTCGGATCGGAGTATCGGATTTTTTGGTATCGGAAAGCAAACAACTATTAGTAAATTATTAACATTTAAAAGAATATATTTTATACATTTATGCATAATTTAAAGTATTTTCAGTATTGTTTCTTAGTATTTTTGATATTGAATGAAATAGTAATCATCCATGTTGATTGATTTATATGCGATAGATAAGTTTTCCTCATTTATATGTTTTTACAACCTTATTATGCTTTTACATCCTTTCTAATTGGTCTTTTTAATTCAAATTTTTTTGCCGAATTGACTGGAAAAAAGACCTCTAATGTCGGTATCGGTCAGTATCGGGTATCGGTCGGTATCGGATCGGGACATGCCAAACTGTATCGGTATCGGCTGTATCGGATCGGTATCGGCCGATACTTTAAACTATGCATATAATGTATACTTAAGAACTTGGATTTTGGAACTAGATAGACTTGTAAAAATGAAACAAATTAAAATTTTATGAGAAAATTATATTAAATCATGTTCCTATATGGATGTAGAAGTACACCTAAACTCCTAGAGTTACTGTATCATACGTACATGATACGATACATGATACACAATATGATGTGCAAGCAAATCGATACACAATATGATATATAAGTTGACAAACTAGTCCAATTATATTAAATCATGTTCCTATATGGATGTAGAAGTACACCTAAACTCCTAGAGTTACTGTATCATACATACATGATACGATACATGATACACGATATGATGTGCAAGCAAATCGATACACAATATGATATATAAGTTGACAAACTAGCCCAATACCAAAGTGGAAACTAGTCCCATTCTAGTTTTCATCCAAATTAATGAATACTCACAAAATCTCACTGTGAACAATTATACCCAATTATTTAATAATTTTTACATCATTTTTTTTCCATAAAAACTTTATTTCATTAATTACTCAAAAGGTGACCAGATTGTTCATCACACAAAATACAAATTACATCGCGGGGTAAGTTATCCTTGTAGGCAAAGGCAAGTTTATATAATCTACCAAAACCAGCAGCCCAATGGGGGCTCGTATTTCCGTCTCTGTATATATTACAAAACAATTAATTTTAGTACAAATTAGTCTTATGTTGGCGATAAGAACAATCATGCGCCATGGTGGTTCCAGTTTCTTGTTGAGGATGTCAACAAGCTCTTTAGCATCAATTTCAATATGGAGGTGATCGAAATTCCTTCTACAACAGGAAGGTGAGCTGGTTTAACCCAAAAAGTGTTCGTACATTTCCCTCTTCTACTAGGTTTATAACCAACTAGAGTGTAATCAAGACACGATGAAATACAAGTGCTGGACTAATTTTGATATATCTAAATTTCTTCTCATTTATAGCATTCTAAATGAGCCAAAGAGTAGTTGTTATTTGAGGAAGGAATTTGCTGGCATCCGGTTCTAGATGTTGTCCTTCCTCGAGCCAACTACCCGCCGACCAAAAGTTAATATCAATCAAAACTTATTTTGAGCTTATTTTGGAACATATGCTAGATAGATTTGGAGAAAGTACATTCAAAGAAGAGATGCTAACAAGATTCCTAAACAGAATCGCCAAGCACACGACTTACGCTCACTCAATCCTAAGGCAGTTATGTTTCCGCGTGTTGGGATTCGATTGTGAAGAATTTTTTACATAGGAGAAGAACACAGGGAGATGCTCTGATGTCCGAGTGGTAGCCGTACCGTGGACTTTGGTAGTCCGACTCCAAACCCATTCACCATCATAGGGAATCGAGGGACATCAATACTACTAATTTTTAACAGTGTCAAAGATGCCGCTGAAAGCAAGGTTCAAAGTATCGGTATCGGTATCGGGATCGGTATCAGACCATTCCTATGAGTATCGGGATCGGCGGTATCGGTAGTATCGGAGGTTTCGGATCGGAGTATCGGATTTTTTGTTATCGGAAAGCAAACAACTATTAGTAAATTATTAACATTTTAGAGAATATATTTTATACATTTATGCATAATTTAAAGTATTTTCAGTATTATTTCTTAGTATTTTTGATATTGAATGAAATAGTAGTCATCATTGTTGATTGATTTATATGCGATAGATAAGTTTTCCTCTTTTATATGTTTTTACAACCTTACTATGCTTTTACATCCTTTCTAATTGGTCTTTTTAATTCAAATTTTTTTGCCGAATTGATTGGAAAAGAGACCTCTAATGTCGGTATCGGTCAGTATCGGGTATCGGTCGGTATCGGATCGGGACATGCCAAACTGTATCGGTATCAGCCGTATCGTATCGGTATCGGCCGATACTTTAAACTATGTGAAAGCAGAAGCTTTAGAGAAGTAACACACTAGATCAATGTTGATGAAGGTAGGTTTGATCACGATTAGAAAGATCAGAGATTCAGAAGGCCAGTTGTCATTCCATATATCAATTTGATTACCATTTCCAAGAATCTTAAGGCATGAGATGTTGCATAGATTTGCAGAAAAGCTTCCAAGACCATAAAGTATTGGGTTTATTCTTGATTACCCAAGGTTTAATGGAGCCATATTTTGTAGTGACCATATTGTTCCAAATAGAATTCTGACCAGTGAGGTAAGACTACACACGCATAGCTTGAAGGACATATCTAGGAAAGAAAAGATTTCTAAGCCTGAGGCCTCTCTTGTTCTTAGGTAAAGTAGGGGTATTCCAAGAGACCCAATGAACGGTCTTGTGATCCTTGTGATTCCAAAAGGAGGATTTAATCATCTTATTGATGGTACTAATGATTTTATCATTAATCCACATGACGCTAAGTTAAAAATGGGAATAAAAGAGAGAATGTATCTAATTAAGGTAGTGCGTGCAACCTACGAAAGTTAATTTGCTTGCAATTTAGCAAGTCTTTTAGAGACCGAATGGATAAGCTGATCATGTGTGTCTTTTGGTACCTTGGAGGAGGAGATCCAGGTTCCAAGACACTTGAAGGGGAAAGAATCGGCTTTAATGTGAAGTTTAGCACAAGAGAATTTCTAGCAGCCAGCGGAGTGTTTTTGGGAAAGTAAATGTTGGTTTTGCTGCGGTTTATTTGATATGCTCAAATTCATTAAACATCTTAATGATATTAGTGCAAGATTTTATAGTGGCACGAAAGCATAAAGGAATGTCATCAACATACATCAGGTAGGATAGTTTAAAACGGCCTTTGAGGTTAAACAAGCAAATATCATGACCTTTCAAAGCATAAAAGTGTGGATTTCAGCAACAATAATATACAAGGAAATATTGGATCTCTGCCTAATACCACAGTTGCTTATAAAGTAAGGCGATGGTTGACCATTAATAAGACGAGAAATTTGGAGTAGTGACACAAGTCAGGATAAGGTCATTGTTATGGTGGGGAAGTTTAAGTGCAACAAAGCATGATAGATTTCATTTCATGAAATTTTGTCAAAAGCTTTTTCGTTGTTGATTTTAATCATAATAAAAGGATTTTTAGCCCTAGTTCTGTAGACCGAATACACAATTTCTTGAGCAATTAGGATATTATCTTGAATTTTCCTTCCTTTGATAAAAGGCAGATTGCTCAGAGACATGAAGTGCGGGATGTAAGCCTCAAGGTTATTAGCCAAAGCTTTGGAGAGGATACAATAACTGAGATTACAAAGTGATATAGGTCTAAAGTGTGCCACAGTCTGAGGGTTGGTAATTTTTGGAATGAAAGTAATAAAGGTGTTAGTCCAATCAGGATGTATAGACTTTGAGTTATAAAATTGATCAAGTGCAAGAAGAAAGGAGTCGTTGTTAGTGTTCCAATAGGTCTTGTAAAACTCCACCGTGTAATCATCCGCTCCAGGGCATTTGCCATTTCCAAAGGAGTTGACAGTGCCATGGATTGGATTTCCTCCATGGTGAAAGGAGTGGCCTGGTTATCCAGGCTACAGGAGTGATTCATACTAGCGAGGTGTGGTTGGAGTAGAGAACAGGCTGTTGCCAAAGGTTTTCGTAATACCTAAGGAAAGTATCCACAATGCAACTTTGATCAGTAAGGACGATGTTGTTGTCATTTTTGATGAAGGAAATAAAGTTTTTCTTACTTCCATGTGTGACCAGGTTCTGATAGATTTTTTATGATGATCCCCATCTTTAATCCAAATGCATATAGCTTGCATTTAGGATTTAGCTTTAGCCCACCATTTAGAAGAAATTTGGATATAGATAACATTAGCATGGTTATATAAACATTTAAGCTTATAATATGCATTAGAGTCGATGGAACTCAGGCAGTCCAGTTTTTCTTATCGTTAATATCTTTTCCAACTCTAGTAATAGTGTCACTCGCGACATAGAACATGCGTAAGCGTATGCCTGCCCATATTATAAAGATATGGGTTATGGTTGGTCGATATAACAATCTTGTGTGTGGGTGGGTGTGGATGGGGGGGGGGGGGGGGGGGGGGGGCTTAAATCGATCTACAATCGATTTAATCTCAATTTAAGTATCAATCTCCATTTAGGTTGAAAAATGAGGTTATATTTCTTTTTTTTTTCTTGTACTTTTGCTACCTAGGAGGGATCCCCCAATCCCCTTATCTGTACAACATGTCGTTATGGGAAAGGAAACACCATTAACACCCCCCCCCCCCACCCCCCAAGTCATAGGGGTAGGGCTCGCTAGAAGAGAGAATATCTGCCATAGCTCAAGGAGATAATAGCAGTGGATTCTCTTTATAGTCTTGTAGTGGGGTCGGTCGCTCTTTACTTGTCCGAAGGATATCCCGACCCTTCTTTTTTGGATACAGAGATAAAACGACCTCAGAGTGCCTTATATCAATCTACAATCGATTTATTCTCAATTTAAATATTAATCTCCATTTAGATTAAAAATGTATAAACATTGAAACCACCATTACCTGAAGTCCAGAGTGATCTTCGACCTTGACCGGGTCGAGCGGGGTTACCCTACCAGGGTCTATTCCGGTATGAGAAAACACTTGCGTTTTTTAAGATATTAACTGAAATTACAAAGGAAATAAGTATTCGTATCCGGACGTATCCAAGCATTTGACACCAAATCATGAGTTTCAAGATGAACACACCAAATTTTTTAAATCTTAGTTTCCAGGCTTAGAAGATTAGCAATTTCAATAAGAAACATGCAATGGTCAAAAGTGTCTCACCAAGTGAGAGACTTTAGAACTGCCAAATAATACTTTATAGCTGTCAAATAAGCTGATACAGTTGCAATTACCATAAGCTTTATAATTCTAGTATGGCTTCTAGCCTAACTCTATTTAGAATTGTACCAGATAAATCTAGGATATGAGAACCCAAGATCCACCAAGCTAGCCATGTCTAAGAACAAAGTTATTTAATACAAACTCATTTCTGCCACTCTTATCATCAACATAGAAAATACAAGAAAATCAAGATTTGTAAAAAGTTGACCGGAGGGCATCACTCCTCTTCAGCTCCCACCCCCGACAATCCGTCACATTCTTCTGGCACATAAGTCAGGGTAGCATGTGGCCGGTCAACAAGTGCCCCCCTCCTCGCCCCCCCCCCACCCCCCCGGCCCCCGACATAACATCAGTCATAATTGTTTCGGTCCCCATGTTTAAGGAAGAACCCGTAACCACAACACACAATAGCCTCCAAAATAATATCACGATTGTTCCTGTTGGGTTTTGGAACCATAGGAAGCTGATCCACTTCCGTACACTCCATGCCCACATGAGCAGACTTAGTGGTACGGGTTTGGGTATTAGGCTTGTGGGCTAAATGGTTTCGAGTCATGTTGCTTCCATGAGTGGTCCACCACTAATCTCTGAGGAATGATTGTCTAGCAGGGATCTTTCCAGCCATGTTATCAATATTTTGGCCCGGATTTCATTTTTTGACCCTGATCGAAGTACCGAAGTGCCCATGTTCAATAACAACAAAAGTTCTCGTCGGAGTAACACGAAGGTTATCTAGGTTTAGATGAATATTGTAAGGAAGGAGAGGGCTTAGAGGGACAACTAGCATCTCGTTGACCAATACATCCACAAAATTAAATGAACTGTAATAGATTTTGATGAGAAATAACTTGCGGAGTACTATCCACGTCATCTGTTTCCCCTATCAAAAAGCTTTAAGTTTAAGGGTCACAACTAGATGAAGTTCCACATAAACATGGACATATCTAGTTCTAACCAGGGTCCTAAATCGACTATCGATTTTCAGGGGATGGCCAATCATAGAAGCCACGTCTTTGATGGCGGTTTCGTTCCAAAACTCAAGTGGGAGACCAGGGAGTCGTGCCCAAACAGGGGCAGTGGCAATTTTCTCCACCATTAGAGAAAAACTATGTTTCCAAGCAAACACATTTAGGACTTCTCCTCTAAAGATCTAGGCCCTTCAGTCATGATTTAGAGGGCCTCATCCTCAGAATTGAAGGTGAACTGGAAATAGCCATTCTCCATGTTGGAGCTGATAGGGGTTGGAATGCTCATCCATTTCTTGGCGATGTCTGACCTAAGGGATGTTAGGGTGGGGGCACACTAAGGAACTATACAATAAGGCACCTTCCCCATGGTTCACGCCACAGCTCCAGTTGCTCAGGGCTGTAAACAAGCTTCTTTTTTGTTGTACCCTTTAGTCGTTCCAGCATAGGAAGCGATTGAGCAGAGGTCTCAGTAGTCATCTGGTGGTGGCCGCTCAAGATCTGCGACCATGAGAGGCTTGGCTTGGTAAGAGCAGTTTTAGAGGAAGAGGGACTATTGTTCTGCGTGGAAGAAGAGGGACAGCTGTTGTTCTGAGTGGAGGCACCAGTAGTTATGGTGGAGGTGGTTTGTGGAAGCCCATTTCCATTTTGTGTTGGGGTGGCTGGTGTTTGGGGAGAGCATGTGGTTTTGGTGGAGGTGGTGGGGGAAGGAAGGTTTTGAAACCCACCTCGCCATGGGGAGTGAGAAGAGGGCTCAGGAAGAGGAAGTTGGAGAAGAGGCTTCTATAGAAGACGTCTTCAAAACCAAATATCCACTTTTAAACCTATATATAACATAGTTTTATTATTATTGCATGTCAACAATTATAATGAAAAGTTTATAGTTTCTACTTTCTAGTAAACAAACAACATTTATGATTGAAAACACACTTCTTTTTTTAACTTATGTTTTCTAGCAACCAAAAGAAACTAAGTTTCTTACTTTCTAAAACTTTCCATTTGCCAAACATGCCCCCTAATAATATTTAGGTAAAGTGCAACTTCTGTAGATGTGTTCTAGATGATATTTATTTTTCTGCCCTTGGGGGAAGAGGCACTAAAAGAAAATTTCATCATGTATATAAACTTCCTAATTAGCCATGTCCATGGCTAGTTTGAACTTGTAGATTGCCAAAATGGCCACAGTAAAGGAATTGCAAGTTGCATTAACGAAGTCATTGCACGGACACGAATATGACACGAGACATTACTAGCGAGGACACACAAATATTTTGGTGTCCTAGTGTATTTTGACTGTCAATGTCATGTCCAATTTATGACACGAGACGACATGGATCTGACACTGATCTTTGAAGACTTCATGCTTCCTAGCATGTAATTGAACTGTTAATTCTTGGACAATGATGTGTGCACGTCGTCAGCTTACCCCTCCCTTTTACAAGCAAGAGAGGTGAAATAACACATTGTTTTATTATGTGCTCAAGTTAAGAAGTTTAAAAGTCATCCAATATCTTGAGAAGGTTTATGTTAACTTACCTTGTTTTTACATTGATTGGTCTGATTTGCCAAACTTCACATATGATTTAAGTCTTATCATCCACAATATCGGGTAACAGGAGAGGACATACGTGGTTAGAGAGAGTGACCTAAGGATGTTAGAAACATTCAAGTTAAGAAGCCTTGCACTTTGTGCCCTGGCTTTATGCCTAACCTTCTAAAGTATGAACATCTTTGAAGCAAAAACGTTTCTCCTCACATTTGCACTTATTGTGGGGTGATACTTGGATCTCAACTAGTTGTGTTTCAGGGTTGGGTGATACTCGATCTCAACTAGTTGTGTTGGGGCTTTATGCTTGTAGAATAGTCTGTGTATTCTCCTCTTTTTTGTACTTTGTCTAATCAATCTCTTGTTTAGTCCCACATTGGTAGTCACCAAAATGGGGTCTTATCCTCTCCTTTAAATATGTACTCCATCAAATGAGATTAATCATTTTAGTTGAGTCATTGCAGATCTCAAGAATGCCTAACCTTGTAAATTGTGTGAACATCTCCGAAGATAAAACTGTTTCTGCTCACGTTTTGCTTCAACCATGGTTTTCAATATTGGCTGACACCGATATGTATCAGCATATCCAATAGGTTTTGGCCTGACCTGATCCGATATTGACCTAAATCATTAGTTTCTGCAGATACCAGTAGTTCGACTCAGAACTTTAGATATTGTTCCATATTGGCCGATATCGATATCGTCGCTCTCTTTCGAAGTCAATCTAGCAAACAAAAAGGTAAAAGAGGAAAAAGAAAAGTACTACAAAAACGATACCGGCACAATGATAGCTCAATCCGAAAATTGACATGCTACAATTTTGGTGAGCGAATCAACATTCTCAAATATTATTGCATTTAAATTAAACAACATAAATATACATAATATTGTGCCTAAATGTATCCAATATGTTTCAGTTTTTCTTAATATTTTCTTTTTATGTTTTGGCTGCGCACATCTGGACCCTCCCCAGACCCTGTGTAAGCGGGAGGTTCGTGGCACTGGGCCACCTTTTTTATTGTACCTAAATGTATCCAATATGTTTCTGTTTTTTATGAAACCTGGGACTTTGAAAGTCGAGCCTAAAACTGTCAAAACTGCTAACAGTACTCGTAAAGGGGCTCCCTACCAATCCCGAAACCGATATACAAACCTTGATTTCAAGAGAAATACATTGAGGTTTTGAATTTAATTTGTTGCATCATGGTATATATGAATTTGAGGCATTGCACTTCTCTACTATTTAAGTGACCACAAAAATTTACGGTAAATGTTGCTGTTGTTGTTGCACTTCTCTACAGGTATGATTTAGCATATCATTATTGCCTAAAGCACAATTCTTTTGTGCAATTATTCCATTATGAAAGCTATTCTTAAAAGCTCAATGCAAGAAATCATGATTTCATAAATAATTAAGAAGCATAACTAACATAAAAAATATTTAGTAGTTGAGACCTACCCTTCTTGTGATACAGGCATCAATTGAAGCCAAGAATGTGGTTCAACCAGTGAGGCTTGATAGTATGCTAACAGTCAGAAATTTTTGCTGGATCTTCTAATAAATATTTCTTGTGAATTGTGCTCCATATCTGAACCCATCTTGATGGAACACAAATAAATATTCCTGCCAAGTTGTACCTCATTTGAACATTAGATTGACCTCCAATTTTATTGTTACGCGATAGTGAAGTAGTATGTCGCATTTTCTTTTTATAATGTCAAGATAGCAAAGACAGGAATGGTAACAAAATAGACTTTCTGTGCATGTTGTCAGTCCTGCTTAGCTGTTTTTTCTTTCTATCAATTTTTTTTGCAGAAATTGTTGATTTCTTCTCGGAATCTGGAGTTCTTCACCAGCGGTTACCGCTATCTAATTCAGATTCTACCTGCAGCAGTTGTTGCTCCTATGTATTTCTCAGGAAAAATTGAGTTTGGAGTGATCAACCAGTCAGTCTCTGCATTCAATCATATTCTCAGTGATTTCTCTCTCATTGTGTATCAATTTCAGGCCATTAGTGCATTCTCAGCTGTAATTGATCGTTTAGGTGAGTTTGACCTTTTCCCTTGCTAGGAAAAATATTAAATGTTGTTTTGTTAAATGGATATAGGGATTATAGGATTACATTCATCTCTAAGTATTGACAATTAGAAAAAATTGACCTTTTCTTTTCCATGTTCCTCCTATTTGAAGATACTGTATGATGCATCGACGATTTAGGATTCCTTGTTACTTAAAATTAGTCATGCTTGTTCACTAGCTACATTGTAGTTATTCACATGACAGTATAAACTGACAATATTTTTGTTGGAAGTACTGGTAATATTTCCTCATTAGATATAATTGTGATATCATAAGGGTCATGTCGGAACCGAACGACAATATCTTATTAGATTTCTACACTCTGTGAACAACTTAGACAATTCGACTAGCATTTCTTGCAAGGTTCGTGGTATTGGAATCAAATCAGACCCTTGCTATGAATATCTGTATCGGCAGTTTCGGATAGGAGTTTCACAGTTCTTCATTTCGGAAAGACAAAAAAGTAAATATTATAAAAAACCTAGAAAATACTTAATACAAATAAATATAATTTTATGTTTATCTATTATTTTCATTAGCTTTGAATGGAATAATATTTAACATTGATGAACCATTAACCTGCAAAGATACCATTGGCTTTTTTTTACTTGCTTTTACACAAACTACACCTGCAATAGATAGTTTTGGATGCTACAATATTAAAATGGATGACTAATGTTAATATATAGATATACAGCTTCAAGAAATGTTAATGCTTACAATGTGTCGATAAGCACGTCGATATCTGGCATGACCGAATGATTGTGCTGATACTGTTTTTTTTTCTCATACCTCTCTTTTTTTTCTTTAGTGTTTTTTTTTTTTTTTTTTAACTGAATTAACTGGAAAAAAAGAGCTCCAATGTCAATCAGTCGGTACTAAGTGGCCAGTATCGGATCGGAACATGTCAAAACTGATATTGGTCGATACTTGGAACCTTGATTTCTTGACCTGCTCGTACTCCCAATGGATTGCGTCATCCATTCTGCTACTTGCCACTAAATCTAATCAATGCCTTTTTAAGTACACTGAAGAATTCAATCTAAAACTTGGTAACATAGAAGAGAGGTGATTTATCATTCTAGAAATATTATTTGCATGTTCATGATTAGTGGGAAACAGAATGTCTAGTGCTGGATTGGCTGAATGCTCCTGCTTCCTTATAGTTTCCGTTCTTCTCTATCATGTTTCCAGTGTTGGTGTGGGGGTTCTATTTGGTTAACTGGTTTAGGAATTAGTAAAGTCAGCTCAAGGGTTTCTTCCTATATATTTGTTGTATAATGCTGTCTAACTGGTATTATTATGGAGGTAGCAGGACATTTCCTTCACTGTTTCTATCTCATATGAAACCGTAAATTCTCAACGTTGACATTATTTCAACATTCCAAGTTTTTAATGTGTTATAGGTGTGTTTTGTCACTTTTACAGTTTTACCTTTGCTTTTGGTATATGGTTACTTATATTGCTTTGCTTCGTCAGTTATGGTTACTTCATTTCTTCCGGTTCCGAATATACTAAAAAAACATCAGTTAATAATCCGTGTATTTTTTCTTTTCTTTTATCAATCATTTCTATTATGCTCTGTTATGCCATTATACTATATGTAATAGAAAATAATATCACCCAATACACACTCATTGGGTGCCTGCTTCACATGGTTTGATCATGAATCTAATCACTTGTGGTTAACTTGCTTGCTGTCTTAGAAGTTCTACTGGATTCTAACATTTATCCCTCTTAGAGCACTTGAATTCTCACTATTCTTTGATGCACTTTGCCTACAGGTGAATTTGACGATATTTTGGATGGTAGCCAGTCAACATGCAATTCCCTATCTAATGGTTCCAGTGAAATTGAGATTTTGTGTAGTAAAACAGAGGCTCAAGTCTCCTTAGGATCAAATGGATCGATACTCTCAGTTGATGACCACAAGTTGCTAGAGATTAAAAATTTGACATTACAAACACCAAGGAGTAGAAACATCCTAATTACAGACTTATCTCTGGAAATTACTGACAGCGACCACCTACTAGTAAGTGGTCATGTCTCGTTTGTAAATATCCCTTCCTAACTGATTTCTTCAATCAGAATGCAGCTTAGTGTGATTTTATTTCTTTATATAGGTGATGGGCCCAAGTGGGTGTGGCAAGACTTCATTTTTAAGAGCTCTGGCTGGTCTCTGGACTACTGGTGTAGGAAATATTACCTTTTATATGACAGATGCAGGGTGCTACCAATCACCTATTGCATCAGATATCGCTTCTCCTGAATCACAAAATGGCTTGGCAAGAGACAAATATAGAAACTTTAGTAACAAGAGAGCCAGAGATGTATTTTTCCTCCCCCAGAGGCCATATATGGTTTTGGGAACACTTCGCGAGCAATTGCTTTATCCAATGTGGACCAAGGCGGAACTAATCCCTTCTTCAACTATTCCTCAAAATGATGGTTAGTTTTTGCACCACGTGATAATACTACTGTAGGTCATAGAAATTGATTCACTTTCATTGAAGGAAATTCTTGAACCCTAATTGATCATATGCATCATAATCTGCACTGTTCTACATGTGTAAGTTAGCTCAAGTAGTTGACTGTTACATACTTTTTGTAATGTTGAGCACATCGGATTAGAACCAGCTTTTTGTGGTCTTTGTTGGTGTCAGTGAAAGGCAGGAATTTGAAAAGGTATATGAGTTACATGTTTTATGAATCATTCAAACGATGACATGTTCTTTATTAACGATGGCGATGAGAATCTTCAATTGGTTTGCTGAACTTATTTCCTCCGTTTACCGTGGATATCATCTGGGCACATATTGGACTACCTTGCATATGTCCAGACCACATAAGACAATTTTCTCCTATCTTTTTCTTATTTGGAGCTACCTCCTACTTTCCACGAATATGCTCGTGTTATCCTATCTTTCAATGTGTTGCCGCTTATCCATATTAGTTTTTTCCCATTTTAGCTATGCTCATATGCTCATGTTGTGATAGAGATTCCAAACCTACTCGCCGCCGAGGACCCCAATTTTGGGATTAGTCTATTATTTGTTTATTTCTGTAAGAGAAAGCACACTTCTGTATTTTCTTCTTCTTCTTCTTATCTTTATTTGTATATTCTCTTAGTTTAGTCCTACACCAGAAAACTTCTAGGACGGGAGACGTACTCCTATACATTCTACTCATTTTTCCTAAATGAAGTATGCCTCCCACTTCTCAATGATTTCGTTATTTATGTGTTCAACTTCTATTAGAATTTGGTTTGGTCCATTGATTGGGCCAAGTAGGATTTTATTTTTCGTATTAGGTTACTATCACTCATATAAGGAATAAGGTTTCTTGTTCCTTATAAAGATTATGCTATTGGAATTTTTTATTCATTGGATAACAATTAAGCTTTTAAGTTTATTGAATTGCATGTGAGAAACTGGATGCAATTCCATATAACAATATGTATTGTTGAGAGTATTAGTTATTGGACTTTAGTCCCACATCGGGTAGAGTAATAAAGAGAGAATGACTCTCTCCTATATATAATGTATTCACTCATATCAATGAATTATTCCAGAATTTTCATTCTACATGATATCAAAGCCAAGTTCTTCTTCTCTCTCTCCCTCTCAAACCCTAACCCTAGCCATTCCCCCACCCCACTACATCAACCGCCGCCACCCCACCCCCTTCACGCCCCGACTGTTGCTGCCAACTCCAGTCGACACCACCACACATCCCCCTCACCCCTCGACGACCCCCCTCCTCTGGCCGACTCCAACCTCATCTACGGATCCAGGGGTCAAATTACTTTCCGATGAGGGGATATTGATGACCAATCATGATCAAGTATCGTCGGCTGGTTGAAAAAACTTAACTACTTGGCAGTCATGACTCCCCCAAGATATTTTCTTTGCTGTAAGTATTGCGAGTAGATTTATGACTTTTCTACGAGTTCTGCATTGACATACAGTTCTCAGAATCCTACGCTATCTAGTCCAAAATTCAGTAATAGAAATTCGGATGAAGAATCAGGGGCATACTCATCTTGAGTGCTTTACAGATGCTGACTGGGGTGCAAGTCTTACGGATATACGGTTTACATCTAACTATTCGATATTTATTGGCGGAAATTTAGTATCGTGGAAGAGCAAGAAGCAGAGTATGGTCTCACGATCAAGTTCGTAAGCGGAATACCAAGCTATTGTTACCTTGCCCGCCCGCGGGCCAGCCGCTTGCCACGTGTCGTCATCCCATTGGCAGGTCAACCGGCGTGGGACCCGTGAATGCAGGGGGGGCAATGGAGTGCGGCCACGCGGCGGACGGGCCAGTCCGCCTGCAGGCAAATGAGCTTTATCCATTGTTCATGGTACAACAGATGTGTTATATCTACAACATCTTCTAAAGAAGTTAGGAGACGAAGTAAGATCTGAAGCAGCAGATGCGTGGTGTGATAACTAGTTAGCTATCCACATTGATATAAATTTCGTATTCCATGAAATGACGAAGCACATTGAGATCGACATTCATTTTGTTCGTGATGAATATCAAAAGGGGGCGATAACATTTCATCACGTGAGAACTGGCGATTAGATAGCTGATATTTTTACGAAGTCTCTTTTAGGCCCTCGTGTTCAGTTTCTTTGTAACAAGTTGGGCATGATTGACATCTATGCTCCAGCTTGAGGGAGGGTATTGAGAGTATTAGTTATTGGACTTTAGTCCCACATCGGGTAGAGTAATAAACAGAGATCGAGTCTCTCGTATATATAATGTACTCATGAATGAATGAATTATTCCAGAATTCCCATTCTACATGTATTTGTCTTACCTCTTCATTTGAACTCTTTATAGTTTAGGAAAACTTGGAGGGCGTTCCTTAGTTGCATGAGCTTAAACTGCAATCCATAAGGCAGATATGCCTACCTGCCAACTAGCCACCCAAAATTTATGGTATAACCCTGTCATGCTCATACCTACATCGTCTAGGAGTTTGTCACCAACATAAAGAGTTGATGTGAGGTCGACAACCGATCATAAAACTTTGTTAAATATTGTATGGAGCATTCTTATGCTCTGTAGCTAATCTCATTCTCTAATTTGAAGTTATGACTTGCATCCAATTTAGGATCTGTTTTGTCTTGTCCTGCGTCATGCTCTTTTCTAATTGCTCAATACTCCAAACTTTAAAGTACGACTTAAACTTTAAAGTATGACTGTCTTATAGAATTTTACTTTCAACTTGAGCGCTATATTGCAAGAACAAAATATTCCAGAATTAGTCTTCAATTTCAACCAACATATTTTAATTATGTGAACACCTTTCTCAATCTGTTCATAATAATAATAATAGATTGAGCCTAAATATTGAAAATGTCGCTCATAGGATATGAATCACATACACTCCACAAATCGGTGTCATGTCCTTGTTGCATCGTGTCGGACACAGTATCAGACATGGCAAGAATGCTCCAAAATACATATGAAATACAAAAATAAGTTCAGTATCTGTGTTGCCTCATCTCTACTGTGACGTATTTGTCACGCCGTGGCCCACGGGCTCGCCTAGGCATGACCCATAAGCTTGATTCCTCGATAGTTACAACTCTCTGTATGTATACATTGCTTATATATAGGAACTAATACTACTAAACTCGTAAGGCATTTTCTAGTCTATTTTGATTTCATACATTTTAACTCGTCAACTGCCAGCTTTGATAGATTTGTGACCTCTTTTTAGTCATGATTAGCCTTTTACAGAAATTGACTTAATGACAAGATTATCCTTTTACAATAATTGAGTTAGTGAAACACTTTGATGGATTATGTGGATCTCGCATATTTATATCAATACTTCCCTTAAATATCAAAAATAAACTTACTTTCCTATTGTAGAATTTGATAAATGAAAAGACAAATCATTTTACTGTAATTGAGTTGGAAACACTTTTATAGTTATGTGGATCTTCATATCTACATAAAAACTTCCATTCAATTATCATATAAATTTACTTGTACTTCTTTAGGGTAAATCCGAAATCTACTGAATAAACTCTTGAGGTTGCAATTTCTGGATGTTTTACTTTGACGAGTATCAATTTATCAAGCTGTTCTAATCCTTATTGCTATAACTATTCCTCAGATTCTCTCCCCTTTTTCTCTGTGGCACCAAACTCACAAGATGGTCCTGATATGCCTGAGAAGCCCACCGTTGACGATCTCATGGAGGTGCTAGAAGTTGTTCATCTTGGTGATATTTTATCTCGTTTTGATGGTTTGGATTCCATGCATGAGTGGTCCAGTGTTCTCTCACTTGGTGAGCAACAACGGCTTGCATTTGCTCGTCTGTTACTCTCAAAGCCAAAACTGGCTTTACTGGACGAGTCTACTAGTGCATTAGATGAAGCCAATGAGGTGTGCATCCTGAACACTTGTGAAACATTAATACTTATAATAAAATGGTGAACTTTTATTAGCACGAGTGAAAGAAATCACAACTAGTTGATGTTTGAAGTGATGGATTCATTTCATTATACTTGCGGATATATCTGTCTCCACATATATGATTACCATATCACGATTCTCTAGCCTTCTACCATCTCTTTAATGTTGTTTAAGAATATTCCTTTCCTCTAATCTTATGGTAAGTTTTATGTTGGGTTCCAACAAATTGCACAAAATTAAGAGTCTTTCCCTCGGCCAACTTAACTCCAGTTGTGTTGTGTGTCTTATATTTGCACTGCCGGTCCCAAGCCCGGATAAAGGAGTAGGGTTGCGTTAGGTAGCCGCCCATTAGCATAAAACATTTTCAGATCTCTATGAAAGGAGCCTTTACTGAATACACATTAGGGGGGTGAACGAGAATTGGTCTTCCGTGAAGCTATCTAGTCATTGCATTTAGAATGCATATCCACCTAGGTTTGCACGAATACGGGTACGGATATGGATTAAGACATGATATAGGTAAAAAAAGAAATACGGGATACATACATTTTCATATATGCAAAGCGTAATCACCTGTCAAACACGATACGATATGGACACCATTTTTCCGTGTCCGTGCAATATAGATACCCACCTAGCAGAAAAACGTTTTTATTGCTAAATGATTATGATTTGTACTACATGTTTTTGTGAAGCTAGGGTGCCGACAGCCACTGTAAAACAGTTTCAGATCTCTATGAAATAAATCTTAACTGAATACACGTTAGTGGGTGAACGAGGATTGGTCTTCTGTGAAGCTATCTAGTCATTGCATTTTAGAATGCACATCCACCTAGGTTGCACTAGTACGGGTATGGATACGGATAAGGACATGATATAGGTAAAAAAGAAAAAAGAAATGTGGGGTACATACATTTTCAAATATGTACATTGTAATCACCTATGTTGCACAAATAAGAGGATGAATACTTGCATGGACACAATACGGATACATGCATCATTTTCCCTTGTCCGTGGATCCTTAGGTATCCACCTAGCAGAAAATTGTTTGTATTGCTCGCATGATTCTGATTTGTACTAAATTAGATGTTTTTATGAAGCTAGTTTTTGCACTTCAAATGCACATTCAACGAAAATAAGATTGCTTCTATTGCTTAATTCCTTATAACTGATATCGCTGCTGAGCAGCTGGGTTCTAAACTTTTATTTTCTTTCAAATTTCATTCCCAGTGCTTGTAGTTCTAAATTGAAACGAGGATAAGTTTTACAAATAGTGGTTCATTCACTAGTGAATGACTGCATTAGTGTAATACGTCATTTGCCAAATTAATGGACGGAGTAGGTTATTCTTTGCAGCTAGGATTCTCCCTCTTAACAGTTCTTCTATAACTCTGCAGGCTCATTTATATAGGCAGATTGAAGCTGCAGGAATAACTTACATCAGTATCGGACACCGCAGCACACTACATAAGTACCACAACAAGGTCTTACACATATCAAAATTTGATTCAGGAATCAATATTCAACGGAACTGGCATCTCGAGCTCATCAATCAAATCACTGCCGATGAAGAAGCAAAGCCAGCATTTGGCCCGCGAACATAGAAAGCAAGTAATGGCAAGAACCAAATTCCCAAAGGGATACCCCTTGGAAGTTGTTGGAAGAATGAGGTGCTTTTGTGCTATTCTGGAGTTCAATGTAGTAGGATGTTTTTACTGTAAGGGCCACCTGCAAATTGAGAAACTTCCCTTCGAGGAACACCAATCATCAGGTTGGAAGGATTAGTGATACGAAACACACGGGTATACTAGAACTTCTACATCATGCACAATATATATTAATGAAGAGTTTTTAGGTGGTGGACTGATTTTCCTGAACTGAAATCGACCCAAGAGCTTTTTACCATGAACTGAAAAAAATAAAATAAATCCTCTATATGGATATGGAATTTGGATCTGTAATCTAAATAATGTAAAAAAAAATTATTACATCATATAATGATCAACTATTAAGTTTCTGTATATGAATGATGCTTTTGCCACCAATTTTGTTCTCTCCGATTGTTTCTGGTATATCGATAACCAAGCCAAGAATGTAGTTAATGGTAGCATTCTCTGGTGAAATTTGATGAATATTTTATGTAAAAGAAGTAATGATCACATCAAATGTATACCAATAGGGTTACGACTGGCACAAAGGAAAAATATGGGCAACATGGTTAGAATTGGTGGTTCAGTTATGACTTGCCCGACACAACACTGAAACTTAATCAACAAGTCAGAAATTATTCTCTCTAATTTCTAATGCAGGCAGTTGCAGAAGTAGCAATTCCATAGGCATTCAATATGCATTTTCTAGAAATGATAGTTTATCATATGAATTGATTGTGATAATTTACTTCTATTTTGTTTACTCCGGTAGTTCAAATAGTTTCATAAATTTATTGTGGATGCGGAGAGCCATCCACTTAAGATAGTTCTAGATATGAGGATTTCTTTTGATCAGGAATTTGAAGTTTATTTCAGTCTTGCTTTGCTTCCTTCCCTTCTAGTCTATGTGGGCAACTGATGTTTGAAGATACCTACCTATCAGTGCTTTTGTTCCACTGCCTAATGAGATCCCAGACCTTGTGGATCTGAAACTGGAAAGTATTTAGAGTAATTTGACATTTCTAGGTCAATTTGAGGAAAAAATTTGAAAGTAGAAGAAGAATTTGGGGAAGAACAACAACTAATTTGAATTAAAAGGAAATGGCGGGAAAGGAAATTACATAGAAACTATCTAGATCTAGAATTCTAATGGCAAAGTAAAAAAAAACTCACAATCTTCATACCTCCCTCCCTCACTAATACCTTCTTATTTATAGAAGTACGAGTCGGTTACAGACATGTTCACACCTCACTCATTCCCTAACTAACCTGATAATTGTGAAACTTGATCCCCAAGTCTTCAATTATCATTAATCTGGGCTTGACTGGAATCTGGGCTTGAGTGGGTTCGAGTCTGATGCTCTGGCTTGAGTCTGATACTCTGGTTAGCAGTCTGGTACAACAATGTAAATTGATACTTGCAATGCACATTCTCAGTCACTGATACTGAATGCTTGAGACTGATACTCAGTGCCACATTGGGTAATAGCAAGTTGCAGACATGCAAGTTAACTCTG
Organism: Iris macrosiphon; assembly: GCA_036927795.1. Taxonomy (NCBI): domain Eukaryota; kingdom Viridiplantae; phylum Streptophyta; class Magnoliopsida; order Asparagales; family Iridaceae; genus Iris; species Iris macrosiphon. The sequence continues at coordinate 216,121,159 of JAYESA010000004.1, forward strand.
TTAATGAACTCGGCTAGAGGGAAGTAGAAGACGACGACTACTATTACTACTACTACAGAGCTATTGTAAAGCTCTGGTATGAACTGGAAGCTCATTGGTTTTGGTTCGTATCAATACCCTTTCCTTAATTTGACCTTGTGCCAAGGTCAAGGAAGGAATACTTTTGATCCTGGATTCCATCTGGTTATGATGAGTTCTTCTAACATTGGTCCACTGACTGGTATCTTAAAGGTTTGTATTATACCTGGATCCCAAACCCGATCTGCAGGGCCACCATTTGCATCACAACCCTCTTCTCCTGTAATCTAGTAATCATGGCCATATGTTGTGTCAGGAATGCTGGAAGGAGTTCCTCATCAACCACGGCTCGAGCCACAAAGAGAACAAGAACCTTTACAGCAGTTGATCCAATTATTGCTTCCCCTGTGCCATCTCCGTTTGAGCCACCTGGATCTGAAACACGTACAACCTTTTCAGTTCCCAGAAAGGAGCATCGTTCCACTATCATTCATTGCAATATCAACCTCCTTGGGTGAAATTGTGAAGTATCACCAACATATATTTTGCTCTGCTTTCCTTTTGAAACTTTCCTGGATCCCACAATATCTTCCTTAGAAGATATGACCCTTTGGAGATGTAGAGCAAAAACACACCGAGAGTAATTATAACATCGTAATGTGCTAGACTAGTGTCTCTGGTAGCAACCTGAATAGTTAGAGCTGTCATTTGTGTTGCTGTTTTCCACTTCCCCAAGCTGTTTTTAGCCACTGCCTCCAAAAGTTGCCTATTCTGAGATGCAGCCCACTCTCGAACTGCTGACTTAGTTATGTCTCTGCCAATGATAGCAATTGAAGGGGCTGTCAGAAGGCCAAGAACTTCTCTAATCATATCAATTTTCAAAGGTTTTGTGCACAATAATACCAATGTAGCAGCAACCATAAGTTTATCAGCCACAGGGTCCAACCATTCAATATTAAAGCTTTCTATACCTGGATCCCATATTATGAGTTTTTGATCCATACTTCCTGTAGCAGCCCAAGGGTAGCTTGCTGAAAGGCCAATGGACTCAATGGAGTTTGTGTGAGCATTTAAAGAGCTGACAACTTTCCCAGTCACTATGTTCACTATATGAATAGAGCCATTTTAAGAACCAGTGATAGCAATTATTATTATTAATTTTTTTTTTTTTGTGATAGCAATTATTGAATCTGAGGTTATTGACAGGCATGTCAGTCTATTACAAGTGTAGACAGAGTCTTCAGCATTCTCCTCATTCATATCTTTAACTTCTTCTCCAAAATATAGCACATTCAGCTTCTTAACAGCTTTCTGTTTTTAATATTTTTCCCATCATCCATGATATGAGATAGAGGCTTCCTATGCAACTCCGGGGAATATATCTTCAAAAGGATTCCCTATTACCTCAACTGATAGTATCTTTGGAGGTGAATTCAATGGCATATCATCCTTGTTGGTCAACATTCCCCAACCTTAGAAGGTTAAATATGGAATCTTATGTGACCTTTCCCAGAATTGTGTTCTTTCGATCAAGACAATCACATCGGCCCAATATTGTGAAAAGCTGACTGCCATTCGAATGAGGTGATCTGGCGTTTGCACATGCAACTGTAAAACTTAGACGTGAATGGAATTCATCTACAAACTTCATAAAACTTCCATTGTTCTTTGAAAACTTCCAAGCAGCTTCCTCTGCCAATGTCTTCCTTCGAAAGCACATACCAGCCAGAGTTCGGAACTAAAAACCCAAGTCTGCAGAGTGGGCTGTAGAAGCATTATGTAAGTCTCTCTCGAAATGTATCCACACAAGTTCTTCTGAAATTTTATGGCGGCTGCTTCCTGCCTCATTTTTTTATACATTTTACATGCCTAATTTTTCTCTACAACAAGATTGCAAAAGAATAGCAGCCTTCCATAGCAGGAGGAACTCCTTGCGAGCCATATGAGTACGAATTTGTCTCTGTATAGTTCTCGTTGCTTTACCCAGTACCTCTGCTCTCTTTGCATCTAGTTGTGCCATCTGTCCAGCTCTCAGAAAGACATTGTTCTTGCCTATCAGATAACCTTGCAGGTTCATTTTATCTAGAAGCCTTTGGCATGCAATCTTGTCATCGAAGTTCCCTTCCAAATATTCTGGGACAAGAACACTGAAACGATGAAATTTTTTATAAAAATATCCCTCCTCCTTGGGAGGCTCCAGATACCACTGCTCATCATCAAGCACAGAAGTCTCTTCCTCTGGAATTAATGCAGGTTGATGGAGGACCTCCATCTGCATATTCCATTATTTTGCTCATAGACATTCCATCAAGCACGTTCGAGGCAAATTGGTACTACTGCTGCGGCGTTGAGATCTGCGACGGTAGTGGATACTGATACTGCTGCTGCGGATGCTGATGGTACTGCACCGGGAACTGCGATATTGACATCTGTGGATAGGCGTAGTAATCCGGCGCGAGTGGTGGTGGTGGCTATGGGTCTTGTCGGCGCGCAGGCCTAGACATCGCGTCCTATACGTGGAAAGAGGGATGTCGACCACTCCTCCAACTCCAGACGTGCTCAGCGTAGCGCGCAACCACTCGTCCATAGCTCTATGGATGATATCCTTGGACATGCCAGTGTGCTACCCGAGGGAAAGAAATTACGACGTTATCGCAACAAATCTAGCACGAGTCAGGATGACCTTGGCGTAAGAGAGCAACTCGACGCTGAGGGGTCCCTGGACAAGTGCTCACTCAAGCCTCTGCGCACGTATCCAGACGTCTAGAGCAAACCAAAAAAATGCCCTGACGTTCGACCCAACATGTGCCAAAGGGCTTACCTATGCATCGACAATGAATCTGACACTACCAACAGAGAGTTTGGCGCAGAAGCCAGAACCCAAAGCAGAAATGGCAAGGTAGAGGACATGTGTCCAGATCTATATTACGCCGCACAACATATAAAGTCGCGCAGGCCAAGACAAGGTCACGCCAAAGCATCGCGTCAACACCTGCACGCAGAAGACGAAGGACCATGCCGGGCTCCAAGCCTACGCGTAGGGGGTGGCAATCCCATGATCGGACCGACGCAATCTCGGCAATGCATCGTTCCTTCTTCTCCCCTTGATCTGTACAGTATGATTAATCAGAAGCACAAGGACATGGGGTATTCCTCTACAGCGAGGGATCTTGGCCCACATTGTGCCAAAATTACAATCCTTTGCTGTTGTGTAAGGACATGTACAACCAAAGTCAGTCTTCCAACGGCTGGAACCCACCACTTCTATCCGACAGTGCTTTGGGAAGCCGACGTAGGACGGGGAAGGCAAAGATGAGCTATCCTTTGCCCCATGCTACATGTCCTAAAGCCCTTCTCGTGGTGCTCCCAATCGTCAAAGAGGAACAACCAACCCACCCATAGCTGCAAACCGACGCAGAGGGACTTCCACGAATAGCCAACGAGCTATTCCTACTGAGGGAGTATTCCATAATACTCGCTCTAGATCTAGCGTGTAATCTAGATCTGGGGGTAGCATTCCCTCAGAGTCTGGACAAGACATGCAGCTAACTGGAGCAGCTCGTGCAACGTCACATGCAGAGGGTAGCAATCCCCCTAAGTTCCACGACAATCCAACCTACCTCGAGGATAGCGAGTCTCAGGAATCAAAGGGTACGAAGGGGGGCTGAGTCTGAGGCCGACAACATAACCTCTAACTACACTATGATGTCAACTACTCCTTCCATCAATCCGTGCGTGGCCTCCGTGTACGCGATTGATGACCAGAAGGTGTTGACCGTACCGATCAGCGGTTGGATGCTCTCGAAAGTTCCATCGACAACATCCATGATACGCTAAAACTCCTCTTAGCATTCCAAGCACCTGCGACACAACAAGAGAATCCGAACCAAAGCGACAATGGCAGTTCTGTGCCAAATCGCCTTACCCCTCCTCACGCTAGTAGTGGTTCACTACCAGGGATGCAGAGAACTCTTGTCACTACCACATTTTCAGAATAGGAATATTTTTATTATAAATATTGTGTATATTTTATTTATTTATAATGTGCATGTTATATATATTGTTATTGTTATTGTTATTGTTCGTTGATTAGTCTATTTTATTTAGACTTGACATTAGTGGACCACACTAGACTTGACTTGACCCATTTAAATGGTTAGTCATGACTAGATTAATTTCATTAAACCTATTTAGACTCAAGAATATAATATTCCTCCTATGGTTTAGCAGATCCTATTCATGAAGGAATGAGAGGGACACTCGTGTCAATTCAAACATTCCTCAACCTAACCCTAACCCTAACCCTAAGAGGAGGTTTATATAAACCTCTTCATTCATGAGTAGCCTTTATTTATTTCCATTTAGTTCATCCCCAAATTAGAGAGCAAACCCTAATTTCTCTATTCCCAAATTTCATCCCTCTCATTCTCATTCCAAGGAGGCTAAGGAGCTTGGCATTGCTAGAGGAGCACTTGAGGAGGGAAGCTTTGGCTTGAAGATTGTGTTCAACATTCCTTTGTGTCCATTTGGTGGAAGACATTGGGAATCCATATCCCAATAGGTAAAACTATTGTCCCTCTTGTCATTTCAGTTTTTAATGGTGAAATAAACCTCTAGAAATCTACCCATGGCTAAGGACTACCCGTAGGAAGAAGAAATAGGTTCTTTGGAGACCTATTATGAAAGTTACATTGAGTTTTGTGCTAATTTGGGAAAAACTCTGAATTTGGGACACCAAGTGTTTGATGGAATGTCTATTGTGCTATTTATACTCTATTGACTATTCTAGATGTGTTCTCATAGTTTTAGTGGTGTTTGGTGATGTTTGGAAGATGTATCTTGAGTGTATCATGAAGTATCTCATTGGTGCACACCGTGTTTGATATTGTGTGTAGGTGTGGGTGTCTATCCATATTATGAGTATTACGTGTATGTATAGAGGGGTATATATATATATATATATATATATATATATATATATATATATATATGTATGTATGTATGTATGTATGTATGTATGTATGTATGTGAGCCATATAGAGTTTGATACATGTAGATTGATATAAATAGAGTGTATATATATATATATATATATATATATATATATATATATATATATATATATATGAGGGAATTGATACATATATGTTGTATGATCTATATATAGTATATATTTATGTGTATGTGGTTGTGGTAAGTGTGCATTAGGACTGCACTGCTCAATCAGTAAGCAATGTGTGCAGGCTGGTAGTGTGGGGCTTGAGGGTGTGACTGAGTGAGGATACATGAGAGTATCAAGGGGGTGATGCATGTGTGGGAATTTTGTGAGTGTCGTGGGTATCATGGTTGTGTGAGTATTGGTGCAAAGGAGTAGATGAGTGGATCATTGAGGAGTATCAAATTGATATGTATTCGTGGGCCAAATGTCAATTTAGTTGTTGTCTATCTTGTGTTTGAATAATTGCAATAAGGGTTAGTAGTTATGTATCAATACCTATAGTATATCCTAAGTAGTGTATCGGTGAGATAATGCATGTGCACACGAGATGGTATTGTGTTCATAGTGGGTTAAGTGGGTGTGGCATTTGTGTATGACTGTGTCCAATTTAGGAGGTTTGTATGCAGCAGAGGGAGTGTTACAGGTGGGGGATTGTGAGGGATATCGGGTCCTCTTGTAGAGGATACTTGCAAGGGGCTATCACAGTTCTATAGTAACTGTGAGGTTGGCAACAAGTATAGAAGTGAACTACAGTAGTGTTTGCGAGTGTGGGGAATATATGAGGTACATGTGTTGGTTTTAGATGTTGTATCAGTGGTTTATGTGTGCAGGAACGTGTACCCAAGGAGATATATGTATTTAGAGTTTTATGAGTATGAAGTGTAGGTGTATCAGTGAGATTAGAATATATATGTGAGTGCTTATTAACACCTTAGTCAAATGTGTGACTGGTAGGGCATGGAACTGCAGGGAGCAACTGCCTGTAGTCCAGCACAGTGAATGGCATATCATTGTGCAGTGTCGAGCACAGTGACAACTGAAGGGGGTGCATTGACAGCAGGAAGGAATAGCTACTGCTCGAGTGAGCAGTCATGCACTGCTCAGTGGCACAGGACTCTGCAGTGTACAGTGCAGTTTTCGTGTTCAAGATCTGCAATAGGGAGGTACCTGCAGCAATCCAGCAGGTTAAGTATCAGTTGTATCAGTGTTCAACTGAAGGGGATGCACAGCCACTCGTACAGCCACCTGTAGGAAGTAGGCAGTGTGCAACACAAAGTAGTTGAGTGTGGGCAGGGATCTGCATCGGTATGCAGATCAGTGATGCACAGGCCTCTGTGCAGTGCACAGAGGTGCACCTATGTTTAGTAGTAGCTACACTCAGGTAGGTTGATGGGGGTTTGAGGTTGGTTTGGGTGCTGTTATAGAAGCAAGAGAGTGCTGCTCTGTACATTACGATAAGTCAGGTACCAATATGGGGATGCAGAGGTGTTATTGATACGATCTTATATACTTTAGATGTGGGCAGTTGGTGAGATCTTAAGGGTTAACAGCTAGTTGAGTGTTTGAGGGTAGCAGTTGTGGATGTGCATGCTATGATGGAGTGTAAAGTAGTGGTTGGTTGTAAGCATTTGTATCATTTAGTAAGGGGGAATAGCTCGGGTGTTAGACTGAGATATGTTTCAGTCAATTAGTTGCTGTGCAGTATCAGTGCACACCATGGCACTGAAGGGAGGACTGTTAGTAGAGTCGGGCTTAGGAATTGTGTAATGTTGGTAAGGGTGTGGTGGATGTTTTAGTAAGAGAGGGTGTACATACTCATATATGTACGAGTGAAGGTGAGGTTGAGTTAAGGTATTTGGTTATGAGATTTAGTATTAAGGTATGTTATAGGTGTATTATATAGGTGAGTTCCATTACACAAGTTCTGGTGGCAAGTTTATGTGAGTACAAGTGTTAGATGTAGTACATTATTATTATAGACATAACATGGATACACAGTTAAGGATATCAAATACTTAAGAGTTAGCTTCATAGTCATTTATGTAAATAGGTAGCAGGAACCCTTGACCAATCATAGACGTTATCAAGGAATGAATAATCTCGATACTGGTAGAATGTTAAATACATTATCAGGTATCAGTATTAGAGGGGTGCCTAGTTCGAGTATCAGTTGTGAACTTGTAACCTCCGATTTCCAATTTCCAAAATAATTAGATTTTAATTTATTTTAAAATATCAAGTTTTATAAAATACTTCTCCTTGAAATTTTTATTTGATTTAGAACGAGGTTTGATTGTAGGAGGTAATTTAAAAATTTTTATAAAAATCATTTTTTCTAAATGACGATGTATTACAAAATAAATAAATAAATAATAATATATATTTCTAGTTTCAAATATTTATTGGCTTGAATCATAAAATTATTGTTTTAACTAAATAGTTATTTAAAGGACTAGTTCATAAAATAAAATAAATTTTTATTTATTGGGATAGTAAATAAATAAATGTCATGCTTTCTAGGACTTTGCAAAATGTATTAATTAGTAGCTAATTGAAAATTAGCTAGCTTTCCTAAAAACATTTTCTGAAATTATAATCTTTATTTTTTATTTTTATTTTTATTTTTCCAGTTGCCGTTCCTATTAACTAGCCCACACCCTTTCCCACATGAAGAACTTATTCATGTATTGATCTTGGCCATTCATTATTGGGCCAACCCGCAACCCTTTATCCCACACCATCTCTCATCCTATTTAAGTCCCTCATCACATCTCCCTAGAAACCCTAGCTAGCCTTCACAAATCCCCATAGAGCCACAGCTACCACCATTTTTGTGTGCTCGTGTCCGTGTGTCCAGCATCCGTGTCAGCCGTGATGGCCTCGGGTCCGACCCCGGGTGTCCCACAGCATCCATTCATTTCTGGGTTCGGTTACAATATTACAATCAGATTTTTGTGTCCGACACACCCGGACACATCCACCTCCACCAGTACACCCAACCCCGTGTCCGACACACCCGGACACGCCCCTCACAGTTCAGCAACCCATCGTGTCCTGCCCCGGACACGATCCACAGACACGACTCGCAGAAACCCTAAACCTAACCGTGGCCGCGTCGAGCCGTGGCCGCTGAAGCCGGTAGCCGCCGCCAGATCCGCAGAGTGCCGCCACGACCGCTGGAACCAGTCACCGCCGTCGCCTCGGAGCGCCCGCCCCTCGGGCAGAGCGCCGCCTCGAGCCGCCCAGATCTCGATCGCCGCCCGGAGCCGTCGTCGCCGCCGCTGGAACCGAGCAAACCCGCCGCCCTCGAGTTCCACCACCGCTGGAGCCGCCTCGGACCACCTCACCCTCGAGCCGAGCCCTCGTCAAGCCGCCGACCACCGCCGTAGATTCAGACCCCCGCGTCGAGTTCCGCCGCCGCTGGAATCGAACAGCCGCCGACCGTCTCCTCGGACCAAGATCCGCCGAGAACAGCCGCCGCCGAGACGAGCGCCGACCCCGGCGGAACCCCGTCGACGACGAAGACCCTCCCCCGTGAGCCTCTTCTTCCCCTTTCTTTTCTGTTCTGAAGTCAGTTGATGTGTATATAGGTAATTAGTTTAAGATTGATTTATAATTAGTTATTTTATTTAATTAGTTTAATTAATTAATAATTAGTTTAATTGATTTATAATTAGTTTAATTAATGTATTAGTCTAGTAAATTAATGTAATTAGTTAGTAATTTCATGTATTAGCTTAGTTAGTATTAATCGGTTAATTATTTTTATCAGTTAATTATTTTTATCAGTAACTATATTCATAATTAGTTAATTAAGTCATAAATTAGTATATCTGATTAGTTATTTTATATAATTTGTTAATTAATGTAATTTGGATATATTAATATAATTAGTTTATATTAATATGTAATTTGGTTATTTATATAAATTGATTTTATTAATATGTATTAGTCTAGCAAATTCATAATTAACTTAGTAAATTCATGTAACTGGTTTAGTAAATACCACATAATTAGTTTATTGTTTTAATGTATGAAATTAGCTATTTAGTATGTGTAAATTTAGTTATGTAATATTTAAAAGGGTTTTGATTATGCAAACATATAATAATTTTGGGGTTTTTATAATTAATTAAAAATATAGTTTTAATAAAAAAAAAAAAAAGATAAATTGGTTATTTGGACTGGTAACTGAAATAACTAGAGATATATAAATATGATGGCTTTTACATAAATTCTAGTTTTTTATAAATAAACTTTTATTTCAAATTATTGTTCAAAATAATTTCGAAACGATTTATATACGTAAATACGCATTCCAGTGTATGTAATTGATTTGGTATATATGTATATATATTTTTAGTATATGTATATAATTATTTTGGTATATATATATATGTATATATGTATATTTTGGTATAATGATACATATATTTAATCGGTATAATTTCATGTAGTATAAGTGTAATAAAACGTATTTTTATATATGAATTAATTGGCATATGTACATATATATATATAGTATAAATTTGAATTGGTAAATTAATATTAGTATATTCTAAAATGATGTTAACAAAATATATGTACATTTAAACAGTGTTTTTGCATATATATGAGTATACGTATGGTTCAACTAGTATAAAACAGATATGTATTTAAAGGGCATATATATATATATTGTAAATACATTAAATTGGTGCATGTATAAATATTGTAAGTATAATAAGTGTAATGTGTATTATATACGTAGCCCTACTAGATGACCCTAGTTGACTAGAGCCACGTCTGGCAGAGCCCCTGAGTTCATGTATTTGTGATGTGTTAGTGTAGCATCTGATGCAAATGTGGTTTTGCTTGTGATATGTTTATAGGACTGTTGGGTTACCCAGGGTACACTCTGGAACAGGACCTCGGTGTTCACCAGCTAAGGACCCAAGGCGAGTACATTCTCTGATTAGTTTCTAATTTATGATATTTCCTATGTTCACTGTATCTAGTGTAAATATCCATTGCTCTTGACACGCTGGTTACACGGATTGGTATACACGGATCTCGTCATGAGATGTTATTCCTTATTCATGGTGTAGCTTGTACAAGACTTGTTTTCCTTGTTATCTTGTGCATGTACAGACACTGATTCCCGGGAAGATTTGCTACCTTCTTAGGGAATCCCGTGCCATAGCGTACCATGATTGGATCTACTATACCAGTCGGGGGGTTTGGGGAGTACTTTAGTGTAGATATGTGATCATACCCAACTTTATATGCACCATAGCTCATCCCACATCTCACGTCGGGTGCGGCCTGACCATTTACATGTCTCCTCACTGTTACATCGGTTAGCCCTACTAACCCATGTAATGAGTTTACATGCCTCCTCACTGTTACATCGGTTAGCCCTACTAACCCATGTAATGAGTTTACTAGTCCCAAGCCGATCACATGTTAAAGCTAGTACTCACACACTTAGTCATAAAATTCTTGCTCATGGACATATTGTTTCTTTTCCTGCATTTACTTACAGTATTTCCAGTACTTCTCTCATTGTACATTTCTCGTACTTATACATGCATCTGGTATGTTTCCATCTAGAACTGCTACATAGTTTATGTCATTTATATAGAACTGCTATTTAGAGATGTACTTTGCTCCTTCCTGACTGGAAAATATTTTTCCAGACTGTGACCTTAGTAGACTGGTTCCGACACACTTGGGGATTGGAAGTTAATGATTGCAGGTATGATTATGTTGTCTTTAGACTTGTATTGTATTCTTTTATTTCTTCATTTCCTATCGTGCTGTAGCTGTGATTGAGTATTTCTAGATTTATTTTAGGATATCCACGCCTCCTTATGGAGTTGGATACTAGCGTGAGATCGTTTAGATAGTACTTGACCTAGACAGCGTTCTACCGCCGATGCTGCGGCGTAGGCTGGACGTACCCACGCTCTCGTGCCCCTAAACCGGGTGCGGGTCGTGACAGAACTAATGTGGGAATTCTAAGTGTTGAGTACCCTTGTAAATCCCTTGACCAAATTTAGGGTTATTAGTTTAGATTGAGAGACTAGGGTTTAATTTGGTGACAATTAGAATTTAACACAGTGCTTTAGAATTAATGTGCAACAATTAATTGACGTAATACACCTTACCGTTGCTTCGATGTTTGGAGCGCTACACTAATAGTTACCTTCAAACAAATTTAATACATATTTCCTAGACATGCCAGACTACCCATCTGACCCTTGTGTAACTTCTAAATACTCAATATTGTGCTTCATTTTAGCTGCGCGATATTCGTTGCAAAACGTCCATGTATAATTCCAATAAAACCAATTTCTCATAATTGTCGTTCCCAATCGAAATTGGAGGCACACCCTCAACCCAATTCCCTATAACCCAAATTAGGGCATTAACTTATTCCGAGCCTGCTATGCCCATGACACTCGCGTTCCACCCAATTTTGACTCCATGTATTTTAAATTGACAAAAGAGCGCATTGTGCATTTGTTTAATTAAATTAAATTAGAGACAACCCTCACCCAAAGCAAGACCTAACCAAGCCCATGTACACCCTTTCATGTGGACCAGCCCCACCCCAAAGAGTCCAGACAGGCCCAAACTTCGAGGTCAGCCCATAAATCCCCCTCCCATATAAATACACATTTTCTCTAACTTGAAACCCTAAAAATCAGAAACACCATCACCATCTCCAAACTCTAGCCGAACTTCCCCCTTGCCCGACCACCCTACTCCCTTCCCCACCGGACAGAACCACCACCACCTCAAGCCACCACCACCGCAGACCCCCTCTTCCGCCTGCACAGCCACCTGACCGCTTTCCCTACCAGCCAACGCCGCCGGCCACTCAAACTACACCACCGCACCATCACCAACCCGACCCCGATCACCCCTCATCCCGACTATCCCCCAGCCCTGACCACCGACTCCAGCATCGCCAACCACCATTGTCAGGTGGAGCACCACCCTCCCCTGGCCCTGACCGCCATCCCAGCACCGTTCCCCACCGACCAAGCCGCCACTGCCAGGTTGCTGCTGCCGCTGCTGTGACCATTGCTGCTGCCGTGCCGCCCGTGCGACGCCGGAGCTCCGCCCACGCCGGAGGACTGTCAGTCGACGAGCACAGACCCCCCATGTTCAGCCTCGATTAGGTAAACCTCGTTTTGCCTCTTCCTTCCTGTTTCGTTGTATAGTTGTATCGTCGTGCCGTCGTGTCATGGTATCATTTAAAGGACACAAACTAAAATATGTTAAACCCTATGTGTGTGTATGTTTGTATGATTTACTAGATTAGTTAGTAATTAATAAGATAATAATTATTCCAATCATATGACTTGTATAAGGAACTTGTATTTTACCTAAAAACGTAGACATAGACCTAGTACACTTAACTTGGAAAATAATGACGTGTAATTGAACAAGACGTAATGTAGTTTCGTAAAACCATAACTTTAGTAATTTATTGTCGTGAGGTACACGGTAACTGAGGACATGACACGTGTACACCCTAGCTACATGCGCGCGCGACTCTGTAGTCAACCAGCCGTGACCCTTGCGTGTAAGAATCCTAATTCTGAAAATCGTATTCTATAATTATGTAATTTATTTATTATTAGTTATGAGTTAATTAGAGAAAATAGAATTTTTTATTGGATCCAACCCAAAACCCACAAACCATCAAACCACCCTTCTCACGTAAAATAAAGAGTTTATCAGTAGCAGCTCATTACCCCGCGTATACTACTCCCCTGCGTAAAAATCCACAATAGCAGCAGCAGCTCATCCCGCGTAAAGCAGTCAACAGCAAACCGATCACCACACTGCGTATACTCCTCCACGCGTAAACCACAACAACAGCAGTATCAAACCACCGCCTATTTTATACCGTATAAACTTTTCCTTTCACTACGCGTAAAACCAACCACGCGTAAAACCCAAAACCATAACCATTAGGAGAAAAAAATATCAGCAGCAGAAGCAAAACTCAACTTTGCTTTGCTCTCCTATACGTGTAAGCTTCTCATTCCACCACTCCTTAACACTATTATTACTAATACCCCCAACCGCACACCTAAACCAATAAAAGGAAAACAACAGTGGCAACAGTTTCTTACCCATTAAGTAAATTCCACCGCCTCCTTATTCCTATATATATTACAACTCTCCTAGAAATCTAATTCCACTTCTTACACCAAAGTTTAAACACTGTTGTGGACAATTATACTATACAGAACTTACTCGGCAAGTATACCTTGCCACAGTACTTTTATTTACATTCCAAATGATGCATGATTCTATTTTATTTATATATTTGCATTGGACCTTGTTTATGAGACTACCCCAGTATTATGGATCATTAATTGGTTCATTGGCTGTGACACAGTTGCTACACGATTTGTGAGTCTCATATAGCTCTCAGACTACATATTGGGTTGGCTGCCTGTATGTATAAGCCGTGCGTTAGGGATGACTGCTGATAGAAACTTTGTATGCTAGAAGACCTGGCAGTTATTTAGAGGATTTATCATGTCATGGATATGGCATGCTTAGAGCATGGGGTGGGAAGAACAATAAGTAAAACATTTGGGCTTCTTTGCACTTTTTCCTGTACGCCTGGATTCTCCACCGGAGAAACGGGTGATGATGACCACTATATATTACTGGCGGCCTCTGCTGTTCAAAAGACGACATGCTTTGATGCTCCTGATTCTCCAAGAGGGTCACGCCAATCCCATATTTTAGCCAGATAGCCCACTTGGTGGAAAGTTGTTCTCAAACTGTATTCACTTAGATGGTTAGGCGACCCATTGGATGTTATTATTTCAGTACTTATTGGCATATTTTTATGTATCTTGTTATGTCCCTTTGAGGACCTGGTCCCTTTCCAGATATGGACGAGCAGGAGTACCCACAGGAGTACGGTCATGGACCTGATGCTACTTACCAGACCGAGGAGATCTTACCCTCGGAGTATCTATGATTTTGTTACCGCTGTTTAGAGATCTTTTGCTACCTTGGGATAGTCATTTTGTAGTGGATTTGTTTCCACCCGACTATCAGACTTGATACTCATTTTGGATATCCAGTTTTATTCAGCGTTTATTCCTACTGATTATTGGTGCTGTGGATGAGACATAGATTTTGTGTGACTTGTTATGACAGTATATTACCACTGATGGATTTGCATATTCATATACAGCATACGTGTGTATATGATTTCCACATATTGGAGTTCGTATACATACGGCTGGGCGTGTTACGTATTCCTAGTCTTACGTATTTTGGGACTGGGACGTGACATGTTTTTGGTGGTGGCCCATGCAGGTCCTCGATATATTGTCTTGGTTGCGTAACTGTACCAAACAAGCCTGTGTATAGGAATAAAGTATAAGGATCTCATCCACACTTGATTAAAACTTTATTTTTTTCCTATTAAACCATTCCCTGTTTGGATAAAACCAAAGTTTACGCCAAAAACCGTTTACCCTAAGTTGGAGTAAGAGCCAAATGACTATCTTGTTGGTGTAAAGGCCAAACTATGTAGAAGACTGCCTATTTTATGCTGCAGTTATAATAACTGTTAACCACGTTCCAATAGTGTTCTTAATCCTGTGTAGGACATGGCATATAAGCCACATAGGTAAAATATCCAGCGTAAACCTGATGATTCCTGAATCCAGCATAAATAGCTTGATTAGGCGTAGTGAGCGTATTATTACAGTCTTAGCTTTAGCTTTCTCAGTCATAACCAATTAAGAACCAAATCTCGTGCATTAAATGCAGAGATATGCCTCGAGCCCAGTGCAGAAATAACTTTTTGACTTAGCATCTGATTTTGTCTCATCTTGATCGTAAAACTCATTACTGTAGATAACGTATGCAGAAGCCCAACTTTTCTTCCTCATTGGAAGCATAAAAATGACTTTGTATTAAATGACGACCTGGGTCTCTGTGAAATTCATCATCACAACCGTCCTCTCGATCATCGTGCAGTACTTTCTGTCAGATGTCAGGATCACTGATTTGACTAACAAATTCGTCCGAGGAAAAACATAAAGATCTTCGAACAACTTTACGCTACAACGTATGTTAGATTTTAAGCACAGAGTTTATGCATCAGACTTTACGCACGGAACTTTTACGCAGACTTTTTCCCAGACAGTTTTGAAGCTCTATTTTGCTGACTTCTTTGAGTCTCTGTTTTACGCAGACAACTCTAAAATCTTACCTTACGCTTCTCTGCTTTACGCAGATATGCTATTAGGCCTATACAATATTTCTGAGACCATGTTTTACGTCGACAAATTTTACATCTCTATTTGATTCCTGTACTCCTTCTAAACGTTGTGTACATCACCTGCAGAGAGATGGATATGCAGAAGGGATGTACTGTTGTCGATGGTGACACAACCCCTGGAGTCAATAATCAGACTCAAGAAGGAACCTCAACGAACCCTAGACTTTCAGGACCAGATGGAAAGATTCACAATCAAGTTCCATCTGACTTTCTTGTTCCACCAAATGGGAACTTTCCAGTATCGTCGACACCACAGGATGGTCAGGCTTCATTATTCCAATTCTTCCAGATGATAATGAAGGAACAGCAACAACATACCGCCACACTAGCTGCAGAGCAGAGACAACAAGCAGCAGAACAGAGACAAGAGTTCCTAGCAACACTTGAAAGGATGGCTGCAAAGACTACTGTGCCAGCCCAAGCACTAGCTCCAGTACCTCAAGCTAGAGTTGGTTCGGTAAAAGACTTTGTACAGATGGGTCCGAGGCCGTACAAAGGTATTAAGAACCCAGAAGAAACTACCAACTGGATCACTCACACTCGAAAGTTATTAGAGGCATCGTAGCTACCTGCAGACCTGTGGATGACAAGTGTGAGGACGCTTCTAGATGGTAATGCTCATCACTGGTGGAAATCCATGGAGCGCCAGCTGGGTACATACCAGACTTGGGAATAGTTCCTGGAGTGCTTTGAAATGAAGTACTTCCCGGACACCGTCAGAGATGCATTATATGACCAGTTTCTCCACCTGGAGCAGGGTACTCGAACAGTGGATGAGTATGATGCTGAATTTAGTCGTCTCAGTAAATATGGCAATGCTTTGATACCAGATGACTTGGCCAAAGCTAAGAGGTTTCATCGTGGACTGACTAAAGAGCTCCAACATTATACTAGCTCCCAGTCCCGAATCTCTTATGCCGAGTTACTGACAGAAGCCAGATTACAAGAAACCATCAGCAAGGGAAAATAAAGTCAGCTGAGGACGCAACAAGGACCAACAATGACACAACAAGGAGGACCTATTAGACGTCCTTTAGCTCAATAACAGCAGTACCAATCACAGAGCAGGACCATACCAGATTTTAAGAAACCCCAATGCAATTATTGTGGGAGACGCGGACACATCTCGAGGGACTGTCGGGTCCGCCTAGGACAGTATATGAGATGTGGTTCTGGACAGCATATACTAAAGGACTGTCCTATGCAACAAGCATTGACACTTCCACCAGCACAGAGACTAGCACTTCCAGCACCCAAGCCAGCTCATCAAATGATAAGACCAGGAGTACCTCGACCTCCAGCAGCAGAGAGATTCCAGCGAAGACCACCACTACCTACACAGGAGGATCAATTCACGAGGGCTAGACAGGGACAACCCCAGAGGAACGGACAAGCTTTCGCAATGGAAGTGGATGACATAAATCAGGAGATTGATGTCATAGCAGGTATCACTCTTGCTTTTACTTTTCCTGCTATGAAATTATTTGATACTGGAGCCACCCACTCATTCATATCATCTAGTTTTATTGCCAAACACAACATTACCTCTACACCTTTACCTAGTTGTATTAGAATTCTTACCGGGGGAGGAGTTGTACCTATTAGTAGAATTTGTAGATCGTGTCCTATAGTGATACGTGGCAGAGAAATGAATGCCTGACTCTTAGTCCTTCCTATGCCCACTTTTGATATTATGCTTGGAATGGACTGGCTAAGCAAGTATCACGCTTTCTTTGATTGCTTTGGAGAAAGCATTCTTCTCAAGGTACCAGGCCAGCCTGAACTGGAATTTGTATGAGGATCTACAGAAATCCTTGATGGTATGCAACTCGTAATGGACGATATTGTCTATCATCCTATTATTTTAGAATTCCAAGACGTCTTCCCAGAAGAATTACCAGGACTACCCCCAGATAGAGACGTAGAATTTTCGATTGAATTAACACCCGGAGCGGCACCTATAGCATCACATGTTTATAGACTAGCGAAGAAGGAGATGGATGAATTGAAAACATAATTGAAAGAACTAGAAGAGAGAGGTTTCATCCGACCAAGTGCATCACCCTGGGGAGCTCCAGTATTATTTGTACCAAAGAAGGATGGATCAGTGCGTATGTGCATTGACTATAGAGCCTTGAATGCAGTGACAGTGAAGAATAAATATCCACTACCACGCATTGATGACCTATTTGACCAACTTAGTGGAACCAAGATGTTCTCAAAGATAGATTTGAGATCGGGATATCACCAGGTAAAAGTACGGAAGGAGGACATTTCGAAAACTGCATTCCGGACAAGATATGGGCACTACGAGTTTTTGGTCATGCCATTTGGATTGACCAATGCTCCAGCTATCTTTATGGACTTAATGAATCGAGTCTTCCATCAATATTTAGACCAGTTCGTGGTTGTCTTCATAGATGATATACTTGTCTATTCAAAGAGCCACGAGGAGCACGAGAAGCACCTGCGAATTATCCTAGAGACCCTGAGAAGCGAGCAGCTATATGCAAAGCTCAGTAAATGTGAGTTCTTCTTGGACAAAGTTTTATTTCTTGGACATGTCGTTACAGGAGATGGTATTTCTGTTGATCCAGAAAAGATCTCGGCAGTTGAGACATGGCCTGTTCCTAAATCAACAGCGGAAGTGAAGTTTTCTTGGACTTGCGGGATATTACCGACGATTCGTGGAAAACTTCTCAAGGATAGCAACACCTATGACTCAGTTAACTTGTAAAGATTAAGAGTTTATATGGACTGACGAATGTCAAGCCACTTTCGAGGAGTTAAAGAAGCGACTGACTACAGCACCAGTATTAACTATTCCATCAGGATCAGGAGGCTATGTGATCTACAGTGACACATCAGGAAAAGATTTGGGATGCGTATTGATGCATCATGGCAAGGTGATTGCATATGCATCTAGGCAATTACGAGTACATGAGAAGAATTATCCAACTCATGACTTGGAACTTGCAGCCGTTGTATTTTCTCTAAAGTTATGGAGACATTACTTATATGGGGAACAAGTAGAAATATATACAGACCACAAAAGTCTCAAGTATGTCTTCACACAAAAGGGGTTAAATATGAGGCAACGTCAATGGCTCGAGTTAATGAAAGATTTTGAGATAGAGCTACATTATCATCCAGGCAAGGCTAACGTTGTAGCAGACGCATTAAACCGGAAGCCAACAGGTTACTTCTTAACAACACAGAAGGAATTATTGAAAGACTTGCAAAGTCTTGGCATTGAAGTAATATTTCCCGGAGCAAACGGGACACTACCAACTTACAAATACAATCATCACTAGTAGAAAGAATCAAGACAACATTGCCTACAAACGCCAGATTCAAAAGATTAAAGGAAAGAACAGAGGCCGAAGAGCAAACAGGACTGCGCATCCATGATGATGGGACATTACGATGTGGTGATCGTCTTTATATTCCAAATGGAGAAATTCGACAAGAGCTGATGGCAGAAGCACATAGTTTAATATATTCTATTCATCCGGGAGGCACCAAAATGTATCGTGACTTAAGACAACATTTTTGGTGGCATGGAATGAAAAGAGAGATAGCTCGCTTTGTAGGTAAATGTTTGGTGTGTCAACAAGTAAAGGCGGAGCATCAGAGAACAGCAGGATTATTGCAACCACTCCCGATTCCAGAGTGGAAGTGGGAACACATCACTATGGATTTCGTTACGGGTTTTTCCAAGAGTCCCAGTGGAAGAGATGCGGTATGGGTAATAGTGGACCGACTCACCAAGTCAGCCCATTTCTTACCTTTTAGAGTTGGCCAATCTACAGAAGCTTTGGCTGACTTATATATGAAACAGATCGTAAGATTGCAAGGCGTACCAGTCAGCATTGTGTCAGACTGAGATTCACGCTTTACATCATATTTTTGGAGAAGCATGCAAGAAAGCCTTGGAACTCGTCTAAAGTTCAGTACATCTTATCACCCACAGACAGATGGGCAGTCAGAACGTACTATTCAGATATTAGAAGATATGTCGAGGGCTTGTATGTTAGACTTTGGAAGATCATGGGAGGACCACCTACATCTGGTAGAGTTTTCTTACAACAATAGCTATCAGGCGAGCATCCAGATGGCTCCATTTGAAGCATTGTATGGAAGAAAGTGTAGATCTCCTGTGTGTTGGAGTGATGTAGGAGAATGTCAGATTCTGGGACCAGAATTAGTGGTCAACACCGTTGAGACAGTTAAAAAGATACAAGGACACTTGCGAGCAGCGCAAGACAGGCAGAAACAATGGGCAGACCTTCATCGTCGTCCCTTGGAGTTTAAAGAGGGAGATCATGTCTTCTTAAGAATATCACCTACCAGAGGCACCATCCGATTCGGAGGGCGCGGTAAGTTGAGTCCAAGGTATATTGGACCATTTGACGTGTTAGAGAGAGTGGAAGAATTAGCGTATCGACTTGCACTACCACCTTCACTTGAGGAGTACATGATGTATTCCATGTGTCGCAACTTAGGCGATATGTGGCAGATAGCAGTCATATTCTTGACCATTCAGAAATTACCATTGGGCCGAGCTTATCATATCAAGAGCAACCCGTGGGAATCCTTGATCATAGAGAGAAAGTATTGAGAAATCAGTCTATTCCCTTGGTCCGCGTAGCATGGAAGCATGGTTCGCCAGAAGAATCTACTTGGGAGCGCGAGGATGACATGCGCCAACATTTTCCGAACCTATTCACTGATCAAGGTATAAATTTACTTGTTAAAATATATCTCTTACAAAATTTTGACTTTCTACCGTGGCTTAGTTTTAATTCCGAGGACGAAATTTTTATAAGTTGGATAGAATATAAGAACCCTAATTCTAAAAATCGTATACTATAATTATGTAATTTATTTATTATTAGTTATGAGTTAATTAGAGAAAATAGAATTTCCTATTGGATCCAACCCAAAACCCACAAACCATCAAACCACCCTTCTCACATAAAATAAAGAGTTTATCAGTAGCAGCTCATTACCCCGCGTATCCTACTCCCCTACGTAAAAATCCACAATAGCAGCAGCAGCTCATCCCGCGTAAAGCAGTCAACAGCAAACCGATCACCATACTGCGTATACTCCTCAGTGCGTAAACCACAGCAGCAGCAGTATCAAACCACCGCCTATTTTACACCGCATAAACTTTTTCTTTCACTACGCATAAAACCAACCACGCGTAAAACCCAAAACCATAACCATTAGGAGAAGAAAATATCAGCAGCAGAAGCAAAACTCAACTTTGCTTTGCTTTGCTTTCCTATACGTGTAAGCTTCTCATTCCACCGCTCCTTAACACTATTATTACTAAATACCCCCAACCGCACCCCTAAACCAATAAAAGAAAAACAACAGTGGCAACAGTTTCTTACCCATTAAGTAAATTCCACCACCTCCTTATTCCTATATATATTACAACTCTCCTAAAAATCTAATTCCACTTCTTACACCAAAGTTTAAATACTGTTGTGGACAATTACACTATACAGAACTTACTCGGCAAGTATACCTTGCCACAGTACTCTTATTTACATTCCAAATGATGCATGATTCTATTTTATTTATATATTTGCATTGGACCTTGTTTATGAGACTACCCCAGTATTATGGAGCATTAATTGGTTCATTGGCTGTGACACAGTTGCTACACGATTTGTGAGTCTCATATAGCTCTCGGACTACATATTGGGTTGGCCGCCTGTATGTATAAGCCGTGCGTTAGGGATGACTGCTGATAGAAACTTTGTATGCTAGAAGATCTAGCAGTTATTTAGAGGATTTATCATGTCATGGATATGACATGCTTAGAGCATAGGGTAGGGAGAACAATAAGTAAAACATTTGGGCTCCTTTGTACTTTTTCCTGTACGCCCGGATTCTCCATCGGAGAAACGGGTGATGTTGACCACTATATATTATTGGCGGCCTCTGCTGTTCAAAAGACGACATACTTTGAGGCTCCTGATTCTCCAAGAGGGTCACACCAATCCCATATTTTAGCCAGATAGCCCACTTGGTGGAAAGTTATTCTCAAACTGCATTCACTTAGATGGTTAGGCGACCCATTGGATGTTATTATTTCAGTACTTATTGGCATGTTTTTATGTATCTTGTTATGTTCCTCTGAGGACCTGGTCCCTTTCCAGATATGGACGAGCAGGAGTACCCACAGGAGTACGGTCCTGGACCTGATGCTACTTACCAGACCGAGGAGATATTACCCTCGGAGTATCTATGATTTTGTTACCGCTGTTTAGAGATCTTTTGCTACCTTGGGATAGTCATTTTGTAGTGGATTTGTTTCCACCCGACTATCAGACTTGATACTCATTTTGGATATCAAGTTATTATTCAGCGTTTATTCCTACTGATTATTGGTGCTGTGGATGAGACATAGATTTTGTGTGACTTGTTATGACAGTATATTACCACTGATGGATTTGCATATTCATATACATCGTACGTGTATATATGATTTCCATATATTGGAGTTCGTATACATACGGCTGGGCGTGTTACGTATTCTTAGTCCTACGTATTTTGGGACTGGAGCGTGACATTGCGTCAGTACCTAAGAGCAGCGTCGTAGTCTTGTGTATATTACTTTAATGTTTGATGATAGAAATTGCTATATTATTATATGTTTAGGGTCCCTGGACCAGCCAGGAGATACTGCAGGAGCAGGCTATTGACATTCACAGCTTGAGGACCCAGGCAAGATACCTTGCCATATTTACTGTTTAAATTAAATGATGCATATGTTGTATGATATCTTGTTGCTTTATTTCATATGACTGTGCGCGTCCGAGATTGACTCGGGTACAGTCGACGGATGCGTCGCTGAGTAGTGTACTCGACCTAATCACTTGTAGACTCACCCATTGGGAGGATACTCTGATATCTTCTAAGACCTGACACTCTTATACGTTTTACAGTGATAAATTCATATTGGGATGAGGGTTCGCGTACTCGACTAGCTATCGGTGCGTGTAACATGCATCACGGTTAGTGCGTAATTCAGGATTTTGTATTAGTAGAGACTTGGCATATAGATACGTAGTGTGCACATCGAGTATTCGACTTGTCTATCTACATTGGACGGGGACGACGACTAGTAGGCGTATGGGATACCCATATTAGAATCCGTAGTATCCGGAGGAGCCACGGATCTAATAATTTCCTTTACACTGCTGCCACGTTCTTCGGAGCGATATGGACGATATACTACATTGCTGCCATGTTCTTCGGAGCGATATGGATGATATACTGTATTGGTGCCATGCTCTTCGGGGTGTTTGACGTTATATGCCTACACCTACCCATACGTACCAAAGTTGTCCTCACATTGCATTCACTTAGATGGTTAGCTCACCCTGTATTTATTTTATTCAGTATATATATATATATATATGGCATGCTTCTATGTATCTTGTTACATCCCTCTGAGGACCTGGTCCCTTTCAGATTTGGACGAGTCATATTACCCCACATTGTACGGACCCGGACATGAGATGAGGTACGCTACCGTGGAGGAGCTAGAGGTTCTACCCTCAGAGTTTCCGTGATCAGTTGGTAGGCTTTCTGCCTAGGATTGGAGCATCATTATCTAGTCAGCCTATGCCCTAGTCATTACTCTTTTATCTGTCATTCAGTACTTTTATTTCGTCATAGTAGTGGGTTTGTTCCCACCAGACATTCTTGGTTGTACCATGATATTTGAGACTAGTATTTATTTTCCAGTATTTATTCTAGTACTTTTGGTTATATTATGGATGATATTAGGTTACTTGTTGTTGTGATTGATATTGGACTTGTTAGTATATTAGGACAGCGTAGCACACTTCGTTTGGATCCATTAAATTGGGATATCCACGAAGATGTGTCAGCTGGCTATTGCCACGTGGCCTGGTCCCGTATATTTTCGGACTGGGGCGTGACGTGGTTTTAGTGGTGGCCCATGCAGGTCCTATTTTTTGCTTGTGGTATGGTAACATGCCCAGCGAGCCTGCAATATGATATAAATTACTAGGTCTCATCCACTTTGATTATGCCTTTGAACCTCCTTCGTATTACTTCTAAATATCTGCATCCTGTTTGCTTGATTCCGTACTCTTTTTAATGAAGTCCTGTCTCTTGCAGCAAAATAAACTTGTGCAGTGGACGAGGAGCACCCAGTGCCGTGGTGCCAGCCGACACCACCCAGAGAGAGGAGATACCCTAGGGACAACCTGGAGAGCAACCACCACTATAGGCCCCGCTGATTCATTGGCGCGAGACTTCTCAGGGCGATCTAACACAGCAGCACAAGGGACAGACTTCCCAGACGATCCCCACGCAGCATTTTGAGGGCCAGACTTCGGGAGCTACACCGATGCCGTAAACTGAGAGGCCGACATCCAAGGAGACACCTACCACACAGCTGGAGGTCCCATTGCCAGCACCTCCACCCTATCCACCCCATATGCCATAATCAGATGGACAACCACAGATGCTTCAGTTCTTTCAGGCTATGATGCAGGCACAGCCCCATCAGACCGAGACGTTGAGACAGAGTTTGATGGCAGTTTTAGAGAAGACACCTGCCCCAGCACCCGTACCAGCACCTCCACCAGCTCAGATAGGTGGTACTGTATGATGGTTCCGCCAGATGGGTCCAGATACTTTTTCGGGCAGCGAGACTGTAGAGGAGATCTCCGATTGGGTTGCCAACGCGGAGATGCTACTAGAGGCTTCACAACTGCATCCAGACTATTGGATGACCGTAGTGAGGGCCCAACTAAAAGGCAATGCCCATCACTGGTGGGATTCTATTGAGCGCAGTGTAGGTAAGACTCAGACATGGGAACAGTTCTTAGAGTACTTCAATGCGAAGTATTTCCCGGCTACAGTCAGAAATGCCTTGTACTCCCAGTTTCTACATCTAGAACAAGGGAATATGACTATTGACGCATACAACACGAAGTTTAGCAGACTTAGCAGATTTGGTGCCGT
The DNA here is from genome assembly GCA_036927795.1 of Iris macrosiphon. Classification (NCBI taxonomy): domain Eukaryota; kingdom Viridiplantae; phylum Streptophyta; class Magnoliopsida; order Asparagales; family Iridaceae; genus Iris; species Iris macrosiphon. Next base: position 216,145,512 of record JAYESA010000004.1, read on the forward strand.
CCTGATACCCAACGATCTAGAGAAGGCCCAGAGGTTCCATCACGGCCTCACTTTTGAGCTACAGAGGTACACCACCACACATGCGAGGATTTCTTATGAGGAGGTTCTTTCAGAGGCGAGGATCCAGGAGGCCTTCGACAGAGGAGCAAGATGTTCCAGCACGACTACACCAGCCAGAGCCAAGACCGGAGTAGGAGTACCGATCCGTCATCCCGGAGCACAGACACAGCAGAGGGCAGCACCATACCAGCAAAAGGAGCTTCCGACTTGCTACCATTGTGGTAAGAGAGGATATTTCGAAAAGGACTGCAGAAAGAGATTGAGGATATGCCTGATTTATGGATCGAGCCAGCACCAAGTCCGAGACTGCCCACAACTTAGAGAGGCAGCACCACAGACTAGACAGAGGCCAGCAGCACCAGTCCCGAGGATACTACCCCCGCCAGGAGGTCAACGTCCACCAGCACCCGGAGGATTTCAGAGGGGACCACCCTTGGCCCCACAGGAGGCACAGTTTGATCGAGCCCGACAGCAGACCGGAGGGCAGAGGCACGGACAGGCCTTTTCACTAGTAGCTACTGAGGAGGAAACAGAAGGAAAAGCTATCACAGGTACCATTTTAGTTGCATTATTTCCTGCGACTGCATTGTTTGATTCTGGTGCTACGCTATCTTTTATATCTAGTATATTCTTAGCAATGCATAGAGTAGCGACTTCCCCCTTGCCTAAGAGTTGGAAGATTCTTACCAGAGGAGGCATCGTACCGGTTACCATCACTATTAGAACGTGCTCGGTAGTCGTGTGTGGTAGAGAGATGAGAGCACGATTTTTGGTATTTCCTATGCCATACTTTGACGTTGTGCTAGGCATGGACTGGTTAAGCCAGTATAATACCGTACTGGACTGCCGGAAGGGTAGTGTCACTTTTAGACCGCCAGATCAACCGAAGTTCGAGTACATATGAGGGACCGTCGAGCAAGGAGTAGGACAGACAACTGGAGTTTATATGGCTATGGAAATGGCACCCCCACCAATAGTTGCAGAATTCGAGGATATCTTTCTGGAGGAGTTGTCAGGGTTACCGCCAGATAGAGACGTGGAGTTCACCAGCACCGGTATCTTCTAATGTATATCGATTGGCGAAGAAGAAGCTAGATGAGCTGAAGCTACAATTAGAGGAGTAACAGAATAAGGGAATTATCAGTCCTAGTACATCACCCTGGGGAGCACCAGTATTGTTTGTACCTAAGAAGGATGGAACAGTACAAATATGCATTGATTACAGAGCCCTTAATGCTTTGACTATCAAGAACAAGTACCCCCTGCCACGGATTGATGATTTGTTCGACCAGCTGACAGGAGCAGTGGTGTTCACGAAGATTGACTTGAGATCGGGTTATCATCAAGTAAAGGTGCGAAGAGAAGACATTCCAAAGACAACATTCAGGATTCGTTATGGTCACTACAAGTTCTTAGTGATGCCTTTTGGACTCACTAATGCGCTTGTTGTGTTTATGAACTTGATGAACAGTCTTCCATCAATACCTAGACCAGTTTGTGGTAGTCTTCATCGACGATATCTTGGTATATTCGAAGAGCCATGAGGAGCACGAAGAACACTTGAGGAAAGTATTAGAAACGCTAAGGTGAGAGAGGCTTTATGCCAAGTTGAGCAAGTGTGAGTTCCTCCTAGATCGTGTTGCTTTTCTTGGACACGTTATCTCAGGAGATGACATTTCAGTAGATCCGACGAAGATTTCATCAGTAGAGACATGGCCAACCCCTACCAATGTCTCAGAGGTGAGGAGTTTCCTAGGACTTGCCGGATATTACCAGAGGTTCATGGAGAACTTCGCGAAGATCGCAGAACCGATGACCCGTTTGACCCGTAAGGAGTAGGAGTTCACCTGGACAGAGGAGTGTCAGACAACGTTCGATAAGCTGAAGAAGCGTTTGATTAAAGCACCTATCTTGACCATACCTTCTGGACCCGGAGGATTCGTGATCTATAGCGATGCATCCGGGAAAGGATTAGGATGTGTCTTGATGCAGCATGGAAAGGTTGTGTGTAAACGCCCTCGATTTATTCTATAGGTAGTCGGGTTTGGATTTGGAAAATTTTGGATTTAGAAGCAGATGTTGAGGTTTAGAGTGGAGTTAGGTTTGTCTGGTATTTAATTCAATTAATTAAAACCCTTGGCGCGCCCTATCATTGTTTGATTATTCGGAGCCCAATATCAGTCCATAATTTTCGTTCAATTATTGTACTTCTGACCTGACCCGCCAAATTAGGAACTGGACTTCTCCGTCCCTTAAATCAGTTTCCGTTGTGCTCTAAATTAATTGCATAATTTTTCGAAATCGTAACCCATAGTTAATTCCGTTTTGGAGACTTGTGTCGTTACCCTAAAATTTGAGATACCAACTTAACCCGTTGAGCTGGACCAACTAAAGGGTCCAAGACTGATTCCAAGCCCCCACCATTTTTGGCCTTTGCGTCATTCCCGGATTTTGACCCCAAGTGCCCCCAATTAATTTAAATTCGCGGGACACTTTATTTCTATTTAAATCGGGGATACCAACTTTTCCTAATCCTATTTTAATCCTCAATTAATCCCGATGGCCATTAAATTAAACCCGTGCCCCACACACAACACCCTTTACCATGAAATTCATCAAACCTATTTTTTCTCCACAATTTTTGCGTCATTTCATGTGTTTGTGCAATTATGCAAATTTAAGGGGCTTAGTTGCAATTATGGAATTAGGTGTCCTCACCTTATTGGCCAGGATTTAAATGGAGAAGCCCCCTCTCCTTTGATTGGTCAAGCCCATCCCCTATTTCTCTCTCCTTGGTATGAGTAATCCTTCATGTTAGATCCTAGCCCCTCATTCAAATGAGGATTTGATCATGACCACCCACTACCCATCACCTTTCCTTATTTAATGTCACCATCCCCACTCTTCCCCCTAGGCCGGCCCTAATCCCAACAAATTTAGGAAACCCCACCCCCTCTCTTTCTCTCTCTCCTCCCTCCTCACCACACAACCGTAGGTTTCTTCTCCATGTTCACTTCTTCTTCTTCTTCTTCTTCTTCTTCTTCTTCTCTTCCTATTATTTTTCTTCTTCTTTTTCTTCTTCTTCCTCTCCACTTCTTCTTCCCCACCCGGCCGACCCTCACTCCGGCGGCCAACCTCCTCCATGTGTAAACACCCGCACCGCCACCACTCCTACCTCCAGTATTCCCTACGGCCAACCGTTGCATCCAGCAGCCGCCACGAACCACCACATGACAGCACTCACGACCGGCCCAATCCAACTTCCACGACATCTCTGGCGAGCTGCTGCTACCACCGAGCACCTCCATCGCTGCACCCCCTCTCCTCAACAACATCACCATCTCCGCCAAGAACACTGAGATCCTCCACCCCGCCGTCTCCATGAGACTACCATCACGAACCACCTTGAGCCATCCCGACGTCCTCTCGCTGCCATCTCAGGTGAGCCGCGAGTCCCTCCGCCCGAGCTGCTGCTCCGACGAGCCGCGAGCTTCTCCACCCGAGCTGCTGCGCCGGTGAGCCGCGAGTCCCTCCTCCCGAGCTGCTGCTCCGACGAACCGCGAGTTCCTCCGCCGAGCTGCTGTGCCAGCGAGCCCCCCTGTTCTGCTTTTTCCCGACCGACCTCCCTCCATTTTCGGCCAGCGAGCTCTGCTCCGACGAGCTGTCCCTCCATGATCCGGCCATCAATACCTCCCCTACCACCTTCCGATCGTCGACTGAGCCGAGCCCTGCCATTGCCTTCACCACCACCGGTTGTTTCCACCACCGCTGAGTTTCCCCGCTTGGTCGAGCTAATACAGCGGCTTCCGGCCAAGCCACTCTACTCCGGCGAGCATCGCAACGAGCCACTCCCCACACCGCCCTCGTCTGCATCATCTTCGACGAGGTCCCCGCACCGCGACTTCTCCACCACACGCCTCCGGCGACTGACCACCTCGACTCCGGCCTCCTCCCCGTCCGACTTCACCATTACACCACCTCGCTCCGGCCATTTTGGTATACTACTCTCCCCTCTCTTGAATTGATTACAGATTTTAATATGATTTTAATAGGGTGATAATTATATATATGGATGTGTGGTTCTAGCTAGGGCTGTGGTTATATAATGTGGATATGTATGGCTAGTGTAGTATAGTACTTGAAATTTGTGATTGGGGTATATAATTGGTTAAGGCTAAAGATGATTAATGTGAATATGGATTTTCAATGACTGGAGGTTGTGTTTAATAAGGTTTAATATATTTTTAGTGTTTGTGTAGTGTAGAGATCATGTAACTTGTGTTTTATGAGGTTGGGTTTGGATGATGGACTTAGTTGGAATTAGGGTAAATACAACTTGTGAGAAAAATGATACGATATTGAGCACGTGACGATGATTGGAGAAGATGATCAAGGACTTGGGGATTCAACTTGTGATAAGTTGAGGAGATGTATTTGTGAAAGATGGATTATAGATTAGGGTTGGCTTCTACATAAATTATCGCGATTTAATTAAAATATGTACTCGAGGAGAATAGAGTTTTGACCTTGGAGCCAACTAATCAGGATGTATCGTACATGGTGGAAAAATATTAGTTTATTTATGGATAATTAAATCGAGGAGAGTGTACCGATGATTAGCTGAATTGACCATCGAACCGATAGTCAACTGTGGTCACCCCCTAGAGACTTGTCCCTGTGAGTCGTAGCTGAGGCTGAGTTTTGGTGTAGATGTGTGTAGCACCCCTGTCTGTCGTAAATAGATTATTGATTCTGGTTTGTAATTCATCTCTAGGTACTGTGGGACCTGAGGACTTGGACGCGGTACCAGATCCCCGTCATCAGCAGCCGCACGCAGGCAAGTGTACCTTGCCACCCTGTATTTCAGTTTACAGATATTGTTGTTCTTTATGTACTCGTGCGCGTATTTATGTTGACGTTCGATACTCCGTGTCTGATTCACAACCGGGTGTTGACATTCGACGTAACATCTTAGAATAATTGCTAGATGCTTCACAGCACCTCGATGCACGTACTTGAGTACATCGATACCCCAGGACACACTCATACACTGTGATCGTGCCAGATTCCTGTATCCTGATACTGACATCATGACCAGCGACTGGGACGACCTTAGGGTCGCGTCTGTTGAGTTAATTCTGTGTGTCGAGACTTTAGCTAGAGGTTCAGGTTCAACGCACAATCGTTGACCGCTTGGGAAGGGGAAGACAGTTACTAGACGTTTGGGCTACTCTGCACGCGCTTATATATATGTAGTATTTTGTAGTGATACCTGTATCTAGTGTAGCTGTTTCACCCGTGTGACTCTTTGCCCGGAGCTGCGGTACGTGCCGTGTGTTTCCGTGTCCGGAGCTACGATTTTACTTTGGACAGCCCACGCGTCGAACATTGTCTTTAAACTGTGTCACACTTGTTTGGTTATGATAGAGTACCCTGTCGTGCACTTGTACTTTCTATTTACTTGGCATATTGTATTTCTGTACCTTGTTACGTCCCTCTGAGGACCTGGTTCCCTGCCAGTTTTGCAGCATAGATGATTACGGAGCATTTGGAGTTGCTGTTGGATTCGCATGTCTTGCGAGCATGGTTCCAGATACTCACATCTTATCTACCATCATTATGGTTATTGTACGTTGATTATTCATCTGCTGTTGTAGCCTAGTTTTTATAGACTCATACTTCATCTCGAGTCTATTCGAGTTAGTGTGTTATTGGGCGGCCGACTCTAGCATATATAGCTCTTTCTTGTATACTTCTGTACATTATGGATTGAGACATAGAGGTTTACATTTATGGAATATCTAGATAGTTCCCTTTCTATTACAGCTTATACGTATTCGAGTCAGACCAGAGTCTGGTCGAATGCGTAGCTGGCGTGTCACGTATTCCTGGTCCTACGTATTTTGGGACTGGGGCGTGATATATTTTTGTGGTGGCCCATGCAGGTCCGATTTAAATCGTCTTGGTCACCTGACTGTGCCAAGCGAGCCTGCAAATTATGAATAGATGTTATGATTGTTGAATAGGATCTCAATCCATAATCGATTTTAAAACTCTTTGTATGTGATTATCGCCCTTGGACTTTCACTTTGCATTCGTTCAATCTTTGTCCATATCGCTATCCTTGTTTCTCGTCCCCTATTGTTCGGGGAGACGAATGCTTGTGACTGATGACTTCCCTCCAGAAGAAGATCGAAGACCAGACGACAGGAGACAGAATTCGTATACCTTTCTCGGAGAAGATTGTTACCTTATCAGGATAGATTGATGGGTTCTTTGGATTCTAGAACTAGTGTGGAAGGTTGGCAAGAGAGTTGGACCCAGTAGTACCCTACCCGTGCTTGAGGAAGCAGTGATCTTGGAAGTACTAAGAGCTGGAAGGATTGTTGATCATGGCTTAGAATAATTTAGGGAAATGCATAGCCTGATGATGGAAACTAGTGGTTGTATATGATAGCAATACCAGGAATGACATTATGGACTAGAGGAGATAAAATTTCAAGCTCTCACTTGGAAGGTGATGATCTAATACCAGAAATTTTAGTATGTGCTTGGGTGACATCATTATTATAATTATAATTATGACTTGGAGAGATAAATAACGAAAAGAAGAAAACTCGAGGAATAAAAATTTTAGGGAAAATTTGAGGAGAAGAGAAATTATACTTTAGGCACGGGAGAGAATTTTTCTTTTAAAAGGATTAGTGTGGTAAATAGAACATAAGAATTTATTTTGAGGTTAAGTCTAGAAGATGATACCGTCCTAGCATGAGTAGATTGAGCCCATACCACGCGACACTAGATTGTCGACGTAGTTGCATTTATATTTTTAGGCCACCAGGTTACCCTGAGTTGAGTTCAGAAAGCCCAGGAGTATGGTGCCCATCTACCTTAGGGGTATACAATGCAGGAGGTGAACCAGTATACCACCATGTTAATCAGAGTTTGAGGGTGTGATTCTAGATAATCTTTCCGGCTTGCCACCTGACAGAGAGATAGAATTTGCTATAGAGTTGACTCCAAGAGCGGAGCCAATTATTTTCCCATCTTCAGACTAGCACCGAAAATAGTTGGTTGAGTTGAAGGTCCATAGTAGAGGATCACTTGGACAAGAGTTTTAGTCAGGCTAGTGTTTCTCCATGGGGAAAAACCCATCTTAATTGTGCCAAAGAAAGACAGGACAGTACAGTTGAATAAGCTAAGTGGCGCATATGTATTCTCGAAGATCGATCTCAGATCAGGCTATCATCAGATCAAGGTACGGAGAGAAGACATTCCGAAGACGGCGCTTCGGACAAAGTATGTGCTCTATGAGTTTCTAGTCATGACCGTTTCGTTTGACCAACGTGCCAGCAGTATTTATGAGCTTGAGGAACAAGGTTTTCCACCAGTACTTGGATAAGTTCGTGGTGGTGTTCATCGACGTCTTGATATATTTCGAGAACCAGGAGAAGCAAGAGAGACATCTCAATATTGTGTTGGAGATGCTGAGAAATGAGAGGCTGTAAGCCAAGCTCAGCAAATATGAGTTATGTTCAGATAGAATAGATAGTCTACACATCAGGACAGCTAAGAGTTCTTGAGAAGAACTATCAGACACACGATCTAGGGCTAGCTGCAGTGATATTTGCACTAAAGCGATGGTGATACTTCCTTTATGTAGAGCCGATGTTGAGATTTATACAAAACACAGAAAGTCTGAAGAATGCCTACACGCAGAAGGAACTCAACATGAGACAAAGGCATTGGCTAGAATTTATGACAGATTATAATATTAAGTTATAGAACCACTCTGGCAAGACGAATGTAGTTTATGACTCATCGCCAGTGTTAGAGGATTTTCAGGAACTCAGGGTTTAGATTGTAGTGCCAGGCATGGATTGACAGATGGCCAGTCTTGAGGTTCAGTCTATTTTGGTTGAGAGGATCAAGGCAGCATTACCTACGGACACGAGATTTAGACGACTGCGAGAAAGGACAGAGGCCGGCATATAAACAGGATTCAGGATTCAGGAAGACGGAACATTGAGGCATGGAGATTGCCTATATGTTCCAAGTGGCAAGCTACGCCAAGAGTTTATGACCGAGGCGTATAGCTCGACTTATTCTATTTTATCCCGGAAGTACGAAGATGTACCGAGACTTGAGGCAGCATTTCTAGTGGCATGGGATGAAGAGAGAAATTGCAAGATTTGTGGCGAGGTGTTTAGTTTGTTAGCAAGTCAAGGCTGAACATCAGAGGACTGCAGGATTATTGTAGCCACTTCCCATTCCCGAGTGGAAGTGGGAACACATTACCATGGACTTCGTCACTTGATTCCCGCGGAGCCCAAGCGGGAAGGATGCAGTTTGGGTTGTCGTAGACAGACTCACCAAGTCTGCACATTTCTTGCCCTTCAGAGTTGGGCAATCCACAGAGATACTAGCTGACATATATATGAGGCAGATAGTACGGTTACATGGAGTGCCTGTCAGCATCGTATCGGATCATGATTCCAGATTCACGTCACATTTTTGGCAGAGTATGCAGGAGAGCCTAGGAACTCGTCTCAAGTTCAGCACTGCATATCATCCACAGACTGATGGTCAGTCAGAGCGCACGATACAGAGGATATGTTGAGAGCATGCATGATTGATTTTGGAGGATCTTGGGAGGACCACCTACAATTGGTGGAATTCTCCTATATTGTACAACACAGAGTAGTCGAGTGCGGGCAGGGACTTGCATCGGTATGCAGATCAGTGATGCACATGCCTCTGTCCAGTATACAGAGGTGCACATTTGTTCAGTAGTAGCTACACTCGGGTCGGTTGATGGGGGTTTGAGGTTGGTTTGGGTACTGTTACAGAAGTAAGAGAGTGCTACTCTGCACATTACGATAAGTCAGGTACCAATATGGGGATGTGGAGGTGTTATTGATGCGATCTTATATACTTTTGATGTGGGCAGTTGGTGAGATCTTGAGGGTTAACAGCTAGTTGAGTGCTTGAGGGTAGCAGTTGTAGATGTGCATGCTATGATGGAGTGTAAAGTAGTGGTTGGTTGTAAGCATTGGTATCATTTAGTAAGGGGAATAGCTTGGGTGTTAGACTGAGATATGTTTTAGTCAATTAGTTGCTGTGCAGTATCAGTGCACACCATGGCACTGAAGGGAGGACTGCTAGTAGAGTCGGGCTTAGGAATTGTGTAATGTTAGTAAGGGTGTGGTGGATGTTTCAGTAAGTGGGTGTAAATACTCATATATGTACGAGTGAAGGTGAGGTTGAGTTAAGGTATTTGGTTATGAGATTTAGTATTAAGGTATGTTATAGGTGTATTATATAGGTGAGTTCCATTGCACAAGTTAAGGTGGCAAGTTTATGTGAGTACAAGTGTTAGATGTAGTACATTATTGTTATAGACATACCATGGATACACAGTTAATGATATCAAATACTTAAGAGTTAGCTTCATAGTCATTTATGTAAATAGGTAGCATGAACCTTGACCAATCATGGATGTTATCAAGGAATGAATAATCTCGATACTGGCAGAATGTTAAATACATTATCAAGTATCACTTTTAGAGGGGTGCCTAGTTCGAGTATCAGTTGTGAACTAATGTGGGAATTCTAAGTGTTGAGTACCCTAGTGTATCACTGTTATATTAGTTCAGAGTTTTGGGTGAAGTGTTTAGGTATTAGTAATAGGTTACCAGGTAGTTAAGATACTATGTGATACATAGATATTGGGTATCTTAAGATACCATGTAGTGAAGGTATTAGAGTTAGGTATCTCACCCTTAAGATACCAAGGTAATGAGTTTATACTAAGTATAGGTTGTGATATTGGGTATAAGATTAGGATACTAAATTGGGTACGATACAAGGGATTTGTCAAGGTAATGAGTTAGACTAAGGTATTACTAATTTATATAGTATATATGGTATCTTAGTATTCATATTAATTAGTATAAACTAGGAAACTAGTATTAGCAAGTATTGACTTAGAAAACCTAGAGTTGACTAATATAGCTATATAGACCAACTAAATGAACAACTTGGTACCCAAATTGGACAATTGACTTAGTTTAACCTAGGGTTGACCTAGAGACATAGTTATAAGCTAGTTTAGCATGTTATAATTCCAAAACGCTATTTTGACTTGATATTTCATATATAGGTCAGTGAGACACCAGTTTGGACACCAATTTTCATCCTTTGCTCTGGACCAGACGAGTACATTCTCTGATAGTTTTCATTATTTGATAATTTTTATATTTTAAGTACTTAGAAATGTTGCATCTGATTCTTGACACTATAATACACGGACTAGTATATAGCTTGGATCTTCAGTCATGAGATGTTACAATGGTTATCGTATTGATATCGTACACGATATTGACTTTAGACATTGTACATGATATTATCATTGGACATTAATCGTGTATCGTAACGTGTCATGGTTGGATCCACTGTACTAGTTGGGGGCGGAGGAAATTGCTTGTAAGAGATGTGATCATATTCTTATTGTAAATTATAAAACATTGTTAGTGTTAATCATACATCTCACGTATGATTAGCCAGGCCATATAGTTATCGTACAAGTTCCCAAGTCGATCACATATCGAAACTAGTATTTCAAACACTTAGAATAGTTGCAGTTCTTCATATTCAGTTCCATAGATCATATTGCCTTGAATCTGATATTGTAGTTCATTTCTCTTTCATTTCATATATGTACTGGCTATACCTTATTGCTTATAATGCATGTTCTCTTCACTATTTGCCATTGCATCTATTTATTATTTTCTCTCAGTATATATTATCCTCTATTTATTGTTTATAGTCCTTGTCAATTAATTGGAACTGCTATTGGGTTGTACTTTGCTCCAATCCTGACTGGATATATTTTTTAGACGATGACTTAGAGGACTGGTGTCCGACATATTACGGACCACAAGGAGTGTAGATCATGTGTGATTTTCGGAAGATCTAGCCGGAATCACTAGTTATTTTAGTTTATTCTTTTAGCAGATTTTGGTACCAGATTTATTTTTGGCATATATTAAGACTTGGATGTTATTGTTTAAAGTTTAGATTATATTATTGTTTAGACTTTGTGGTTGTGTTTTGATTATTCTTTCGATTTCTTATCGTGCTTTAGTTCTGTGGTTGAGTATTTTATATTATATTATTATATTTGTATCTCCTTATGGAGTTGGATATTCGTGTAAGATTGATTAGATAGTATTGTGATCTAGACAATGTTCTACCGCCGATACTGCGGCATAGACTGGACGTACCAGCGTACTCGTGCCCCTATATCGGGTGTAGGTCATGACAACTCTACCAGTTACCTTGCAATCGGTTGTTCCCCCGCAAACTGATAATACACAAGAGGCCATCCGAGAACTGCGAACTCTTGTGGACTCCATGTCACGACCCACAACCGGTGTAGGGATGCAAGTCGGGAACGACGCCAAGCCTACGCCATAGCATCGACGGTAGAATGCTGTCTTGGTCAACTATACTATCTAAACATCTCACAATATTATAAAATCTGCCAACAATATCTCAACACAAAACTCAATCACAATTCTAAAAGCACGAAAAGATATGAAGGAAGTCTAACTATATATTCAAAATATATATTAACAAGAATAGAAACAATATCCAATCTCATACTATATGCCGAAAATAAATCTGGTACCAAAATGCTAAAGAAACTAACTATGAAAAACTAGTAATCCGGATAAACCTCCCGGCAATCACTCCAGAACTAGTGGGTCCAAGTCTGCACCATCTATAGGTCGAAGTCCATAGTATGTCGGACACCAATCTCCCGGATCCTCTGAAAAATATTTTCTAGTTAGGAATGGAGCGAAGTACATCTCTAACAGCAGTTCTTATCAATGATATAAACTATATAACAGTAAATAGATGTGAATATACAAGATGTGTCACGTCCTAGTCCCAAAATACGTAGGACTAGGAATACGTAACATGCCCAGCCGTATGTATACGAACTCCAATATCTAGAAACCATAAACATACATACGCTGTATATGAATATGCAAATTCATCAGTGGTAATATACTGTCAGAACAAGTCACACAAAATCTATGTCTCATCCACAACTCAAATAATCAGTAGGAAAATAACACTGAATAATAACTGGATATCCAAAATGAGTATCAAGTCTGATAGTCGGGTGGAAACAAATCCACTACAAAACGACTATCCCGAGGTAGCAACAAAATTTCTAAACAGCGGTAACAAAATCATAGATATTCTGAGGGTAAGATCTCCTCAGTCTGGTAAGTAGCATCAGGTCCAGGACCGTAGTCCTGTGGATACTCCTGCTCGTCTATATCTGAAAAGGGACCAGGTCCTCAGAGGGACATAACAAGATACATAAAATATGCCAATAAGTACTGAAATAATAACATCAAATGGGTCGCCTAACCATCTAAGTGAATGCAGTTTGAGAACAACTTTCCACAAAGTGGGTTATCTGGCTAAAATATGGGATTGGCGTGACTCTCTTGGAGAATCAGGAGCCTCAAAGCATGTCGTCTTTTGAACGGCAGAGGCTGCCAGTAATATATAGTGTTCATCATCACCCGTTTCTCCGGTGGAGAATCCGGGCATACAGGAAAAAGTGCAAAGGAGCCCAAATGTTTTACTTATTGTTCTCCCTACCCCATGCTCTAAGCAGGCCATATCCATGACATGATAAATCCTCTAAATAACTGCCAGGTCTTCTAGCATACAAAGTTTCTATCAACAGTCATCTCTAACGTACGACTTATACATACAGGCGGCCAACCCAATATGTAGTCCGAGAGCTATATGAGACTCCCAAATCGTATAGAAATTGTGTCACGGCCAATGAACCAATTAATGCTCCATAATAGTGGGGTGGTCTCATAAACAAGGTCCAATGCAAATATATAAATAAAATAGAATCATGCATCATTTAGAATGTAAATAAGAGTACTGTGGCAAGGTATACTTACCGAGCAAGTTCTGTATAGTACAATTATCCTCAATAGTGTTTAAGCTTTGGTGTAAGAAGTGGAATTAGATTTTTAGGAGAGTTGTGATATATATATATATATAGGAATAAGGAGGCGGTGGAATTTACTTAATGGGTAAGAAACTGTTGCCACTATTGTTTTCTTTTTATTGGTTTAGGTGTGCGGCTGGAGATATTTTTAAGGAGTGGTGGAATGAGAGACTTACACGTGTAGGAAAGCAAAGCAAAGCAAAGTTGGGTTTTGCTTCTGCTACTGATATTTTCTTCTCCTAATGGTTATGGTTTTGGGTTTTTACGCGTGGTTGGTTTTACGCGTAGTAAAATAAAAAGTTTACCCGGTGTAAAATAGGCGGTGGTTTGATACTGCTGCTGCTGTGGTTTACGCACGGAGGAGTATACGTAGTATGGTGATCGATTTGTTGTTGACTGCTTTACGCGGGATGAGCTGCTGCTGCTATTTGCTTAATTTACGTGTGGTGAAAATATACGCGACGATGAGCAGTTGCTGTTAAACTCTTACTTTACGCGGGAAGGGTGGTTTAATGGTTTACGGGTTTGATCCAATAGGAAATTCTATTTTCTCTATTTAGCTCATAATTACTAATAATAATAAATTACATAATTAATAATATAGAATACGATTTCAGAATTAGGGTTCTTACATTCTACCGAACTTATAAAAATTTTGTCCCCGAAATTAAAACTAAGCCACGGTAGAAGTTAAGGATGGTATAAAATATAAATTATCAAAGTTAAATTTATACCTTGGTCAGTGAATAGGTTCGAAAAACATTGGCGCATGTCATCCTCACGCTCCCAAGTTGATTCTCCTGGCGAACCATGCTTCCATGCTACGCGGACTAAGGGAATAGACTGTTTTCTCAATACTTTCTCTCGACGATCGAGAATTCTTACGGGTTGCTCTTGATATGACAAGCTTGGCCCAATGGTGATTTCCGAATGGTCAAGAATATGACTGTTATCTGCCACATATCGCCTGAGTTGCGACACATGGAATATATCATGTACTCCCTCAAGTGAAGATGGTAGTGCAAGTCGATACGCTACTTCTCCCACTCTCTCTAACACGTCAAATGGTCCAATATACATTGGACTCAACTTACCACGCCCTCCGAATCTGATGGTACCTCTGGTAGATGATATTCTTAAGAAGACATGATCGCCCTCTTTAAACTCCAAGGGACGACGATGAAGGTCTGCCCATTGTTTCTGCCTGTCTTGTGCTGCTCGCAAGTGTCCTTGTATCTTCTTAACTGTCTCAATGGTGTTGACCACTAATTCTGGTCCCAGAATCTGACGTTCTCCTACATCATTCTAATACACAGGAGATCTACACTTTATTCCATATAATGCTTCAAATGGAGCCATATGGATGCTCGCCTGATAGCTATTGTTGTAAGAAAACTCTACAAGATGTAGGTGGTCCTCCCATGATCCTCCAAAGTCTAATATACAAGCCCTCAACATATCTTCTAATGTCTGAATAGTATGTTCTTACTACCCGTCTGTTTGCGAATGATAAGATGTACTAAATTTTAGATGAGTTCCAAGGCTTTCTTGCATGCTTCTCCAAAAATATGATGTAAAGCATAAATCTCTGTCTGACACAATGCTAACGGGTACACCGTGCAATCTTACGATCTGTCTCATATATAAGTCAGCCAAAGCTTCTGTAGATTGGCCAACTCTGAAAGGTAAGAAATGTGCTAACTTGGTGAGTCGGTCCACTATTACCCATACTGCATCTCTTCCACTTGGACTCTTGGAAAAACTCGTAACGAAGTCCATAGTGATGTGCTCCCACTTCCACTCTGGAATCGAAAGTGGTTGCAATAATCCTGCTGTTCTCTGATGCCCTTACTTGCTGACATATTAAACATTTAGCTACAAAATGAGCTCTCTCTCTCTTTTCATTCCATGCCACCAAAAATACTGTCGTAAGTCACGATACATCTTGGTGCCTCCCGGATGAATAGAATATATTGAACTATGTGCTTCTGCCATCAGCTCTTGTCGAATTTCTCCATTTGGAACATAAAGGCGAGCCATCGACGTTAGCCTCATATTTAACTCCTTTTGTGTGAATACATACTTGAGACTTTTGTGGTCTGAATATATTTCCACTCGTTCTCCATATAAGTAATGTCTTTATAACTTCAGAGAAAATATAACGGCTGCAAGTTCCAAGTCATGAGTTGGATAATTCTTCTAATGTACTCATAATTGCCTAGATGCATATGCAATCACCTTGCCATGCTACATCAATACACATTCCAAACCTTTTCCTGATGCGTCACTGTAGATCACATAGCCTCCTGATCCTGATGGAATAGTTAATACTGGTGCTGTAGTCAGTCGCTTCTTTAATTCCTCGAAAGCGGCTTGACATTCGTCGGTCCATATGAACTCTTGATCTTTATAAGTCAACCGAGTCATAGGTGTTGCTATCCTTGAGAAGTTTTCCACGAACCGTGGGTAATATCCCGCAAGTCCAAAAAAACTTCTCACTTCCGCTGCTGATTTAGGAATATGCCATGTCTCAACTGCCGAGATCTTTTTTGGATCAACAGAAATACCATCTCCTGTAAAGACATGTCCATGAAATGAAACTTTGTCCAAGAAGAATTCATATTTACTGAGCTTTACATACCAAGGAATAACATCTCATGACGAGATCCAGATATACCAATCCGTGTAACCATCGTGTCAAGAAATCAATGATATCTACACTAGATACAATAAACATAGAGGATATCATAAATAAGAAAATATCAGAGATTGTACTCGCCTGTGGTCTAGAGTAATGAATGTCAAACTGTGTTCGAACTGGTGTCACACAGACCTATATATGGAATATTGTATTAATACAAGGTTCTGGAATAAAAATAAGTTAAACTTGTTCAATTCTAGGTCATTAAGCCATTTCTAAGTCAAAATAGTCAAACTAGGTCAACTCTAAGTCAAACAGGTCAAACTTGGTCAAACTACCTATTTCTAGTTTGTATGAGTCTATCTCTAGGATATTGGGTCCATACACTATGTATCTAGGCCACACTAGCTATTCTAAGATACTAGGAAAATAATAGGATACCGTATCCTAAGATACACAAGTCAATTAGATAGAAAATATCATGATATGTATATACACCCAACAATATTTAATATTCCTAACTAAACTAATGCTAAATGGATACCTTGGCTTTGAACCAACGCGATATCGTACCACTACACCCCCATCTTGACACTCAATTCTAATACCTTGAGTATCCTCTCAATACCTTGACATTTACCTTGGTATGTCGAGATAATGTGCTCTTGGCATGTTATCTACCCAATCTCTAAACTATAGGCTAATATGTATTTATCTAATACAACTACTAGCTATAATTATTAATATTTACTAATACCCAACTACATATTACTACTAACATATTTTATATACTAATACATAGATACTAACTTAACATATAATACATACTAGTACATAGATACATATACATCATACTAACATATCAATACGATACTACACATATACATATAGTTACTATTCTCACTAGTAGGTGTATCTATCTAATTATTCAACTAACAAGTATACAACTAGCTATCTAGCTATACTAACTATTAGTAGCTAAACTAACCTTAACACTAAACTAACTGAACACAATAACCATCTACTAGCTAAGCACCTTAACCCATACTTTAGTATTCACCTAGACACACCCTCAAGTATCTATGTATCGTATTGGTACTAATAAACGAATACCTTAACACTAACACACTAAACTAACCAAAACCTCACTGAACTAACTGACTCAACTAGTTAACTGAACACATTTCACTTCTTGTGCTGCTAAACCCCTGTTGCTGTACAGTGATGCATTTGATGCTGCTGCTGGAGCTGCTTCTGCAAGCTGCTGCTGTTGCTGTTGGAAGATGCTGCTGCTGCTGCTTCGGTTACAAGCTGTTGCTGCTTCTACTTCTATGATTCACTGTTCGACCCCTCTATTAACACACACACAATCACACCTATATACACATATCAACACACTATCTATAACTATATACATATACATGGATACACTTATACATACATAGATATATACCTATCATTATGTACATATAGATAATATGAGAACATACACACCAATGTATATATATATATATATATATATGTTGATATCTATATAGGCATATTTATATATGTATATGTATTTATATAAGTATATATATAGATATCTATGTATCTACTTATATTATTCATTTGTTATATATATATATATATATATATATATATATATATATATATATATATATATATATATATATATATATATATACCCTCATGCCTATACATATATATACAACCATTCACATATACACATATATATATCATATATACATATATATATATACTCATCTATAAACCTAGCTAGATATCTATACACACACATATACATATAGACATATACTTACCTATATATGAATCAACACATATATATACACTTCTAACTCTCTCTCTCTCTCTCTCTCTCTCTATATATATATATATATATATATATATATATATATATATATATATAAACAACCATACAGATGTATATCATACATAATATATCATACTAATTGTTATACACGAGTCACATTGAATTGAAAATCAATGAAGCAAACACGTGGAGTGCATCGCACCCGTATCACATTAGATCTATGATACGCTTGCGATACGAGTCCACCACACAACTAAATGTACCCTGAAGGACACGAAGAAGTCTAAAATAGTATATATAAACAATACGAAGAGTCAATTACACAACTACGTGTCCGTGTCAAAATATTACATGCACAAAGTCCCGTGTCGGAGAAATTTTTTTTCCAAAATCAACATGTATCACCAAATTATTGGGATACGATCTACACGTATCCAATTATGGACACAACACTAGCCACAAACACACAAACACATGCCAATTTGATCTATAGGACCAATTGACAAACACAACAAGTGTCAATCTCGGAATTCTTCCAAAATTGACAAAAAAAAATACCATAACTTTCTCAATAGGCTTCCTATGAACTCAATTCCAATTCATATGGGTAGCCTATACATGTGGGGTGATTCCTTATGGTTAATTCACAGATTTAGAACTTAATAAAAGGGGAAAATTGAATTGTACCTATTGGGAGATGGATTCCCAATAAAATCTCCAAAAATGGTAAAATGAGCCTTCAACTTGTAGATCCTTACTCCTCTTTGTAGATCTTTGCTTCATTCTTCTAGATCCTTACTCTACTAGCCTCTAATAATTATTTGGGAAGGAATTAAGGAGAAATTTGGTAGGAATTTGATGAAATTTGGTTGAGGAAAATTCTAGATCTAGATTTGGAATAAAAAATGAAGAGAGAGAAAGTTTTTATCCCCTTTATATAGGCCCCACTTGCCCCCCTCCCTCAAGCTACTATGTAAAGTCTAAAATACCCCTTGGGGCCTCTCATAAAAAAATTAATTTAGGAAAGGTTCTAGTCTAATGTGTTTAACAAAATTAATCATCCTTCTAATGATTCGGCTTATTATTGGGCTCAATTCTAACTAGATTTAAATGTTGGTCCATGGGTCTAAACTAACTAGTTAGGTCCACTAACACAACTCCAAAAATAAATCTAACATGCTAATAATAAATAAATAATACAATAAATAAATATTTAATATGCAAAATATTTAATTAATTACTAAATGACTAAAATATTATTTCCTAGAAAATATGGTAGTGACACTCCATAAACAATCGAGAGAAACTCCAGAAGCTTGGGATAATGCAGCCTTATCCTCCTGAGTGGGACAAGATGGTTTGTCTACCTAAGTATAAACTATAGTCATTGATATCCTTTGATAGGAGAAAATTTCCCAGCCAGTTCCTCAACTACTTTCAGTCCCAGATTGTGCATCTTCCAAGGGACGACGTATTGCTCACCAAGATATTCGTCGGAGCCCTCACCGACGTTGCCTTCGAATAGTTCTGCAGTCTTCTGGACGACTGTATTAGATCGTTTGACGATCTGGAGAGATTATTCCTCGCCAAATTTTATGAGGGCGGGACGGACAAAACTATGCCAACCCTCATTGACACCAAGCAAAGGGAAAAAGAGCCTGCACACGTCTACATCAAGCATTTTAGACAGTTGGCCTTAAAGCTACCTGCCGGTATCTCCGAAACGGTACTCATGGACACAAGCCGGTACAACCTGCTATAAATGGTAAAGTTTTATATGAGCACCGCATAGTGTGACCAGTGGTTAACCTTTATTACGAAGGCCGCTGTCGCTGAGACAAATGTCTGCGACATCCCACTGCTGGGGCTTGCGATACCGGGCTCTGACAACAAGGGGAAGCAACCCCAAAACATCAGCAACAATAGTTGTTACAGCCAAAGGAAGGAGTCCCTTGATGTCAACATATTCAAGGGGGTTTCCTTGTCTAAACAAACGGCTCCGGATACTCCAAAGCCAAAAAAAACCTACTCTTTCGATGACGATGATGACGTCATCGATATATTCCACATCATGATGACGGAAAACAAGCTTCAATTGACAAACGTCAGAAGACCCGAAGAGGCAGCTCGGACGAATGATCCCAACTACTGCCTATTCTATCGGTACATACACCATCCTACCAAGGATTGTTACATCCTGAAGAGGAAAGTCCAACAGTTGATAGATTCAGAAACTATCACCATCCACTCCGAAGAGAAGGAGGTCATTGCCAACTTAGTGTCGCTACAGTTCGATGACTTTCCAGCAATGGAGGTCCAAGATGATATTGTCCCGATATCAAGGGCAACCATGGAAATCGTCAATCTTCCACCAACCCACAATCAACTTGAGGGGATGGTACCATTCACTACCCCGCGTAGTAAGATTATGTGGGTTTATCCTGACATCTTACAAGGCATGGAACAAGAGGCTGTGTCTTCGACTTCAACGTTGAAGCGAAAGGGGCAGAAGTACAAGCCATGCTACATGGCAAGTCCCTCGACCGAGAGGCGTTGTCTGAAGAAACAAGGTACGTTAAGGGCTACCTCCAAACCTACAACCTTGTTCAAGAATATACTCCTCCTCCTATACCTACTATCCCTTCGCCTTCTTCTCAGGCCGTTCAAAAGGAAGGACCATCGAAGCCAGTGCCAACCAAACAAAATGAGGTTCGGTTCGACAAGTCTCTAAAGAAGAACTCTCCGCAGGGACTTGAGAAATACTACAATTTTGACATATTGGCCGAGCTCGCCAATACTCCGACAAGTTTGTCCCTCTTTGATCTACTTCATCTCTCCAAAAAGACTCGGGATGCACTGAGCGAAGCCTTACTGCATGCCGATGCATATTTGGCCCAGGTCAAGGAGCCTCCCGAAGATCCTTCACCTTGTCCCCACTGTCGTAATGTGACAGAGGATCCCAAACATAACCTTCTTTAAGGAGAATATGCTACTCAAGAACAACCGCCATGACCGGCCCTTCTATTATACTGGCTATATAGGGCTATTAGGGTCGATCGCATGCATATCGACCTTGGATCTTCAATAAGCTTTATTCTTTGGAGTTTGCTCCAGACCTTAGGGATCCCGATGCACAAACTGGTAGCAACCAACACCACCATCCTTGGCTTTAATGCCGGAAGGAGCCACCCTCTCGAGAAGACTTTTGATGTGCCGAATTGGTAACCTGAGAACAAAGGTGACCTGCTACATCATCGACGTCGATGTGTCGTATAACGTCTTGCTTGGACGCTCTTGGATATACAAAAAGATGATCGTGCCTTCCACTATTCACTAATGTTTCAAATACGTGGACCATGAGGGAACGGTTCAAACTGAGTTTGCCGATGTTGACCCATTCAAAGGGATCGAGGCCTTCTACTCTGACTCAGTAATATACCAACAGCAAAAACTGATAGATGAAGGGAATGATGTTGATGACGAGGCTGAAGCTGAAGCTGACTCAACTACCAAGGGACCTTTTTAGTGATCCGTGTAAAGGGCTGTGTCACCTATAATGGCACCGTCGAACCCATTAATTCCCGACACAATGCTGAAAAGTCCCTTGTGATTGACCTCCGCAAGCTAACTCATAGAGGACAGACTCACGAACTGCTGGTAATCAACCTATGTCACCCTAAGGAGCCTCCCTCTGACAAGAAGGCCTCTGAAGTCGCTTTGGTCCAAGTTGCTACCGGAACCAAGATGGATGACGCACTGGGGGAGTATACGAATACCCAACCCTATGTTACCTCCCTCGATGATGACATTCATGAGGAGAAAATACTCTACTTTCTGAATAAAGGGCTTCCTTTGAACTATCCTCGATGATTCTCGGTCTGCTACAGGACACGCAGTTACCCCTAGAGGCATGGTCTCGGACTATATTTTTATATGCCAGTGACAACCGTCTCCATGCAAGAAGAAATTTCCTCGTACGACGACTGATATTTCAAAATTTCAGCACGGAAGCGCAACAACAAACCCATTATCTTCACTAGGGTGGAAGGGCACAAAAATTGTCGCAGTTACGATCAACTAGAAGAAGATACGGGTAAAATACAACTTTACCATTACAACCAACATGTGAAGAGCCTCATCCAGAAGATGGGGTACGAGCTGAAGAGCGACCAGGGGCTCAACTTTGGCAAAGGGCGACGTCTGCCACTATGCCACTTTGCTCCAAAAGATAAGTCTGAAGCCTACTATCAGCGCACTCGCTATGGTTTGGAGTATGTTACTCTCCCAATGACACCTGAGTGCTAGGAATCCGAGGTCGGAACACATGCCCACTCCTCTGAGTCTTCCACCCGGGACTCCGATTAAAGCAATGGAGAATTATTCAAACAAACTCTGTGTGTCAACATGGTATCAGTAGATCCAATTGAAGAAGATGACGAGCTACTCGAACCCTTTGAGGTCCAACCATGGGCTCAAAAGATGGAGGCTCAATGGGAGTTGAGGTTCAAACAATGAGAACTGCCTACCGAGGATGAAGTCATCCAAATTAACTTGGAGGCGAGTCAGCTCCTAAACCAATCTTCGTCAGCAAAAATCTGCCTGAGGAAGACAAGCAATCTCTTATATAACTCATACGAGAGTTCATCGACGTCTTTGCCTGGAGCTATAAAGACATGTCGGGACTAGATCCCCATATGGCAATGCACCGACTAAATATACTTCCAGATGTTATACTTGTAAAGCAGCAATAACGGTAATTTTATCCAGATGTTATGGAAGTTATAGAAGCCGAAGTTAAGAAGTTGATTGCAAGCGGCTTCGTCCGCGAAGAATAGGATCTCGACTGGGTAGCTAACGTTGTCCCAGTCATAAAGAAGAACGAAATAATCCGAGTCTGTATAGACTTTCATGATCTTAACTCGAACTTCCCAAATATTGAATTCCCCCTCCCGATCATCGACGTCATGATCGACAACACTTGATGCATGGTGCGAATATCCTTTATGGATGGGTTTTCCAGCTACAACCATATTAATATGTTCCTAGATGATGAAAAGCATATAATATTTTGGATACCGTTCAGAGTATACTGCTACTCAGTGATGCCCTTAGGTTTGAAGAACGCATGTGCCACATACCAGCTAGCTATGAGCATAATCTTCTGCAAATATCTACGCTAAATAGTGGAGTACTATATGGACGACATAGCAGTTAAAAGTTGCTCCAACGACGATCATCTTCAAGATCTAAGTGTTCGAGCTAATGCGTGCCCACCAACTCAAGATAAATTAAGCCAAGTCATTTCTGGGAGTCTCTAACAGCAAATTCATGGGGTTTGTCATAACCTCCAAGGGCATCCATCTCGATCCCGACAAATTTAAAGCCATCCTTGAGATGCACCCTCCGAGGAATCTCAAGGAACTTTGAGGACTGCAAGGCAGGCTAGCCTTTATCAGGAGGTTCATATCTAACATTTTCAGACAGTGCCAATAGCTCCCCAGTTGATGAAGAAGGGATTCTACTTCGTATGAACTAAATAATGTCAGTAAGCATTCGACGATATTAAGAGATATATCACCAGTCCAACCGTATTGGTAGCCCCAGTTATGGACAAAACCTTTCTACTATACGTCTCTGCAATAAACAATCTCTTGGTGCGTTGTTAGCCCAAAAGAGTGATAAAACCCATGAACTGCCTGTGTACTACCTCAGCCGAATGATGGTAGGTGCATAGCATATGTATACTTATGTCGAAAAAGAGTGCCTTGCTCTATTATTTTCCATGTAGAAGATGCGTCACTACGTTACGGGGCAGACTATCCACGTTATTTCAAGGGTCAACCGCCTTCGGGTCCTAATGACAAAGCCAAGCTCATTTAACTCCAGCCAAGCTCGTTTAGCTCCTGCCTAGCAAACTGAGCCATGCTACTGTCTCCGTTCGACATGGTGTTCGTTCCCCAAAAGACAGTTAAGGGCCAAGCACTGGCCGATTTTCTGGCACCTTACTCGGTGCCAAAAATATCTCTACTCTACGAAGACATTCTGGATGAAGTATTCGAGTTAAATACTATAATAGAAGAAGCTGTATAGCGAATATTCTTTGAAGGTGCTTCAAGAATATGGCCTAAGGGCAATATCGTGGAAGGAGTGGGGGTGGTACTTGTCTCCCTTGATAACCATGTCATCCATCGTGTATATTTATTGATGGAACCATGCTCTAACAATGTGGCAGATTATAATGCTCTACTCATCGAACTCCAATTTGCGCTACAACTGGGGGTAGACTACCTAGAGGCTTACGGTGATTCCAAGCTGATAGTTAGTCAGGTTCGAGGATAATACGAGGTTTGACATGAAGACCTCATCCCTTACCATCGAGATGCATTCAAAATAGCCTCCACCTTCTTCGGGTTCTACATCGACTACGTACCTCGATTACATAATACCGAAGCAGATGCCTTAGTAGGGCTTGCGGCCTCATTAGCCACTCCCGTCAGGATGCAACGTTCAGTCACAGTAATCGGGCGAGAGTTATTATTTCCTAAGAATAACTTACATATCCGGCAAAGCTTTGCAACGGAGATGAGGATCGACTCCGCAGATTTGAGATTCCCTTTTATAGACTACACGGTCTATGGGATCCTACCTGAATACCCAAAGGAAGCAGTGTCTATCTAGAGGCGTTCTCTCAGATTCTACTATGATACAACCACCAAAATATTGTATCGTTGTTCATATAATGGACTTTTGCTATGATGTATTTCCGGCACAGAGGTAAAGCAAGCACTCCGTGAAGTTCATGACTGTACTTGTCGAGAACACCAACCCGACCCTAAGTTACAGAACTGCCTCAGATGTATGGTCTATTATTGGCCCACTATGGTATTTGACGCCATAGAGTACGCCAAGAAATATAGATCATTCCAAATCCATGATAACTTCATTCACCAGCCATCGAAATTCTTGCATCCGACGGCCGTGTCTTGGCCATTTGAAATATGGGCATGGACGTTATCAGTCCAATCAGTCCTCCTTCAACAAAGGGACATCGGTTCATCTTAGCCATAATCGATTACTTCTCAAAGTGGGAAAAGCTATACCGCTCATCAAAATAAAGACATCCAACGTGATCAGCTTTGTCAAGCATCACGTCATCTACCGATTTGGTCTGCCCCGGAGGATCATCCACGACAACGGTCCGCAGTTTGTACGCCATGTGTTCTAGTGAGTTTATGACAAAAATTGTATACAGAATATGGCGTCGACAACATACAACCCTACTACTAACGGGTTAGCTGAAGCCTTCAACAAAACCATCATCAAACTTCTCAAGAAGTTTGTCTTGTCCAATAAACGTGACTGGAACGAGAAGCTTGGAGAGTGCCTATAGGCCTACCGTACGAGAGTACGAACTCCAACTGGCAGTGTTCCATTTTCTTTGGTCTATGGGAGCGAAGCCATTCTTTTCCTAGAGATCCAGATCCCCTCCCTCAGGATCGCTATGTCCAATGAGTTGACAACCAAGGACCACAGTCGCTACGACTGCAAGAACATGAAGCACTGGATGAAAAGTGTCTCATAGCTCATCAATGCATTAAGCTATACCAGGCACGCATCTCTAAAGTCTTTAACAAAAAGATGAGAGAGAGAGAGAGTTTTCCAAGTCGACGACCTCGTCTTAGCAGTAAGAAGATCGATGGTCCTGACACACAAAACCAAAGGGAAGTTCCAGCCCAAGTGGGAAGGATCGTTCATAGTGGAGTCAATATATTCCAACGGAGAGTACCGACTAGCAAAACCTGACAACGATTGCTCATGATGCCCATCAATGGTAAGTTCCTAAAGAAATACTATGTCTAAAATCAGGACTTAGTGGGGTCAGTGCACTACTGCCCCTGAACTAAAAGTATGTGTATAGTGTTTATACTGCTCAAATATATAGTGAGGCATTTCTTTCCCTCATAACTTCAAGCTATTACTTGTATTCAGGAGTCCTGAATATGTTATGGGTAGTAGATCCTCAAATCCCCCCCAGTGGAACCGGTCCTCAGATCTTACGAAACATTCCCGGAAGAATCACCAAACAAATATACCTATTCTTAGAGCCCAGTTGCTCTAAGGATTCTTTAATGCTAAACCTCGGTTGGTTCGGCAGTGATCTAGTCAAACCACCCCCTGTTCGCCATTAAAACTGATTGCTTCAATAACAAACCAAAGAAAGTATAAAGAGGTCCTAGACAGATAATCTAAGTACAAATTTTTGATTATGTGGTGTGATAATGGACAAGGAGCGCTATGACGGCTCCCTTACTCCGTTGATAATCCAACGCATGGTGAGGAAGCTTCTGTTCTATCTTTGCTCGTCTTAGTATGCTCTCTCTCTTTGTGTTGGGCGACCCCTCTCTGTCCGTCCCTTTTTTGATATACCATCCGGGTATATATAATCATCCTTGGGCGCGTATATGTTGGGCCGCATGGATGCTAGAGGGTGCCACGTGTGCCTCCTGAATAGGGTGCAGCTGTAACCGTGAGCAGGCCAAGATGTCATATGGACGCTTGTTGAGATTTATTGTTGTTAAAGATCTGGGCGGTTCTTCGTCCTTTGTAGGCGTGACTTGGTTAGCTTGACACATAGACCGCACTTGGTTGGAGAGAATCACTCTTGTCATAATAACAAGATTTGGTCTTCTTGGCGTCTGAAATACATGTGGCCAAAGACGCATAAGACACATGGAGTCTGGGACACCTGGGACCAGAGACGTATGGAACACATGGAGCCTGGGACGCATGAAGCCATGGATGCATAGGGCGCATGGAGTCTGGGAAGCACGGGGCCAAAGACGTATGGAACGTATAAAGCCAGGGACGCACGGGGCCAGGGACGCATAGGGCGCATGAAGTTTGGGATGCCGGGGCCAAAGAGGCATAGGGTCGCATGGAGTCTGGGATGCATGGGGCCAGAGATGCATGTGGGGACGCATGGGGCCAGAGACGCATGAGACTGCCTGAAGTCTGGGATGCATGAGGACTCGTACACATGGCATTACACGCTTGCCAGAAGTCATTATTAGTCTGATGAGAGCTTCTTGTCGCTTAGTGTGCTCACATCTTTCGAGGCGTACAGAAAATCTTTTTTGTCAGGATTCTGTATCAGACATAATCTTATTGTCAGGCATCCATGCGGCCAAATTTTGGGGTGCATAGATGCTGATTTTTTTTGGTCGCATGGTCATCCTGCGGTCTGATTTCTTCTTAGTTGACTTTGGGGTGCATGTTTGTTGAGCGCATGGATCGAGTTTTTTTATGCTTCTACAAGACCCCCTTCAAAGTTTTTAAACTGATAAGTTTGGGATAATTTGAATAAGAAGCTTGGAGGAGAGGACCTTGGGCCGCATCTGAGTGACATGCCATATAGGCTCGTTGCCACATAGGTGATTCTGTCAGACTGTTAAATCTTTAAATGTTGAGATTTAGCTCGATCTTCGAGGAGATTTCTTAGGGATTCTAGGTCATCTCTTAGCAAGGATCCTGAAGTGACAGTTTCTTAAAGGATAAAGTTGAGTGGAAAATCCAAGCATCGCCGTCATAATTAATTCTGACAGCGCGACGCGAGAATCATGGATTAACCACCATCACCTTTGCACTATAAATAAGGAGTTTTGCTGAAGAGAGAGAACTTTTATGAATGCGAATATTCTACTAGAGGTAATACGGACGCAGTAGGGCATTGCATTCTTTCGTTCATTCTACTGGTGAATTTTGGTGGACTTTGGGTATCGTACTAGAGGTAATATGGACATAGTACAATACCGTAATTTGTTAAGGACATCCCACTAGGGGATCTTTGGTGGACCTATTACCTTTTGTGCACTTGAGTGCAAGTAATAATTTCAAAGCAAAAACCCTATCAGAGGTGGTATGGACGTGATATATTTTGTGGATCCATTACTTCTTGCGCACCTGAGTGCAAGTAATAGATTCGAGACAAGCCCTTCTAGATGTGATATGGACGTAGCATATTTTGTGGACTTAACACCACTGGCGTACTTAGAGTTAAGTACGGGTGATAAGTTTAGATGACGACCGATATCAGAGGTAATATGGACGTGATAATCGATAGTCAAGTAGGGAGATTTTCTCAGAGGTAATAAGGACATAACAAACCCTACTGGGGAGGATATGGGGACGATAGCTCAGAATTAACATGGACGTGAGCTAATCGATAGTCATACCGAGAGATTATGTATGATCCTGATATTTTTTGGAAGAAAAAGAAAACAAGCCAGAGGTAATATGGACGTGGCTGTTTTCTTTGGATGGGTAACATGGGCAGCTTATAGTTCAGAGGTAATATGGACGTGAACTGTTTGCTTCTATCGAGGATATCCCACTGGGGATCTTTGGTGGACTTATTACTTCTTACGCACTAGAGTGCAAGTAATAAGTTCAGAACAAAACCCTATCAGAGGTAATATGGACGTGATAGGTTTTGTGGACCCATTACTTCTTGCGCACCTGAGTACAAGTAATAGGTTCGAGACAAGCCCTGCCAAAGATAATATGGACATGGCATGTTTATTGGAATTAACACCTCTAGCATATTAGAGTTAAGTATGGGTGATAAGTTAAGATGACAACCGACATTAGAGGTAATATGGACGTGATAATCGATAGCCAAACCCGGAAGGTTTGCTCAGAGGTAATATGGACATGACAAACTCGGCCGAGGAGAAATGTTAGGGTAGTAGTTCAGAGATAATATGGACGTGAACCAATATCCAAGAAACTCACTGAGGAGTAATTTGGTGGGTGTATTCTACCTGAGAATGAAGATAGACCTGAGGATTGCTCCATTGGGGAGATCGTCGGGACGATAGCTCAGAGGTAATATGAACATGACTAGCATCTAACGAGATTGGTTTGAGTGGTCACTGCCAAAGTGTGCGAATGGACCTAAGGACTGCTCTGCTAGGGAGACTTTGAGGATCCATCATTTGTAGTGTATCCAGAACTCCTGGATACAGAAAATGGCTTTTACAAAAATCTATAAAGAAGGGGACATGTTGTACATAGGCCCTTGCTGGGGATGAAGAACCAAAAGTGTAAAGACTGTACATCTTGATTGTCTAGCTGGGGATAAGGGGAGTACAAGTCTAGCTTAGACGTAGTAATTTTTTAAGAACTTGTCGTTGATAGGCATCACGAGCAAGTCGTCGTTGGATTTTGCGAGCCGGTAGGCGCCGTTGGAGAATACCAATTCTACGACGAAGGGGCCTTCGCATTTGGGTTAAAATTTGCCGGCCGTCTTGTAGGTCATAACCATCGGCCACTTTACGGTCAGGATAAGATCACCCACTTGGTAGGTCCTCTTCTTCACCCGTTTATTGCAGGCTTCCGAGAGACGCGCTTGGTATAGCTCAATGTACTGTTGAGCTAAGAGATGTTTCTCGTCGAGTGCTTCTAACTCTTGTAGCCGTCGACGGTGATTGTTGTCGACGGTTAATTGGAGGGAGAGATACTCGGAGTGACGAGATTTAGATCACGAGAGGGAGGACAGTTTCGCTTTCGTACACCATAGAGAAATACTTATTGCCAGTAGCAGTCTAGACTCTTGTACGGTAGGCCCAGAGATATTCACTCAGCTTCTCATTCCAGTTGCGTTTATTGGATGACATAAACTTTTTGAGTAGCTTTATGATGATCTTTTTGAAGGATTTTGCCAGACCATTTATTGTTGGGTTATAGGCAGTTGACGCAACATTTTGAATCATATTTTTGTCGCAAAGATGGTAGAATGCGTGACTTGCAAACTGTGGACCATTGTCATGGATGATCCTTTGTTCCAAGCCAAAGCGGTATATGACGTGATATTTGACGAAGCTGATCACGTTGGACGTCTTGACTTCAGCGAGTAGTATGGATTCCGCCCACTTGGAGAAGTAGTCGATAATGATGAGGATAAAACGATGTCCCTTAAACGAAGATGGACTAATCGGCCCTTTGATATCTATGCCCCATGCTTCGAACGGTCAGGACACAACAATCGGGTGTAGAAATTCTGAGGGTTGATGGATGAAGTCGGCATGGATTTGGCATGCTTGACACTTTCTTGGGTAGTCAACGGCGTCTGCTACCATTGTCATCCAATAGTAACCCATTCTGCGGAGGCGGTTCTATAGCTTGGGCCCTGGCTGATGGGCACATCAAACTCCGTCGTGGGCCTCGTAGAGAGCCTGCTTCATTTCTGCACATTTGATAGACATCATAGCAGAAGACCATCGTAGGAGCGGCGATACATTATTTTGGTAGCCGTATCATAATAGAACCGGAGGGAACGTCTTCTGATCGCAGTGGCTTCCTTTGGGTTCCCAGGGAGAATTTCATATACTACATTGCCAATGAATAAAAGTCTCTAGTCTTGTGAGTCAGAGCTCATCTCTGCTGAGTAGCTCATGAACTGATATAGGTTGTTCTTCGGGCAGACCAACTCTCAACCGATCACGGTGATCCGTCCATGAGTAATGACCGGGACAGCTAGAGAGGTTGCGAGTCCGGCTAGGGCATCCGTCTAGATATTTCACAATCGATGGGCTTTCTTATGCACAGAATAAACCATATCTCATCCGCACAGCAAAATACGCAACATGTGCGTTGAGCAAGACATATCTTACTCACATGATGTATTGTCGTATATCCTAAGCATGTGCAAAGCGAGCCACAGAATACATGGTGATTGATGTTACGGAGATACATCGTCATGCGTGAACACCGTGTCCGTATCTTCTTCCAGGACTAAATAATAGTGAGTATAAGAGTGTCACGACCAGCACCCGGAATTCGGGCACGAGTACGTGGGTACGTCCAGGCTACGCCACAGCATTGGCGGTAGAACGCTGTCAAGGTCATGATACTATCTAAGCAATCTCACACGAGCATCCAATCTCCATAAGGAGGCACAGATGACACAATATAATATGAATAACATACTCAATCATATAACTACAGCACGATAAGATATCAAAGAATAAAATAAAATGCAACACAAGTCTAATTAGAAATAATCTAACTCAACAATAAATCCAAGTCTCAACAAAGTATGCCGGAGACAAATCCGGTACCAAAATAATCTGCTAAGAAACTAACTAGATAATTAGTGATTCCGGCTAGATCTCCCGGAATCACTACTGAACTACCAAGACCAAGTCTGCAGCTACTCTCCCTGTGGTCCATAAAATATCGGACACCAGTCCTTTAAGGCATAGTCTGGAAAAATATTTTCAGTCAGGAAGGAGCAAAGTACATCTCAAATAACAGTTTTATTTAATTGATAAGGACTATAAAACAATAAACAAATGATGCTATATACTGAGAGAAGACAATGAATAAATGCAATGGCATAATAAAGAGACAAACAATATAAAAAGACAGGCAATATAGGCAATATGATACAGTCAGTGCATATATGAAATGAAGAGAACGAGGTACAATATCATATACGGGTGATATAGTATATGATCTAAAATAGAGAACTGTAACTATTCTAAGTGTTTGAAATATCAGTCTATCATGTGATTGGCTTGGGACAAGATCAAGCTTGTTACATATGATTAGCTATGATTCATGTAAGGTCAGGCTAACCATTTAGTTAGCTATGATGCAAGTAATGGTCAGGATAATCATATATAACAGCTATGAGGCATATAATGGTCAGGCCGCACCCTACATGAGGTGTGGGGTGAGCTATGATGCATGTAGAGTTGGGTATGATCATATAATCTACTAATATTTCCCCCGCCCCCAACTAGTACAGTGGATCCAATCACGACACGTCATGATACACGAGCAATATCCAATATATCATGTACAAGGTCTAAATATCAATGTCGTGTACAATGTCAATATGATAATCAATACAACATCTCATGACTGCAGATCCAATCTATATACTAGTCCATGTAGCACAGTGTCAAGAATCAGATGTAATATTTTCTAGATAATAGAATTATAGATATTATCAAATAATTAGAAATTATCAGAGAATGTACTCGCCTTGGGTCCTTAGCTGGTAATATCAATGTCCTGTTCCAGAGTATCGTCTGGATGATCCAACAGTCCTATAGACATATCATAAAATAATACAACATTGCATCAGACATTACTCTAACACACATTTATAAATACACTGGACTTAGGGCTATGCTAGGTATGATACTGGTCAACTAGGGTCAGTGTGCGTCAAGTTGCACGGGCATCGCGTCTGTAATTGCTGTGCAATCAGACAGTCGGTGATACGGGTCTTGCCAGTACGTCGATGTACATATGGCAGTCTGCTAACAGTTCACAGGGTCACAAGGTCATGTGTAGTTACGGGGTATCCGTATTTACACTCGGGTTACCTAGTAGAGGTATATATATAAATATACATATTATACTCATAATATATATACCAATTAATTACATACATAATATATGTATATACACTAAATAGAATTATATACTATATATATATATATATATATATATATATGTTTAAAAATATACATACCACATTTTTATATATATACAACAACCATTATTTATGGGTATACAAAAGAATATATATACTGAACATATATATATACATATACCAGTAAAAATATACATATACTATATATATATATATATATATATATATATATATATATATATATATATATATATATATATATATATATATATATATATATATATATATATATATCAATACATACATACTAGCATATACATATGCTACATATATATATATATATATATATATATGTATATATATATATATATATACCAAAATACATACTAACATATGTTATGAATACGTATAATATATGTGTATATATATATATATATATATATATATATATATATATATATATATATATATATATATATATATACCAAAATACATACTAACATATGTTATGAATACGTATATACTAATATATATGTTGAATATGTATATACTAATAGAGAAATACACTCTATATATGTATACACGTATATATATATATATATATATATATATATATATATATATACGAATAATACATACACACTAATACATACATGCATACATACAACCCAACTACGTACACGCGTACGTGTATGCGAGGGAAGGAAACCGTACCTGTGCGCATGCACGACGACGACGACAAGGTGGACGAAGACGATGACGAAGGTGAAGGTCATGGTGATGATCATGGTGATTATGGAGATGATGATGATGGTGGTGGTGTTGATGAACAGGGAGAGGGCGAGGCTGCCGGATGGAGAACGCTCAAGCTAGCTCGACAGGGGACATCGGGGGGCTGGTGGTGGTGATATAGATCTCGTCGAGTGAGGAACGGCGAGGGGGAGGAACGTGCTATAGAGGCAAGCTCATCGGTGGAGGTGATTCTCAGGCGGGGTCGGCTCAGGCTCGAGCGGTGGAGGACTCCGTCGAGTTCTCCGGTGAGGGGAAGGCGGTGCAGCGTTCTGGTCGAAGAGAGGTGGGGAGCTCCGGGCTGTCGTCGTGCTGGCGGCGGTCCCCGTCGTGGTGTCGTGGGGAAGAGGACAGGCGGAGATATCGTTCCGCGGGTCAAGGTAGCTGTGGAGTCGGGTTCGTGGCCATCCGGCGGAGGAGCTCGACTGGGATCAGCGGTCGGGGCGAGGTGTCTCTGTTAAGTGTCTCCGGTCGGCTTCCGGTGGAGGACGAGGCGTGGGACTGACTGAAAGGGAGGACGGCAGAGGAAGAGATCCGACGGCGGGGTCGGTTGAAGGCAGTTGGGGTTCGACGTGGAGGCGGAGGCGAGCGGGTCAGCTCCGGTCGACGAGGAGATGTCGAGCCGGGGGAGAGGCGCTGGGGGAGATGAGGTTCGTCAGGCGGGGTCGTCAACGGTGTGCAGGCGTTCAGGCGGGGTCTCCGGCTGTCGTCGACGCGGTGGACCGGCTTGGTGTAGTGGTCGTCGATGAGGGACTGGTCGACGAGTGCAGTCGGGGTCCTGCTACTGCGGATCCAGTGATGAGTCATCGGAGAAGAAGGGAAGAAGAGGAGGAAGCGGTCGGGATATGGCCGGTGGGTCATAGTAGTAGAAGCCGGAGTACAGGGCCGGCTGGCCGGAGGAGGGTGGATCCGGTCGGTTCTCCTTGTTTCCTTTTTAAAGAAGAAGAAGGAGCGAAGAAGAAGAGAAGAAGAAAGAAATCGAAATGCTACAGTTTGGGAGCTTGTGTGGAGGGAGGAGAGAGAGAGGTGGGGGCTTTCCTAGGTTTGGGGATTAGGGCATGCTTTGGAAGAGTGCATGAAGAGACATCTTATAGGAGATGTGATGGGAGGTGTGTGGTGATGATGAGCCCCATTTTGAATGGGTGGCTAGGATTCGTCATGAGCAAATTACTCATACAAAGAGAGGGGTTGGGTTGACTAGTCAAAATTAGGGTTCTCTATTTGGTTTGAACCAATGGGGTGTTGACACCTAATGCAACATTTGCACATAAGCCTCCTTAAATTTGGGTATTTGCACAGACACATGAAATGATGAAAAATTGGTGGAGGATTTGGTGTTTGGTGTTTTGTAGAGTGAGGGGGTGTTGTGTGTTTTGTATGGACTTAATAAATAGGATATTTGGATTAAATTGGGTTAAAATGGGATTAGTCAAAATGGTATCCCCAATTTAATTAGAAATAAATGCAAGTGGTGTTCTAAAATTAATTAGGAGTATATGGGGCCAAAATTAGGTTGGGACACAAATATCATTAGTGAAGAAGACTCAGAACAAAATATTACCCTAATTTGGGTTGCACGAAAAATGGGTCGAGATTGTCTCCAATTTCGATTGGAACACACAACGATACAAAGTTGGATTTTATTTAGAAATTAAATAAATGTTCACGACGAATATTGTACGGCTAAAATGAAGCACAAGAGAGCATAATTATGAGTTACAAAAAGGTCAGAATGGAAGGCGGGCATGTCTAGGGCAAGGTTGTAAAATTTGTTGGAAGGCAAAAGCTAGGGTAGCGCTCCAAATATCGAAGCAACGACAAGGCGCAACAATTAAATAAAATTACGGTAATTAATTACAACCTCAAATAATTAAATCCTAAATAATACAAATTAATTCATAACCCTATAATTCGGTCAAGTGTTCATCTAGTGGGCTTCTAGGTCAAGTCTACTAGCTCAAACATTAACGAACACTGTATATATATAATATTATAAATACACATCTCATGCAATTATTTAAATTAAATACACGCAATATCAAATATATATAAAAAAGTCAAAAATACCCCTGTTTTGGAACGTGGTAGTGACAAGTCTACCCTCCTTAAAAAAATTTTGTCCTCGAAATTCAAGTTCCTCAATGGTTGTATTTTTCTCATTATATTATTTTTCATCAAAATTCAAATGATCGAACCCCATAATTATGAAGTAATCCCACAATGTTATTTCACAAACTTTCATAATTCTATAGATATTATATTTCTGAAAAATCTTTAAATATAAAAATCGAATTCCATTCGTATCATAATCTCCTCAGAATCTGATGTTAGTAATTAAATACCCAAAATTTAATATCCAATCCTCTAATTTTAAATCCAAACAATGCACATTTTTAAAATTAAAAAAATTCTCATCCAAAAAGTTTGTATTTAAACACTAACCCATTAATCATCTTACTCCTTAAATTTTGGGTAAATCACTAGATACAAAATTTACTATCCAATCCTTTAATTGAAGTCCAGTCAATGTATATTTATAAAATTTAAATCCTCATACCAAAATTTAAAATCGAACACTAATCCGTTAGTAATCTCAATCCTCGATTTCTTTTTCCACACAAAAACAAATAATATAATAGTTATGAAATTTTTAATACCACATTCAATATAAGTTCATAACTTGCAGGCCAATAAATATAATGATAATCTCCTTAATTTCCTCAATGTTAGTGACATTCAATCATACCACAATCTTCATAAATTTATGATTTAACAATTCGTCAATTCCGCCATGTTAATTTTCACTCTTTATTTAAATTAATATTTTATCCTCGAAATTTAAGGCACCTTGTCTCTCTTTGTCGAATCATAACCCTTTCATTAATTCCTTTACTACGGTCAACTCTCAACAATCAATTGGAGGGGGATGAGAGAAGGAAAAATAAGTTCCTCCAGAGGAACCCTGATCATACTTTCAATCCGAGGATAAACCCAGACCTCCTGTAGAGGCGACGTGGACGAAGAGTCCGCCACCGTCGTAGAAGAGCTCGTAGGACTCTTACCCTTGTCGGAAGCCTTATTCTCGCTCTTGGATGCCCTAGATGCCATTTCCAAAGAACTCAAAGCCTAAAAGGAGAAAACTCGAACTGAGGAAGGGAGGAATTCGTAAAGAAATCGCTCACTACTAAACCCTTATTTATAAAAAGGGGGCGGCCCAGGCTTTATACGAAGGCTAAATACTTCGTATCTCGAAAAGCAGAGTCAGCTAACTCGTCTTTCGTACGCTGACGCCAGCAACACTGCAACAACTGGGTATTTATAACTGCGCTATGAAAGTTGAACGTAGCTCAGTAAAACCCTAAGAGTTGGCAACAGAGGACGGACAGAGGCCATCTACGCTAAGACAACAAAGGAACCTTACGCCAAGCCAACGCACATATACAAGTGAAGATCCTTTGTTATTCCCCTTTCCCAGTATACGTATTAGAAGTGTATTATTTCTCGCTTGTATATTATTTATTTAGTTGTATGGGACTAGACCCATTCTTTGGTTTGTTTTGGTTCTTGGTTTATGGTTTGGGTTAGTTTGGTCATGAGTTGAACCCATGGTCTAAACCTCAAACCCTAATTATATAACCCAACTTTTTTCTCTCTCCCTCTTCATTCTTTCTTTTTCTTCTCTCTCTTAGGTTTTTTCCTCCCTCCAAAGGCAAGTAAACCTTGCATGAGAAATGAAAAAACCCTCCATATTATTGGTTTATTATGTTTATTGTATGATTTTAAGCTTGTTTAGAACTTAGTATTTTCGGATTTGGTGGATGGAATTGTGTAGATCTAGATTTTTTTATGAGTATGGATGTTCTTGAGTTTTTCTTGGTTTGATCTTCAAAAACTTATTGTTCTATGTGATGGAACACTTCATTTCGAGCAATTTGGTTTTGAACCACTTGATTTGGAGTTGAGATGGGAATTTTATGTCAGGACAAGTTTTTTGGATTCTTGGAGTTTTTTCATGGCCGAACTTACTGTTCTGGGACGATGGAGTACCATGCGGCCCAGTAACATGCACCCCCTCCAGCATGTGTCCATCTTGTTGGACGCATGTCTGCTTTATGCATGATGTCAAAAGTTGAACGAATAGTGCCTTGAACGCATAAAAATTTACTATGGACTGACTCCATGAGTCCAGGAGATTATGCAGCCATGAGCCATGCATCTCTTCTTTTTGGGCGCATGTCTTTGCACGACTTTTGTGTCTCTGCACAACTTTTTATACTTTTGTCTTTTCTTTTTGGCACTTATGTCTTGTCACATTGATCATATTTATGTCACTTCCCTGATACATTATTTATTGCCTATCACTTCAGCATTTGTCCCAAGTAGTGGACTTTTGCCCAAGCATGCGGCCTAGAGGAGCATGCGGCCAAGTTAGAACATACGGTCGGTTGGTTCATGCGGCCTGACCTTCTTGTGCACGACTTAGACACCTATTTATTGGAATCATTTATTTTATTTGGAATATTTCTTATCATCCTCTATATGGTTGATCCTGGTTATTTCTTGTGTTATGATTCTAGGAAAGAATGGACTCAGTAACCCGACCAAGTGATAGAACACATACTTATGACCGATTGGTAATTGGACTCGAATATTGTATCCGTGTTGATACAATTATTACTTGATATTGTTCATGATCTAATGTGCACCGATGTGCGACATACCATGTTACGTGTTAAATGATTTATATTTTGGTTGTGCATCGAGAATGCCTCCAAATTCCTGAACTAGTGATACTATAAACATACTGTTCTCCCAGCACGGGCATGATATGTGAGTCAAGTACCAAAGTGTGGCTAGGATATTGATTTATTGAATATTGCATACACGCTCGGGTTAATCCAGATTGAACTCCAGGGATTCGTATCTAGCGTGCCCGTAATTTGTACGACATCTTAAGAGAAATTCTCATGTGGCCACGTCTTAATATTTCAAAAATAATATAGGGTTAATTAAACAACTAAAAGTGGTAGTAACATTGGGAGAAAGCAGTATT
This sequence comes from Iris macrosiphon, assembly GCA_036927795.1. Taxonomy (NCBI): domain Eukaryota; kingdom Viridiplantae; phylum Streptophyta; class Magnoliopsida; order Asparagales; family Iridaceae; genus Iris; species Iris macrosiphon. The sequence continues at coordinate 216,183,386 of JAYESA010000004.1, forward strand.
CCGAGATAATGCCAACGAACCTTCCCACAGAGATTTATTTTAAGTGCGCTGTGGGTTGGCCACTACAGATACTGTAATCATTCGCTTTTGTGGAGTGTAGTATATGACCTATTATAAATAATGTTAAGCCACTATTTTTCTATTTAAAAATTAGAATCGCTAATACCGTGATCTAGCACAGTAAACCTATGAGGAACTGGTGCAATTCGTGAAGTGCCTGTATAATCATTTTATTTAGCTCGGTTAGCTCATGTTCGGCAATGTCGTGATCTAAGGATACATATTATGCATTATTTTGAGATAACCACAGACTCTACAATTAGCAAGTCGTACAAGTAATTGACCAATCTTATTAATTGGACTTGGTTGTGATTGTATTATTATGTTAGTAGCCCAGGAAAATGGACTATCATAGGGTGATGGATCCAACCCTTGTCCTTGTTTGGTTGTAGGGTTGAGCCTTTGTGCTAGGATATGTCATGGACCTAAGTTACGACACATAACATATATTATTATATATTTATTGCTTCGATTTTTGTTTCTCTATTTTGTGCTTCCTTTGTGGTACTTGCTATTTGGGGTCTAACCCCACTGGTTTTGCATGGCCAGGTTTCAAGCCAGCACCCGAAGATCCAACGTTCTATCCCTCAACTCATGGCGCATACCAGTAACATGGTCGTCGAGGATAACGAGTGAGTTTTTTCTTTTCTGTTCGTCATTGTACATTTTATCTTTTGGGCATTTATCTACGGCACCTGTTAGCCGTCACGTCTGGACATTTAGTTTTCTTACATGATTGTATTAAATCAGAATGCAGCTGATCACTTTTATGTACTTTTCTTACTCAACCAGCTTCTTATTTTATGCAGCTGGTCTTCAGAACATTTTAATGAAAGCATTTTGGATGTCTTATTGTTTTATCATATATGCTCTATGATTACTGTTTCTTGTTTGATTGATTGAGGCATAGATGTTCGTGTGACCTTAAGTGACCTGATTGTAGCATGCACCCCCTTGTCTAGTTATAGCCATGATCGTCTTACGACGTATAGTACATTGTATGGGGTAGCTGGCTGTGTCCGTCTCCATATTCTGGTACGGGACATGACATCCTTTTTTCTATGCTTCGTTCAAAGTGTTTTGATCTTAAGCCAACTTTGAAAGTGGTCTTGTTGAAGCTGAAAAAGTGTCTCTGTGCCAACCGAATAGGCAAGACCCGACTACAGTTAATGGAGGACTCTACGTGCTCTACGCCACCCCCAAGAGGGACGCACACCCACTGACTCTATGCCACTAAGACCGCGAGGCTCCTATGCCACTGTCCTACATGGATGTAAGGTCAAATCGGATCCTGCCGGAGCATTAAAGCAGAGATTGACAGATGTTTGTGCTTCACGCCCCTCTGACATGCTACAGTCGCGTGAGTAGAGAAAATATAGCGCTGGCGTAAGTGTCATGATGGTTTCTTTCCACCGAAGTAAGCAGCGCAGACTGCCACATGTCCCCCTTCTTGGCAGTATTCTTGACAAGGATGCGGCGCAAGCTACTGGTCGTTCCGCATAAGGAATAAACTAACAGATACTGCTCGTACTCTATGCCCAATATTTATGATTTCCACTAACGGGCATGACATGGCCACAGCACATGCTGCTACATGTCCTCCTTTGGCGCGATGCGCAACTTTCAGAGTAGTGGCATAGGCTGTCCACTGGCATAACGGTTATAATTGTCAGTGAGCATTATAACCTGGCCTCAGTGCAGGCCGTCATGTGTTCTCTCTTTTGGCAGGATGCACATCTGCCAGAGTAGTAACGCAGGCTGTCAAACTGATATAGTACATAGTTGCTAGAGTCGTGGCGCAGGCTGTCGTCAGAACCAACCCCATTCCTTGTACCAGGTGACACACGTCACATACACTGAAGTCGATGTAGGAAGTGATCCTACATGCGGAGGCACCGAGTGGCACAGAGCGGCAAAAATAATAAATTTTGCCCTACCTCGCGCAGAAGTCCCAGGCTGACAATTTTGCCTATAAATACCTCGGGACTTGTGCCATTTAAAAGGATCGAAGGCTGCATATTCAGGAGATCGATAGCTAGTACGTAATCGAAACTCGATGTCGAATGATCAAGGGTCGCAGGGTATCCGGAGCTAGTACACCCCCGAAATCTTGAACCTTCCTGTCGCCCAAACTCTTCTCCATAGTGCTTGGAGCTAGAGGCAAAAATATTTTTCTCATCTTCATATCGGATCGTCAACAGAGTGAAGAAGTCGACCGTAGACTTAATCTCCATCGCCTTACTTTTTTAGAATATTTTCTTGTTCTTGCTTGTAATTAGAATTCTCTTTGTATTTAGGATTCTTTGTAAGCAAAACAAACAACTATTTTTGTACATCGTTATATGAAGAGAAAAGTAGCAAGCTTTTAAGAAAATGGGAGAGGAAACACATGTATGTCAAATTTAATTCTTTGTTAATTTACTTGAATTTTTTTTATTTTATAGTCGCGACCTGAAGGAGAAGGACTTTGATGCTGGTGGTAAAAAAAACATCTTACTGCATCCAAACGCAAGGCACGCTAACTTGAGAGAGTTATTGAGAAACCAATAACTATTATTGAGAAACCAATAACTATCACAAGACCAGAGGAACTCTTAAGTTAGAAGACGTGAAAAAAGACAGAGTACAACTCATTTCAAGAAGTCGGTTACTAGTCTTGATTCTTCTTCCTCCTCTGATGATGACATACCTATTGTCCAAAAAGGAGGGGATGATGGTAATGACGATGTGGTTGCTCGGGGTATATGCAGTTTATCTTAGGGGTCGTCGGTATTCCAGACAAGTCCGGAACGTCGATACGTGCCAAATATCTATACAACTTTTAGGACCTATCTACGGTAGATGAAATATCATGGGTAAGCGGTATACTAGCATATCTTTTCTGCGAACTTTGTGTGACATCGCACGTTGGTTCAAAGACAATAGCAGGATGCCAAACTCTACTTCATGTAAGAAAATATGTTTGTACACTTTCTATACCTAATATAAAATTTGGTTGTTTAACATGATACTGATACAATTATACGTTTTATGTACATGCATGGATATACGAGCATTTTTTAATACTTAAGAGGGTTACCCTTAATAAAGGTTATGACAAGCACCTGCCTAGAATGTTCAGGTGGAAGCCGGCTAAGGAAGATGACAAACGTCTATATACGTTGGCCACCCTACGTATTGCAATTGAAGATATGCACATAGAGGAGGTAAAATGATACTAACTTAAATCATGCCGAGCACCTTAATTATTTTATATTATCACTGTATTGTTTTATATTAATTACTAACTTAAATTATGATTCATGTACTACGTTATGGATAGTTTGACATCCATATCGGGATATACGGAATAATACTCGTCCTTTGCAACCAATCGTTCTTTTTTATGGTTTTGCCATGATATCGAGGAGACTTATATGTCTGATAGAGTGCTTCGCCAGTTTAGCTACGTACAAACTGTACCGAAGATATTGAAATTGGTGACTGCTGGGAGAGGAACAAAATCGTTAAACTACGTCTCGTCGGTGTACTACTGTCTCATACTTCTTCTTTGAGTGGCAATGTCATGTTATCGGTGCATCCGAACGACACCCGATGGTTGAAATGTCGGATTATAGCGAGGACTACATGACATACTATGCAGAGGCCGGACATGGTATATTGTTGAACCCTATTAATCGAAGAGGCAGTAATGTGTCATGCCCCAATCTTCCGTAAGCTCGATCATCCCCGCTGAACGTGAATCACCACGTTGCAACGCTCCCGCAGGACAATCGTTCTCATCGGAACATGATGTCGTGCAAGCCTGGAGTTGCGCTCGCACAAGGTGATATTGTCAAACATCAAAGTTATCATCAAAATGACCAAGTTGTACTTAAAGTCAAGTATTGTGTACCAATCACATATCAGAGTATATGCATCAAAGCTCTCGATAGGATCCAAATGAAAATGCCACAAGGAGAATGCCACAAAGGTGATGCAACACTCTTGCTCTTCCTCTTGCCCACAAAGGTACTTACTATCATGCCCCAATCTCCCGCAATCTCGATCATCTCCGCTGAACGTGAATCACCACATTGCAGCATTCCCGCATGACAATCGTTCTCATCGGGACGTGATGTCGTATGAGCCTGGAGTTGCGCTCACACAAGACGATATTGTCAAACATCAAAGTTATCATCAAAATGACCAAGTTGCAGCAAAAGTCAAGTATTGTGTGCCAAGCACACAAAAGAGTATACGCAGCGAAGCTCTCGATAGGGTCCAATTGAAATTGCCACAAAGGAGAATGCCACAAAGGCGATGCAACACTCTTGCTCTTTCTCTAGACCACAAAGATACTTACCGTTCATACATCATGTCCCGTATATCCAAGCAGCGCCACTACACCTGTGTACCTGAAATAATGCCCACAAACATGGGTCAGTATACAGCCGTACTGGTGAGCGGGATAACCCACTCGTCTAAACCAACACTAAGTAGAATAGTGAATGCAAACAGTTATATGGTGATCTTTCTACTTGAAACCTAGATTCTTTTCATGGCAGAGGTATGACATGTTAAGAAAAACTGTACAGTAGGTTAAACATGCAAGCATTCAACTCAAGCAAAATATACAAGCAGATATATCCAACTCAAAAGAAAACTAGCATGCAAACCGTCCTACTCAATCCCAAGCAACGCATGAACCTATCGAACCACAATCCATGCCTCAATATCCATCCTCAAATCAAGCCATAATCCAAGCCTTATTAATTCAATTATCGATATACACACTCTTGCCGAGGCAAGGTGGCCACCGCCTACAAAAAAAGCATAAACCAAAGCAAAGCAAACCAACTCTTATCTATATTAAGTCACTGGCCAAGCCATAAAGGACTGATCAACTACAGTTCTACCATATCCAGACTGAGTAGCTAGCCCGCCTGGTCATATCGAACTGCCGACACCGTGCCCAAGGCACGTTACAATTGTCTCCTCCATGGCCGAACGGTCCCGATGCCTCGGAGCCTATCCTGTCACGCCCTGATCTCCCGCAGGCTAATCGGCCGTCCCCGCTAGGCGGGAATCACCCTCGCCAGCGCTCCCGCGGGACGATCGCTTTGACCCATCCGGGCGTGATGTCGCACGAGTGTAAGCCACGCCCGTGCAAGACCGTGGTCCATTGGCTGGCGGTAAGAGTTTTAAGCTACAGAGTTGCACAGATTGTCCGAGTGCAGCGGAGTCATGAACTCATAGGCGATCGGTACCAAGTTCACTGAGTTAACAATATAGCGGAAGCATTGAAACACAAGTTGAAGTAAAGCAAGCTCTTTATTGATATAAACATGTGTTACATGCGGCGTATAGCCGAGATTACAAGTCGCTCAAGCCTCTCTCTCTGAAACAGTAAAAGCGTGCCAAGTAGCTACAATAGTGGAATGATTTGTACAGGCGATGCTCAGGCAAGTTCCAACATTATGTCTTGTATATGTGCTTCAGTTCCGGACGTACCGTTGCTTCGGAGTGATCTCCATACCTTAGCACGCACGAAGGAGGCATCCGCACCCAACGAGGTTCTCCCGCACCTTGCATACAAACTGGTGGATTATCAGTACATTGAATGCACTGGTGGGGAAGCTACTCGCCCGCTCGACAAATCCAAACACGTAATACAGGTTCCGTGCACCAACTATTAAGTTATCTTTCTAGTTGCCTTAGGATCAGTTTTATGCAAACATTGAATAGCCTAATTCGTGTGGCAGTGCGCCGTGCGACATGAGAGAAAATACGGCGAAACTTACCATTTGGCCTTCCCTGTCCAAGGCAAACATTGTTAATTCAAGCACGGGCAAGTATAAACATTCAGGGTCATTCATAATGAAAGCCAAGCCAATAGCATATGCAACACGAGAGTCGTTGTATCATGATCGTTCAGGTATTTAGTTGTTCATTGATGCGATACAATAACTCGCACGCGGATAGCCGCTAAGCGAGGATGACTTAACTATATGAACATGAGTCGCTGGCATAGCCATAAAGGACCGTTTATAGTCTTGAACAAGGATGGAAAGCAATAAAGATTCGTTGGTGGCTGCAGACCATCCTGTCCAGATGCGTGAGACTATCGTACAGTTCCATCCGGATCGGAACGGTCCCAGTGCCCCGGTGACCGCCCGTGGAACCGAATGACCTTGTTTCCAAGTTGTCCGCGACATGCAGGTCAGGGCCTTCCAAATCCATAACTTGATATGATAATCCATGATTCGTGATCTGAAACGAGCGTTTGCTCCAAGAGCTGAGATTCGTGGATTCGTTAACATGATTCTCGTTCAGATTGATGTGATTATCATTTAGTTGAAACGTGACATAATTTTCGTTCAGTATTTATTTGCCCTGATGTGTGCCCCTGGTTCGGGGATTGCCTTGGCGACCCAATGGTCCCGGATACTTGCAGGTTTATTTGCACAGAAGGACTATTTGATAGTCTCCTGGCTAACAAGAATGAATGCACATTACAATAACGTTAGACATTCATAAGCAGACAAGCATGCGTTTCTAAGAAACACAAGTAAACACGTTTGCTCGGACCCGAAGGTAAGCCGAGAGATAAAACTGTTAGGGACTTAGCATGCGAGGGTCTGAATATAAGCAGTATTTCAATTTTCATGTTCTAGCATAAATAATACAAGTTGTGATTATTCCCTTAGCTAGGTGCGTTGGATTCTTATTAGCATGCATGGGGTGATTCACCTAGCGACTAGCATGAAATATTCCACATTTTATGTGTGCTGGCTAAGCAAAGACAAGTTCACCGTAGCCACCCACCTTAGCGATGATTCGCCTCGGTAGAGCGATACGTCAAGCGAGCCTCTGAAAGCCTAAGCTGAATTCCTATAGGGACAAGTCTGGATATCCTTTTCTTCTCGTTTGAGGCAAAGCGGGTCGGGACAGTTGCACTTTTGCCGTTTCAAACGGCAGTCTGCTTGAGCGGAACAGGGTGTTACATATCCCGTTCGAGGAAACCAAACCTTGTGCGCAACAGGTTGTCCGTGACCGATGCAGACACCAAGTAGGTATGACGAGCACGGGTGTCACGTTGGTGCAGCCTGACCATTATATGCCTCATAGCTTGTTACATGTGATTAGCCTGACTATTGCTCGCATCATAGCTATCTGGATGGTTAGCCTGACCTTACATGAATCATAGCTAATCATATGTAACAAGCATGATCAGTCCCAAGTCGATCACATGATATGCTGATATTTTACACACTTAGCTAGATATTCTATACATGTATCTATAGTTTATTGATCTAGCATTTCTCTATATTCTATTTATTGCTCTAGCATTTACTTATATTCCAGTTCATTGTTCTAGCATGCACTTGTATTTTTGTTCATTGCTAGTGTACCATTGATGATGACATTATTCCAGTATTTTATTATTCCAGTATTCTTATTGCCAGTATTTATATCCATATTATATTTCTTTACACTGTATTATAGTTTTTGTCAATATATATGGAACTGCTGTTAGTACTTGTACTTCGCTCCAATCATGATTGGATATTTTTTCAGAGAATCTTGAGGACTTCTGTCCTACACATTATGGACCAAGTATAGATGCAGACTACACACCAGAGATATTAGAGGAGTCTATTCCATTAGATTAGACACTACCTGCAGCTATCTAGATAACATTTATTTTATGCATTGAGACTTATTTTGAGGTTTATTTTAGTTTATGTTGAGACTTATGTTGGGTTTTAATTGAAATATGTGGAGACTTTTTATGTTGGACAGCTAGACTGTGGTTTATCTCTATTTTGAGATATTGTGTTTGACTATGTCATTCTTCTTATCTTTTATCGTGCCATTTATTCTTATAGTTATTGTAATTGAGTATTATTGAGAGATGTTTATTTTATTGTACTCTTTATGGAGTTGATATCATTGACAGGTTGTGAGTTATGTTTAGTATATTATTGAGACCTAGACAGCGTTCTACCGCTGATGCTACAGCGTAGGCTGGACGTACCCACGACTCATGCCCAAATTCTGGGTGCGGGTCATGATAACGAGAGAATCGAGCATTCTCACCCCACCAAACGATACTCGCCTCAATCCAACCAACTATCCATAACCATTCTCCAACTTATGTCCTAAGGCACCATCTCAAGTTATCCCCCATAAGCATTATGCCGCTTTGACACAATACTCTAATTGGTGCAACACCCCTAGCTCAGAAAATTTTGTGGCACAATGCCCTCACCAATGCAGTTGTCCAATTTCGAACCACAACTGTACGCTTTGTATGACAAAGCACCCAACTGATACTCGTGCATGGATGCACGCTCGCTCGCTCGCCCGCCCGAATTGCATCAAAGTTTCAACCAAGATGATCCACTCAAGCTCTAATTGCCTACTCAAGCTCCAACTTCCCAACGCAAAACTAACTCAAGCCATAAATCATATCCAACCAAACGACGCACACTCTATGCACGCCACAGTATAGTAATTTCCAAGTTCTAGTCCCAGTGTTCAAGCTATTACGTGTGTTCCATATTATTAGGCATGAAGGAGTAGATGATAAGGGACAGAGCCCACTCACTAAGTCTGATTCCATTAAGCACCATGCCTTGCCGATTCGGCCGATCCCTTGAACCCGTGGTCCGATGCAAAGCACGATCTACTTAATTGGTATGACCGTGCGAGCAGGTCGTGCTCTCTAAATCATCTGACCGATCGGACTAAGGAAGACGATATTATCGCTCCAATCCAGCTATCCTAGTACTGCTCTGAACGAACATCTAATTCCATCGAACTCCGCTAGCGATCTGCACATGAAACCAACTTAAATCAATACTTATTCCCAAATCCAAAAAATTAAAATGTAACCAGCTATTGCCTCATTCAATCTGACTCAACGTAATGCACAGTACGGTTGTGGAGAATTACATAATATACCACTTAGAATCAGGTTCGTCCTCGAATCATACTAGTATCCATTCCTTATTCGCATGCTGCTTGTCTAATTCATAACTCTGCTCCATATAACTCACATTATCCTAATCCAGACTCAGCATCTAGCTCGCACCGAACGCTCGCACAAATTTTATATTCCCACATCCTCCTTGCATCTCAATACAAATTTCTCATATCGCTTAGTTTGGATCATATACATATTTAAGATGTTCCTGAAATACATGCAATTCAGTCGAGCTTAGCGATAGCAAATTTAAACAAGTTACAAGGGTATCTTTAAGTCCGAGGCATTCATTCGCTTTACTCCTAATTGAACCAATCCTGACGTTCATTCCAACATATTTGCACACGCGCTATTCTCAAATACCATGATTTTCTACTGACGATCTTCCCACCTGACTCGAATCAGTTCATATTCAAACTCAATCCATTCAACTATTTCTGAATCCACACTAGCACCATCCAAACTCAACTACCCAAACTCTAGCATGACTCCAATCGCATAATGTTCTGTAAGCACCGTCTTCAAATATTATCTCATGCTCCGAACGATCATCACATCTGATACTACCTCAGCTAGGAGACTTACCCAAATATCAAACTATGCTCTTAGATCAGCTCATCCCAACACCTCTTCCTCAATCTCAATACCTCACTGGGTGAACATCTATATTGAGGTTCATGTGAACCACAAAGATTTTGCCGCCACGTCATAGTGTAGTGCCGCTACGATTTTAACGTGGACACACTCGCCATAATTCCTAGGTCGCGCATGAAATAGTTCTTCGCACTGCTTCCACTGCCTCAAAGCACAGGATGTCACATTCGTCTTCTGTATAAGCACGCATCCCAGACTAAGTTCTGATACATCTTATAGATCTGAGGCACATCTGTCCCTTCCAGTATTGCAATAATTTGATATGAACGAGCCGCTGCTTTAACTTCACAAGCTAGTTTTACAGTCATCAATTCATATGAATGCTATTCCCTTCCGGGGTACGATGAGTCAGAGGCGATGCCATATTTAAAAATTTGTGACTCCGAATCTCATCAGTTGACTTAGGTCATTTCCACCATCGCTTCGATCTTTCGGCTGCATCTTCAGCTGAAGGCTATCCCAAGGATCTCTCAAATCCAACACTCAGTCACTAAGGCCAATCTTCAACACACACTACTTACATCCACCCTTGACGTATTCCCAAATGTGCCGCCGCAAGGGTCGTTCTATGGGTCTACAATATTTATCTCTGATTTGGCGGTTAAGTCGCTAGGGTCAGCTGTCCCGAAGCTACGCTCGATAATTGTAAGTCATCACGATGGACAGTTACTACGAACCATGCTATATCTCTTATGCAAATCTGAGCCATAATCCAACCATTCCATCCGAATAAACTTCTGACTCCGAGAACTTCGTGCACTACCTCTAACGAATCTATCAACCAAACGCCGCTAAATCACCTAGAGTCTTACTATCTATCCAAGCCACAAATCGAGAACTGCGTTCGTTGAAACCGTCTTCCATTAATCCGCCGTTCTGTCCTGAATCCATCAAATTTTCTGAACTGCCATGTTCGACATCTCGCACTACCACTTGCAATGATTCCCGAACCCATAGACTTGCTCTAAATTCTTATCCGTATGCCAGCTTCACAATACACGTCCAACTTGCTCGAGCAGCACAGTATTTTGCTCCAATGTTGCTCTCTCATTTAGCTATCTTCAAAAGTCCATCTGCTAAAATTTTTGTTCTCGTTTCATTCCTTAACCCGTCTTGATTTTCTCTATGTTTCGATTAGTCCACACACACTCAATGACTCGTGCAAGGTTCCAACATAAATCTCAAATCCATATTGCCTTTACTTGTTGCCTCAATCCATCTCAGTACTGCAAGTGTTAACTTCCAATTTGACTTAACATCAACTAAACTTACCTCATGCCCGTTTATGTCTTCCAGAGAATTCGTCTACCATCGTTGCACCATTCCGCCAAATTCTACTTTCGCTAAACCATGAGTCCAACTTCTCGAGCGCCAATATCCAAAATCCTTCAAGTCCATACGAATCCATCGCATTGCCCCTCTAAACCAGATCTTATTTCATTGCTCAACCAACAGCTCCAATGTGTTGCAAAAATTTATAGTCCGTGCTCGCTATCCTTCAATTCACCCATCACTCGCTCAAGCGTATCCCAACTGTTCGTTCCTCATGCTCAACTCTCTCTTTGCATCTATGAATGCTCCACTGAACTTCTAAATCATGCAAGCGAACTCTGATATTCAACTTTTCATCTGATCGATCTCCACTTGTTTCCAATACTTGGTCTGCATCAATCATTCAAATTCCAAACACTCTTTTCATTGCTGATTCTGTTCTCATCCATCACTCAAGTCCAACGATACTTCCATTGCATAAGTCCGTTCTTGATTTCTCAAGTCTAATGTATCGAAGAATATTTGAGTCAAATCCTATTGCACCATATACCACTTGGAAATAGAGTCGCTTTAGAGTTTACTCTGTGTCAACGAATGTCTATTCCAAACCGACTTATTCCGGGGTGATCATGTCGATCGCAACTCAACATTCGCTTGCTCTATGTTCTATTTCCTAACTCAGCCGATGTGCACCAACAAACTTATATTCCTGTTACCCTTGTCCATTGAGGCAATTTTTTTAAGATCTTGTCCAAAATGTTTTAATGCCACTTAACTATGTGATATACCATATACCACTCAGAATCAAGTCGCTCCTTACGTTACCCTTCATGCACTGATCTAAGATCCGTTCGAACTATCCCTTATGCGTGATCCTGCCATCCCCAACTTAAGTCTGACACTAAACTTGGCCAACGCATGATCCATCTAACTCTTTTATCAATCACGCTATGCAATGTATGCCATGTTCCATTCTCAATACTTTCAACTATTCTCAACCCATCCGATATTTTTGCTACACGAGCAACCCGTGCAACGATCTTTTCCAAGTAATCCAACCCAATACCCAACTATTCCTCACATTTGCTATACAAGCAACTCATGCAATGCTATCCTGATATCCCCAAGCCAACTCAAACCTGCTCAGCCAATGCTCTCTGCGATATACCCAACCAAAATTCAAACTCTATCCAACATATTCGCTACACGAGCAACTCGTGCAATAATCTATTCTCATCCGATGCTTCTACTCACAACATGCCACATAACCAATCTCGTCTGCCAACCAACTGATCCACTAATGCAACCAGAAACTCCCCGAACGACAAGCCAAGCCAATACAACGACACCTCTCAACTTGCTGTACAAATACAACAGCGCCGCACAACTTGTTGCACAAATACAACAACGCCCTACTATGCTAAGCGATCTAACGAAAACCAACGAAAGCCAACGCAACGAAGAACAACATGCACCCACAACCAACAAATATATAGACTTATTGCATGAAACATCCAATGCGGTACTGAGTAGAGCCAAGAGCTAAACGACACGCGGAAGCTATTTAGAGTTTGTGATGAAGCGAAGGACCAAGTCCGAGGAAATGAACCAGGTGCTCTAATACCAATATGTCATGCCCCATTCTCCCGCAAGCTCGATCGTCCCCGCTGAACGTGAATCACCATGTTGCAGCGCTCCCACAGGACAATCGTTCTCATCGAGACGTGATACCGTACGAGCCTGGAGTTGCGCTCGCACAAGGCAATATTATCAAACATCAAAGTTATCATCGAAATGACCAAGTTGCAGCGAAAGTCAAGTATTGTGTCAAGTACACATTAGAGTATACGCAGCGAAGCTCTCGATAGGGTTCCAATTAAAATTGCCACAAAGGAGAATGCCACAAAGGCGATGCAACACTCTTGCTCTTTCTCTAGCCCACAAAGGTACTTACTGTTCATACATCATGTCCTGTATATCCAAGCAGCGCCACTACACCTGCCTACCTGAAATAATGTCTACAAATGTGGGTCAGTACACAGCCGTACTGGTGAGTGGGGTAACCCACTCGTCTAAACCGATACTAAGTAGAATAGTGAATACAAACAGTTATATGGTGATCTTTCTACTTGAATTCTAGATCCTTTTCATGGCAGAGGTATGACATGTTAAGGAAAACGATAAAGTAGGTTAAACATGCAAGCATTCAACTCAAGCAAAATATACCAGCAGATATATCCAACTCAAATGGAAACTAGCATGCAAACCGTCCTACTCAAACCCAAGCAACGCGTGAACCTATCGAACCAAAATCCAAGCCTCAATATCCATCCTCAAACTAAGCCACAATCCAAGCCTTATTAATTCAATCATCGATATGCACACTCTTGTCGAGGCAAGGTGGTCGCCGCCTATACAAAAAGCATAAACCAAACCAAAGCAAAGCAAAGCAAAGCAAAGCAAACCAACTTTTATCTATATGAAGTCACTGGCCAAGCCATAAAGGACTGATCAACTGCAGTTCTACCTGATCCAGACTGAGTAGCTAGCCCGCCTGGTCGTATCGAACTGTCGGCACCGCGCCCAAGGCACGTTACCATTGTCTCCTCCATGGTCGAACGGTTCCGGTGCCCCAGAGCCTATCCCGTTCGAGGAAATCAAACCCTGTGCGCAATAGGTTGTCCGTGACCGATGCAGACACCAAGTAGGTATGACGAGAGAATCGAGCATTCTTGCCCCACCAAAGGATACTCGCCTTAATCCAACCAACTATCCATAACCATTCTCCAACTTATATCCCAAGGCACCATATCAAGTTATCCCCATAGGCACTATGCCGCTTCGACACAATGCTCCAACTGGTGCAACACCCCTCGTTCAGAAAACTCTGTGGCACAATGTCCTAACAGTGGCACAATGTCCTCACCGATGCAGTTGTCCAATTTTGAACCACAACTGCATGCTTTGTATGACAAAGCGTCCAACTGATACTTATGCACAGATGCACGCTCGCTCGCCCGTCCGAATTGCCTCGAAGTTCTAACCAAGATGATCCACTCAAGCTCTAACTGCCTACTCAAGCTCCAACTGCCCAACACAAAACCAACTCAAGCCACAAATTATATCCAACCAAATGATGCATACTCTATGCTTGCCACAGTGTAGTGATTTCTAAGTTCCAGTCCTAGTGTTCAAGCCATTACGTGTGTTCTATATTATTAGGCATGAAAGAGTAGAGGAGAAGGGACAGAACCCACTCACTAAGTCTGATTCTGTTAAGCACCCTGCATTGTCGATACGGCCGATCCCTTGAACCCGTGGTCTGATGCAAAGCACGATATACTCAATTGGTATGACCGAGCGAGCAGGTCGTGCTCTCCAAATCATCCGACCGATCGGACTAAGAAAGACGATATTATCGCTCCAATCCATCTATCCCAGTACTGCTCTGAACGAACATCTTATTCCATCAAACTCTGCTAGCGATCTGCACATGAAACTAACTCAAATCAATACTTGTTCCTAAATCCAACAAATTAAAATTTAAGCAGCTATTGCCTCATTCAATCTGACTCAGCGTAATGCACCATGCGGTTGTGGGACATTACACTTACCGTTCTATACATTATGCCCCGTATATCCAAGCAGTGCCACTACACCTGCGTACCTAAAATAATACCCACAAACGTGGGTCAGTACACAGTTGTACTGGTGAGCAGGGTAACCCACTCGTCTAAACCGACACTAAGTAGAATAGTGAATACAAACAGTTATATGGTGATCTTTCTACTTGAATCCTTGATTCATTTCATGGCAAAGGTATGTCATGTTAAGAAAAACTGTAAAGCAGGTTAAACATGCAAGCATTCAACTCAAGCAAATATACAAGCAGATATATCCAACTCAAAAGAAAATTAGCATGCAAACTGTCCTACTCAAACCCAAGCAACGCGTGAACCTATCGAACCATAATCCAAGCCTCAATATCCATCCTCAAACCAAACCACAATCCAAGTCTTATTAATCTAATTATCGATATGCACACTCTTGCCGAGGCAAGGTGGCCGCCATCTACACGAAAAGCACAAAGAAAAGCAAAGCAAAGCAAACCAACTCTTATCTATATGAAGTCACTAGCCAAGTCATAAAGGACTAATCAATTGCAGTTCTACCAGATCTAGACTGAGTAGCTAGTCAGTCTGGTCGTATCGAACTGTCGGCACCGTGCCCAAGGCATGTTTCCATTGTCTCCTCCGTGGCCGAACGGTCCCGGTGCCCCGGAGCCTATCCCATTCGAGGAAACCAAATCCTGGGCGCAACATGTTGTCCGTGACCAATGCAAACACCAAGTAGGTATGACAAGAGAATCGAGCCTTCTCGCCCCACCAAACAATCTTAGCCTTAATCCAACCAACTATCCATAACCATTCTCCAACTTATACCCCAAGGCACCATCTTAAGTTATCCCCATAGGCACTATGCCGCTTCTCGACACAATGTTCCAATTGGTGCAATACCCCTTGCTTAGAAAAGTTCGTGGCATAATGCCCCAACAGTGGCATAATGCCCTCACTGATACAGTTATCCGGGTTCGAACCATAACTGCACGCTTTGTTTGACAAAGCCCCCAACTGATACTTGTGCACAGATGCACGCTCGCTTGCACGCCCAAAGTGCCTCGATGTTCCAACCAAGATGATTCACTCAAGCTCCAACTGCCCAACGCAAAACCAACTCAAGCCATAAATCATATCCAACAAAATGATGCACACTTTATACACGCCACAGTGTAGTGATTTTCAAGTTCCAGTCCAAGTGTTCAAGCCATTACGTGTGTTCCATATTATTAGGCATGAATGAGTAGAGGAGAAGGGACAGAGCCTACTGGCTAGTTTGATTCTGTTAAGCACCCTGCCATGCCAATACGGTCGATCCCTTGAACCCGTGGTCCGATACAAATCACGATATATTCAATTGGTATGACCGTGCGAGCAGGCCGTGCTCTCCAAATCATCCAAACGATCGGATTAAGAAGGACGTCATTATCGCTCTAATCCATTTATCCCAGACTGCTCTGAACAAATACCTGATTCCATCAAACACTGCTTGCGATCTGTACATGAAACTAACTCAAATTAATACATGTTCCCAAATCCAACAAATCAAAATGTAACTAGCTATTGCCTCATTCAATCCGACTCAGCGTAATGTACCGTGCGATTGCGGGGCATTACATAATATACCACTTAGAATCAGGTTTGTCCTCGAACCAAACCAGTATCCATTCCTTACTCGTATGCCGTTTGTCCAATTCATAACTCTGCTACATGCAAATCACATTCTCCTGATCCAGACTCAGCATCTCGCTCGCGCTGAACGCTCGCACAAATTTTATATTCTCACATCCTTCTTGCATCTCAATACGAATTTCTCATGTCGCTTAGTTTTGGATCATACACATATTTAAGGCGTCCCTGAAATACATGCAATTCATCCGAGCTTAGCGATAGCGAATTTGGACAAGTTACAAGGGTATCTTAATGTCCGAGGCATTCATTCGCTTCACTCCCAATTTAACCAATCCTGACGTTCATCCCAATATATTCGCACAAGCGCTATTCTCAAATACGATAATTTTTCACTGACGATCTTCCCACCTGACTCAAATCAGTTTGTGTTCCAACTCAATCCATCCAACTATTTCTAAATCCACACTAGCACCGTCCAAGCTCAACCAACAAAACTCTAGCATGACTCCAATCCTACAATGTTTTGCAAGCACCATCTCCAAATATTTTTTCATGCCCTGAACGATCATCACAACTGAACGATCATCACAACTGATATTATCTCATGCCCTATATTGTATTAGGACTGCCATAATTCTTGACAGTCCTGACTATATACATGACTTTTAAATTTTTTGACAGCCCATCATCGTCCCCATGACGATTGGACACGAATTTTCGAATGTCAAAACTCTAAAATGGGTTCGAATGTTTAGAAACCACCTCCAAAAGAATGATAACCCATATTTTGTTATATAGAAGATGAAATCTATGCATGAAGATGGAACCCTAACATATTTGGAATTTGGGTGAGGCAAGAAGCAACATATGAAAATGAGTAAAAATATTTTAAATTTTGGCTTTTATACTAGTAGTGGGCTAGCCACGATTTAGAAATGATGTGCCCTGATAAAAAGTCTAATTTCTCATAATCTTCCATAATATAACGAGGCTTCAAAATGGCTCAAAAGTAAGTCGTCTAAGCCGTATGTATATCATCAATTAATTATTTAAAAAAATTAATATTACGTAAAAAAATTATTGAAAAAGTTTAAGTTTCTTTTAAATGATTCAAACTCAGCCAACTAGAGAATATCTTCCACCTTAACCACATGTGTTAGAAGAGATGTTTGTTTATAATTAGATAATATTACGTAGCTAACCGTTTTCAAGACTCTTTATGAAAAACTAGTAACGTGCACGTGTGTAAAAAAAAATTGTTCCTAGAAATCGAACTAAAGCAACCAAGAAGAATACCTCCTACCTTAACCACTTGAGATATAATTTTTTAGTTATAAATAAATAATATTAGGCAGTTGAAAAATTAGTTATTTTTACAATAGATAATTAGTGGAGTATTTACAAACGACTTAGACGGTTCAATTTTGCACCGTTTTCAAGCCTCATTGTAAAAGTAGAGATAGGAAAATATTCATAACTAATTATAATTAAAATATAATCAAATACATTACAAATTCTAATTAAAATATAAAAATATATATAATAATTTTTATTTTTAATTTATTTAATTATTTAAATATTTTTTAAAAAAAAATTTAATTTACAGTGCACGCATGTGAATTTATAGTAAAAAATAAATTTCTTGGGCACCACGTATCTTCCTCTCTCTCCCCCCAACACCCCCCCCCCCCCCCCCCCCCCCCCCCAACCCCCTCCTTCCCTTCCCTTCCCTTCCCTCGCTTTAAGATCTATACTCTGTCTCCTGTCTTCAACTCATCATCAAAAAAGCAGAGGAAGTAGAATGATGGATGATGAAAAAGAAGAAGATGAAGAACTGAAGAATGGAGTAAGGAGGAGATCGTCACTGGTGGATTTGTGCATAGAAGCTGCGAGCAGGAGCAGGGATAGCGTGGAGAGATGGAGGCTGCAGAGGAGGACTCTCGAGCGCCTCCCTTCCCATCTCGCCGACTCCCTCTTCCGCCGCCTCCTCCGCCGGCGGCTCCTTTACCCCTCTCTGCTCGAGTAAGCATCTCTCTCTGCCTGAAACCCTAACTTAACTCGATCTGTGTCGCTGTGTCCGAACTGTGTCTTTGATCGTAGGGATTTTTCAATTTGGGTTTGTTCTAGTTAAGGAATAGGTATCGATTTTGATTTTTAGCTCCATGGATGGACTTTGAAGAGAGGAATACTTTGATTGATTTGGAAGAAGGAGAGGAGGGGCGGGTGGGGTGGGGTGGGGGCTGTGAAGCAATTTGGGGGGGGGGGGAGGGGGGGTTTATTTGCCGATCAACCAGTTTTAGGTTATTGTGGAGTTCGGAAAACGTGAGAAAATTGGAGTTATCTATACTATTATATCTTATATATAACTTCAGTCTTATATGTAATAGAAAAAGATAATTGCTCCAAGTTTTTTTTGTTTTATTTACAAGTTTGCTACTCCCAAAAATTAGACCTGCCCACTAATTTGCATGTTATCTTTAGGACGATCAAAAATTGACCGTCCTTATAATAGATAGGACTGTTGAGAGTCCTTCCAATAGGTATGACTTCCAATAGATATGACTGTTGACAGTCCATCCAATAGGTAGGACTGTCAAAATATTTGACAGTATGTTATCTTTAGGACTGTGAAATTGTTTGACAGTCTTTCCAATATATAGGACTGTCAAAAACTGTCAATTTTTGACAGTATGTTATTTTTAGGACTGTCAAAATTTTTGACAGTCCTTCCAATTTTTGACAGTCCTAAAGATAGTAGCTCCTGTTCGAGATCCTCGAGGCCGTCACCGCCCTCCTCAACGGCAACATCACCTCCCGCCTCCCCCTCCGCGGTACCATCACCGCGTCCGGGAACCTCGTGTTGGACCATGTCGTGGAACATTGACTCGGCCTCGACGAAGAGGCACGACGAGACGAGCGCGTCCATGGCGGTGGTGTAGCAGTAGAGGCTCGGTGGGGTGCCGGATCGGAGCATCTCGCGGAAGAGGCGGATGGCCTCGTAGGGGCGGTCGGAGTGGAGGGAGGACTTCATGAGGGAGTTCTAGTAAAAGTGATCGACCGGGAGAGGGTCGGGGTTGGGTTTAGGGTTAGGGTTTGGTTTGTGGAACTTTTGGGAGATCCGGAGGAATTGGGAGAGGAGGTCCTCGTCGACGGAGGAGAGGTGGTGTGGTTGCGGAGGTGGTGGAGGCGGAGGAAGCCGATGAGAAAATCTAGGATTTTGGCTGCGGTTCCGACGAGAATGGGAAAGAAACGACAATTGAAGACATCAGAGGAGAGATGTCTTGTCCCCCCCTTCTATTTCTCTCTCATGTTTGGGTTTGGGGGCGTTTGGGAGGGTTGGGTAGCCCCTAGTAAATTTTTGGCTGTCCTGAGTAAAAGTTGCTTCAGACTGGGCTAGCACCAAGACTTGGGGTGTCCTGAGTAAGTTATGGTGTGCCTTTAGCAATTATCTAGAAAAACTTTTATGCTTTGTGCTAAACTTTTCATATTCCAAAAGTGCCCTTCTTCTAGCTTATATATATATATATATATATATATTAAAATATTTGTAAATTAATTAGGGGTAAAACATGTCTTGTCCAGCCCTTCTATTTTTCTATCATGTTTGGGTTTGGAGGGGGGGGGGGGGTTGGGTAGCCCATAATAAATTTTTGGCTGTCCTGAGTAAAAGTTGCTTCAGACTGGGCTAGCACCAAGACTTGGGCTGTCCTGAGTAAGTTATGGTGTGCCTTTAGCAATTATCTAGAAAAACTTTTAGGCTTTGTGCTAAACTTTTCATATTCCAAAAGTGCCCTTCTTCTAACTTATATATATATATATATATTAAAATATTCGTAAATTAATTAGGGTTAAAACATGTAAATTACACACCTTCCGACTAACATAATTAGTAACCACTAAATATTTTATTCTATTTCAAAATGAGTTGTCGTACAAGGATTATATTTAAAAAGTGGGAAAAACACAAATAAAATTTCTAGTCTTATATATAATAAGAAAACTTGTAGGTTCTTTCATGTTCTAAAGATGCCATTCTTTAACCTCTTATATATATATATATATATATATATATATATATATTCTATGATATAATGAGGCTTCAAAACGGCTCAAAAGTGAGCCGTCTAAGCGTATGTATATATATCATCAATTAATTATTTAAAAAAAATTTAATATTACATAAAATATTATTGAATTTTTTTAAATATGTTATACGTAACACTGCAAGAATTCGAACTCAACCAACAAGAGAGAATACCTCCCACCTTAACCACATGAGTTACAAGAGATTTTTGTTTATAATTAGATAATATTACATAGCTAACCGTTTTCAGCACTCTTTATGAAAAGTAGAAATATATCCATAACTAATTATAATTAAAATATAATAAAAGATATAACAAATTCTAATAAAAATATAAAATTATATATAATAAATTTTAAATTAAATATATTTAAATAATTAAATAATTTTATATTAATATTAGAAAGAAAAAATTATTTTACGCGTGCAACACACGTGAATTTATATATATATATATATATATATATATATATATATATATATGGTTAAATTAATTAGGAATAAAACATGTAAATTACATACCTTTCCACTAACATAATTACTAACCAATAATAATTACACGTTTCCAACTACAATAAATATTCACAATCTCAAAAACAAATTTATTTCAAAACATTTTATATTATTTTAAAATGGATTTGTCATGCAAGTATACATTTAAAAATGTGAGAAAAAATACAGACAAAAATATGACTTGTATTCATGACTTCTTTTCTTATATATTAGTAGGAAAACTTCTAGGCTTTACCATGGAACTTTCATGTTCCAAAAGTGTCATTCTCCAACCTTTATATATATATATATATATATATATATATATATTCACCATCTCAAAAATAAATTTACTTAAATCAAAATGGATTTATCATGCAACTATACATTTAAAAGTAAGAAAAAAGCACAGACAAGACACATGCAGTGCACATGCGTGACTTCTAGTAATACGGAAACTTGAAAGCTTCATCGTGAAACTTTTAAGATTTCTAAAATGCATTTATCCAATGTTCTAAATTTTGGCCTAGACGGCCACCGACTGCAACGGAAACCCCTTAGGCGGCGGTACTAGGCGGAAAATCAGCCATATTCGGTCCTAGGTGGGCCTGTTCGGCGTCTAGGTAGACCTATTCGGCCCTGTGCGGTTCTGTTCGGCCTGTGGGGATTTTCTGCGGTTCGTTTTTTTAAATTTTTTTTGTATGCTTAGTTGTATTGTGGACATGTTGTTTGGGTTTTAAGATTGTATTTGGATTTTAGAACATTGAAATTTTAAATGTTAACTTTCAAAAAAATTTATGAATTGTATTGTATTTAGAAGTTAGACAATATGTGGATTTTAAATTTGTATTATGGATTTCACATTTCAAATTTCAAATTCAAATTCAAATTAAAAAAAATCCTGTTCGGCGGTCTAGGTGCTAGACGGCCCTCCGCCGCACTGACTCCACCTAGCAAAATTTAGAACACTGCCCTTATCTTAGCTTATATTATTTAATTAGTTTGGAAAATAATCAATGGTGTTAGTGGCGTAGCTAGGATTTGGGTACAACGGGGTCAAAATCGATTAGTAAATTTTTAATCCAAAAAAATATAAAATGGTAAAGAAAAATTTTCATAAATTAGTCACAAAATCATATTTTCCATACCTAACCTTGGTCTATTCTATTTTTCATATTGTAGCTACTCATTTGATTCTGAGAGATTTTGTTAGTAGAAATATAGAATTTATGGTCATATACTATTCCACGGACCAAATGTCACCTTAGAACATCCACAATAGATGGAGCTGAATGACTAAATTTATAATAAAATAATAAATCTATAATGGATTGAGTCAGTATAAAAATGATAGAAAATAATCTAGCAACATATGACCTTTGGTGACAAATGTCAAAAAATAATGTAAAATATAGAATCTAAAAATTATGACTCCAAATTGAGCTTTAATGTTCTACAAAATGAGTTCCTACATTCTGAATGTAGAAATTCTCAAGTTCAAACTATAGCTCTTGTGGTTGGACGAGATCATCATGAGTCTTCAATTGAACTTTACTATTTTATAAAATAATCTCTTACATTCTAAATTAATCTAGAATCTAGAGATTGAAATGACCTTATTAGTGATGCTCTTAGGATAAAGTTCTATTCCAATAAAAAAAAATATTGTCCTGATAAATCTAGGAAGCATATATTATATTGTCCATACTAGCATTTGATCCTAATGTCCTAACATCTCATACAAAGCACACTTAGAATTTTGTATATACATGTGCCTATTGACAATTGAATGTTGAAGTGCACTGCATATTTCTTGTTTCTCTTGGAGCTTCTTGTCTAATAGCTCCATTCCTGCATCAATCATCACTAATAGAATTTATAGACAGTTTGTTATTTGTGTTGCTCACTGACTGCTTTGTTTACTCAAAAAAAATAAAAAAAATTAACAATTTTATTTTTTTGAGGGGGGTCATGTCACCCCCCTGGCCCTCTTCTCCCTCCGCCAGTGAATGGTGTAATTGTAATTATAATACAATGATCATTAATGTTTAGTATCATCATTAATACCTACTACCATAATAAATACTTACCATCCATTATCATGTCTCTTCTGACGATTACTTTTTTTATTTTATAGAAATACAATGGTATAAATACCAATTATTTCTAAATATCTCATTCTCTCACAAAAAAAAAACTTTCCACAAAATAGAATACATTGTGAATATTTCACGTTTGAAAAAGGAAAATAAATAGCATAATAAAAGTTGTTAAAATATAAAATGTTTCTCCAAATAAAGTAACCTATTATGCAACATCTCCTAAAAAAACTTAGTATGCAACAAATTGGCGTAAAATGCACGTGCTCATGCACGACTACTAGTAAATCTAAGTTACAGAATATTTTGTTCTTTGGAACTGTTACTGCATTTTTTTCTTTTCGTTTTTGTGTAAATAAAATAACAGAGAAAGAAATGGAGTTTCATAAAATTCCGCCTAGACTAGATTGGAGTTTGTGAACTTGGAGGATGGTGTCTTGGAGTTAGAAATGGAGTTTTAAGGTTAAACGGTTTTCTAGTTTGGACGGCCTAATTCCAGGTTACATTTCCAAATTATTGTTCCCAACCGAGAAGCTGGAGTCTGAACTCACTGGGAAACATTGGTGCATTGATGCTAATATGTTGTTTACCCCACCCCCCCTACAGATTCCTGTACTTCTTAAATTTTGCTAGGATATGGTTGACAAGTGGAGAAAAGTCAAATTTCGAATTTGTTAGTTGCTTTTCCACTTCACTGATGAACTTTTTGATTTAGTTTGCAAAAGGTGGTTTAGTAAATGCGAGAATGCCAATCCTTTTGGACCTTTTATCTTGGAGTGTGTTTGCTTCAAAGAAGGTAGTCAAAAGTGGTAAAAGTCACCTTTTAGCATGCAAATTAACAAATTTGTTCAATCTTGCTTGTTTTTATTTAATTGTGCCCTTGGAAGTGTAAATTAAGACGGTTTTTGTGTGATTCAAGATGGAA
The DNA here is from genome assembly GCA_036927795.1 of Iris macrosiphon. Taxonomy (NCBI): domain Eukaryota; kingdom Viridiplantae; phylum Streptophyta; class Magnoliopsida; order Asparagales; family Iridaceae; genus Iris; species Iris macrosiphon. The sequence goes on from JAYESA010000004.1 coordinate 216,207,192, forward strand.
AGAAGTTGTATGAAAGTTTGATTATGACACTTTTAGTGTTTGGTTTGGCTAAGGGCATTTCCTTTTGGCTTCAAGACAACATTCATTTATGAAGTGGAAAAGGCAAAGTATGGAATAAATGATTTCATCATTTCTACTTCATTGTCACACCCGAGTCAAATGCTTTGTAAGATTGGAAACTTTGGGTTTGGTGGGTGGGAGCAGATGGGTGACATCACAATGGCGTCAATATTTGAGGCGAGTTTGGTTCTATCTCCTCCCCACCCCACCACCTCCACCACCACCACACCCACCCACACACCCACCCACACACACAAAGAAAAAAAATGCATAAGTTAGTTGAAGTGTAGAAAAAAGCAGCACTTCAAGTCTTCAACCACTTCGTCATTACCTCCATCAAACCAAACACTACCTTAGATATAACTTCTTTTCTACTTGGCTAGGATGTGTGTGTCAAGCGGAGGAGAGTGGATTTTCTTATTTGTATTTGTCTTTTCTACTTCACATACGTCTTTTCGGCCAACATGCATGCATTTCCTTAAGGCAAATACAAATTAACTTTTGTTGCAGTTCGTTTCATTTGGACAAAACACAAACTATTTTTGATTTACATGCCCAAGGGAATATAATTATGACAAACCCAAAAAGATTGGACAAACGTTTACTGTATACTGATGCATTTTAAACAAGTGACTTTTATTCCCACCTTTAGGAAGCTATCTAGTTAAGAAATGAAGATCAAGATAAAATTTCTTCGAAGTAAACTTTGAGATATCAAGACAGAGAATCTATGGGAAAATTGTACTCTCTTCTTTGGGATTGATTTTATTTGTTCAGAAAATGTGAGAGTGACTTTCCTTTTGTACCTCTGGCTTAGAGTGTATTGGGGTCGAAGAAGGTTGAAATATGTGACAAAAGCCACTTATTATTTAAAACAGTAAAAGATCTAATGTTCAACCTTATTCTCTTTTTTATGTTTGTCCTCTTGGAATTGTAAATTGAGATAGTTTTGGGGGGTGGGTTTACGTTGCGGGAGTCAGGGCTGCAGATGCTATGAGGGAGGTTGGGATTTAGGTGGGAGGGTCATGGGGTGAGCCGATTTATTGATTATGCAGGCACTGGGTTGGCAGGCTGGATTGGGGGGGATTAGGTGCGACACAAGAATGTATGACTGTGGAGCTGATGTTTGGGACTTTGGAATTAGAATTGGAGTTAGGTTTTCCTATGGCTAGGTGGAGTCTAGATGGTGTGATAATGTTAGATGGTGGGAAGAGACTTCGTGTCTTCATACCATGTTTGGAATATAGCTCAACTCAATGGGATAAAGTTTCATTGCTGGTTGAGACTACATATTTATTGGAGGAGGTGATCTCTCCCTTCAGTGCCAATCCAATGTGGGACTAAAGGAGTAAAATAGAACCAATTGTGGATATGTAAGAATACAAATAACAGAAGGGCAAATGGTATTTTTATAATTTTATTTTAACAATGTCATGGTAGCATTCTTAAAGAAGTTCAACGTAGCAAGGTGCTAATAAAAATAATTGAAGGTATCAAATTACAGATAGAGGATAGTTAAAGACAAAGGTGTTTTAGAATAACTATAGCAATGCCATTCTTTTTTTTCTTTTGTTACAATGTCATTACTTTTCACCCTTTGCTTTGATGTGTCATAGAGTTAGAAAGCAATTCCCATTATTGTTCCAAATTATATCATCTTACCTTCTCCGTAAAGAGGGCATGACTAAAAGGTAGTTCTACCTATCCAACAACCAACTGTTTAGATTTTATGGACAAATCAATCTTGCTAATACCTAGGTTGGTTAGAAATTTGACATCAACATCAATTAAAAAAAACATTGTATGATGAATGTATTGGAATAATATTTATAAGCAGAAAGGAGTATAAATTGATGGCCCTAATAAAGAATGACTTTCTTGGGCACCACATCTCTTCCTATTTTGATTTGAACAAATCTAAGTCTTTGTCTCCATTTAATCATCAAAAGAAGAAGATAGCGGGCGAGGGGAAAACAAGAATTGAAGAATGGAGGAAGGAGAATATCTCAGTGAATCAGTGCATAGAAGCTGCAAGCTGTAGCAGGGAAAGTGAAGAATGGCAGCTGTAGATAGGGGTGCAAACGAGCCAAGCCGAGCCAAGCTTTCATAAGCTTGAGCTTGGCTTGATTAGAATTAACCAAGCTCGAGCTCGAGCTTGATAAATTTTTTATTTTAGAGCTTGAGCTTGGCTCGAGCTCATTTATATTAAGCTTGAGCTTGGCTTGGTTTGAGCTCGAGTTTGGCTTGATAAGCAAGCTTGATTGAAGCTTGATAAACAAGCTTGATAAGCTCAAACTCAAGCTCGTTAAGCTTGATTTTGAGCTTGTTCAGCTTTATTTCAAGCTCATTAAGCTTGATTTCGAGCTTAACGAACTTGATTTCAAGCTAGTTAGGCTTGAATTCAAGTATCTATAATGTTAACAATTTATTTATAAAAATTCAATTTAAAAAGTTTCTTAATATCAATTATTAAGGACATATAATTATATACAATGTACACAACCATATTGTTATACAAACATGCATACAATTAGAATTCAACAAAGAACAAATTTAAATTTAAATAATAAAATAAATTTGTAGACTGCCAACAATGAGCTCCTAAACGAGCTTCTAAACGAGCCAGCTCACGAGTCAGCTCGCAAGCTTCTAAACGAACCAGCTCGCGAGCTCAAACGAGCCGAGTACTTCTAAGCTTGAGCTTGGCTCGTTTATTAAACGAGCTCGAAAATGAAGCTTGAGCTTGGCTTGTTTACTAAACGAACCGAGCTCAAACGAGCTTTTATCAAGCCGAGCTTCGAGCAGCTTGCGAACGGCTTGGCTCATTTGCAGCCCTAGCTGTAGAGGAGGACTCTCGAGTGCCTTGCTTCCCATCTCGCCTACTCCTCCAACGAGGCCTTCTTTACCCCTCTCTACTTGAGTTAGTATCCCCTCCTCTCTCTCTCACTCTCTCTCTCTCTCTAAAACCCTAACTCAATTTGTGTCCTTGCATGTTACATTCACGTCTGTGCAACACAGGTTTTGTTGCAATTTGGGTTGGTTCTACGAAAGGAATAGCACCAATCTGGGTTCAAGTGCTAACCATTTTCACTCCTTTCAACCACCTTTCGGCCATGTTTTTGGGAACAGTGTTGAACTGGAATTAGATTTATTTTGGAGTTTACATGAAACTCATTTGAGAAAACTAGAGTTATATCTTAAGTTCAGAAATGATTAGTATTTTCGGAGTAGTAATGGTATAAGATGAGAGTTTCATAAAATTACTAAAATTTCCATCAGATTGGAGATTGTAAACTTCATCTTTGGAGGGTATTTTGGACTTCAAAATAGATTTTCATGGAACTCCAAAAACCTACTGAAAGGTTCCAAGGTTAAGCTTTTTTGAGGATGCGAAAGAAAACATCGAACTGTCACGATCTCCCTAGCAACATATGATAGATGTCTATCCATCACGCCGCAATATATCTCTTCCCTATAGACATCGATAAAGAAAGGAACTCTGCACCGCTTGGCCACCCTTACACTTGGTACTTTTTGACCCTACCCGACGTAGTATTGGTCCCAATGCTTCTACGTCAGTATTGTATTTTCGATCAACTATTGGCTAATGATATTTTTTTGGCTGTCGTCGTTGATCACAACCCCAACTCATCTACCGTTGATGGTACAACGAGTTCGGAATAGTTTGTTCCTTGGCGAAGAATCATCATGCTTTAGTGTTAGCACGATCTTCCTTTCCACGTCATGAAATGCTTCTTTCTTTTTGGATTCCTTTCTAAGACCACCATGTTGATATTCATACTTTTCGTCGAACCAATCTCCGTCGCGACAATCACCCCAAAAGTTGTTTCTCTAGTAGTCATAACGACTGTGTCTCTTAACTGCGATAACACCACCGGTCAATCGACATGTCATTGCCACAAACATTATCACAACCTCTCCTAACAGATTTTCGTCCTCCTTGTTCGTGCTAGACGAATCCACACGACTCATCCTTGGACGATTATCTTGCGTTGATGCGTGATCATCTCCCGGGAGGTCGTTCCGGGAGGTCGCGAGCGTTGCTTGCCCGTGTCGTTTCTGGATATCTAGTCGGTTTCCTCGATAGTTTCTAGGAACCCATTGTCCTCTCAAGTCGTCAGACTTCAATCCTGTAGAGAGACTTCAATGTAATGGAACGCCACAAAGAGGCCTTCAATCCCTGTAATTCGTTAGGGAGAAGTTGCTTTCTGTCATAGTCATCGGTTCCTACTATGCCTCTCGACACATGAGGCTCTGATACCACTTGACACATCACAAAAAATGTCGATTGCTGGAAACCAATGACCAAAGAGGAGAGGACTAAAACCCCAATTCACAAGCAAGCAAATCAAGAGAGAAATAACTTATATTTTGAATCAAAATTATAATAATGAACTTGTTTATTGTCTTCTACATAGCCCTTTTTAAAGATACTTAGAACCATAAGAAATTAGTCCTAATTAATATAAGAAAGTTATAAAAGAACATACAAAATACTAAAAGATTTGGTCAAAGGATCCATATGAAAGTAGTCCTAATTAAACTAGGCAAGTTATAAAAGAAGATATAAAAAGTTACTAAAAGATTTGTTTCATAGTTTCTCCAAATTCTGTCCAAAATTAGACTCAGCCCAAAAGTGCCCGCATCGCATGATGAAAATGATAAGATCTTAGCAGGGATTATAGCGGTTGAGCGATTCTTCAAGAAAATCGCATCATGTCGGTAGGACATACAAATATCTCTCAACATATACAAAGAAGAACATCCATTCGTGGCCCAAAATGTGACAAGTAAAACGATATTAATTTCTTTCCTTCTACTTCAAAAAGTTTTCTTTGAAGTTCTTTCGAAAGTGTCAAATATACTATTCTCCACGGAGCTCAAGGGAATCGCATCATGCCGGTTGGAGGACGTCCAAATATATTGTTCACATATACAAAGAAGACCAATGAGTACTGGCCCAAAATGTGACAAGTAATACGACATTAATTTATTCCCCTCGGGACTTCAAAAAGCTTCTTTTGAAGCGATGTGTGTCAAAATAAACTAGTCTATACGGAATTATTTAGCGGAGTTTCAACGTTTATCAGTTTATATTAGGTGGAGTGAAACAGAAGAACAACATTCTAATTGGTTTGTATGAGAATTTTGAGACGTTTGAGAGGGTTACTTTTGTTACGCTCTCAAAATACGTAGGACCAAGTTACGTGGCAATGGTCAACTAGGATCCAGATGACTCCGGTCCAACTCAATATGAATACGCTATCTGAGATCGAACTACCTAGTTATTGAACTATGACTAAACTAGCCATACTAATCTCAATCCACAAAAGTATAAATTTCAAGATTGTACATAATGTGTTAAGGTTCATCCAGTAATACACTTGCTCGAACAAGTCTGAGTAGTACAACAAGACTTGCAAATACTAGGAGATAGCAGCATAGTAACAAGTAACAACGTAATGAATATATCTATGAAAGATACGGAATACGAGTACACTTAACAATATCTGAATTTGAGAAGAGAACCATCAACGTTTATGAGGGGTAAGAACTGTATGGTCTTACTCACCTAACCTGAGAGAATACCAGGTTCTTAGAGAGACGTAGCAAGTTACATAGGAGCATACCGAAAGTAAACAATAATATAACAAGTCTATTCAATCAGGGTACATCTAAAATAACTGGACTAAGTGATATGTAAATTGAGAATAATGTTCGCACACTTGGATTGTCACGATGAACTCCGAAGATCTTGTAAGGAGACTCCAGTAACTATGATAACTTTGCAGCTTCTGAAAGACAACTGTGGTAACTATGATAACTTCGCAACTCTGGTAACATGGCAATGGTAACAATGTGGCAAACTAGTCCAATCATCTAGTGACTATCCTTCCCTCCCAATGCGACCGTACGAGTCGTATCCATGACGTGCTTGATTGGATCCTGTAACTAATGAGTCCACAAGTAATCTCGAAATATGCGTCCAACTTGAAAACGTAGAACTGCAATACGTTTCGATCGCTCTGACGAAATATCAGCTACGCAAAACTGTGCCAAACATAAATGTGAGGTAATGAAGTGTCCTAAAGTTTCTGTTCACATCCAGGGGATACATCAAACTCATGGTATCGAGATATCTTCAGTTACTGTCTACACAACTATTGATACCGATCAACACCGACGGTCGACTGCACTTGAGTTTGACTCGGACGCTCGGTATCGATCAATGGTCTAGTGACACATATATACTATCTATACATGATATAATATATAGTGAAATACAATTGGCAAGGTACACTTGTATGATCTGCGTGTGGTGAAGAGTCGATATATCGACACGACCGTGTCGAATACGGAATAGTACGATAAGCTGATTCGGAACATGAGTTTTGGAACACCTGAGCAACGAAGAATTACGATCCATAAATCCTATTTGGACATTAGATGAAAAATTGATGTTTCGAGACTGAACGTACCGCATGCGGGCCCACGTAGCACCGAAACATGAGCTAGGATTGCATGAGACCTGTGCTTGGCAAGTTAGAATTGGTATCCGATGGTTGGTTTGACAGAACGAAGTCCGTTCCAAGAGTTCCAACACAAAATTTACAGTTTTAAGCCTCCAAGTTTAGGCTCACATTTAAGTGATCAAATAATTGATTTAGGTTCTGAAAATTTGTACACAAGGAGGAATATATATTGAAGAGGTGAACACGGTTCTAAATTGTCTCAACGACAAGAGAGTTACGGATCCGCGAATTTGTCACTTCAAAACTGAAAACATAATTAAATGTCCGTCTTTGGGGTCGATTTTGATCTATCAAACAACATTTTTAACTGTTGAAAATTTCCATGAGCGAAGAGTTATATATCAGTTATGGTACAAAAGAACCGAATTTGCGATCAGTGGTTGGATTGTATGGAATCGGGACGCAAAATCGCTGCTATGAACTGTGATTTCAGACCAATAAAAGAGTGCCCTCTTCATGTGCGTCGTTGGTTCACTGGATCTGCAGAATGTGCAGGGCCAGATATACTCTCGGGGGAGGGCCACGAGTGAGAGGGTGACTGCGGGGGAGGCCGGTGAGCTTTATGCAAGAAGTTCACTGGATCTGGAGATTGTGCAGGGCCAGAGATACTCTCGGGGGAGGGCTACGAGTGAGAGGGTGACTGCGGGGGAGGCCGGTGAGCTCTATGCAAGAAGCAAGGGACCCGGTCCCTGTGCTTCGTTGCCGAAGATGTTGCCGTGTCCGGCATGACGCGCACTGGAAATCGGGGTCTACTTCTGGACGGTGAAGGTGGCCTAGCACGGTGGTGCACCGGCGTGCGATGGCCGTCCGGGCTCGTGCGACGAAGCACAAGAGCTCGGAGTAGGGATTACGGGAATAATATGGGGGCTGTTGCACTGGCTTTACAAAGGAGATTGTGAGGAAGAAGTACTAACAAGGAGGAGGAAGGGGGGGGGGGGTGTTGATAGGGTGGCATGAGAGTTGTCGAGTGGGGAGAGGGAGGGATTTTTGTACTCTCGTATAGCTGACAGAGACATGAGAGAGAGAGAGTTTATAAATTGTTGAGAGAGAGAGAGAGAGCAGTTTTAGTTACAGATATAATTAATCAATTTGTACTAATGAAACTTTAATTAGTAATTTGGTGAAGAAATTAGGTTATCTAATTAATTTAAAATTACTTAGTTTAAGAAAATAGTTATTTAGTATTTAATTTATAATTAGGGGTTAGGGATTTAATTAATAACACTAATAATTTAATGATAATACAAAAATGATTTAGTAGTAAAATTATGATGATGAGGCTACTAAGGGAAATCCAAAATCAGTGGGAGGGGTTTACAACTTTGCATGCACCAACTACCTTATTTCAACCCAAGTCTTGCAAAGAAGGCCGAAGAGCAACTAGCAAGGGAAGTTAAGCGACCAAGCTTCAGAAATCCAACATATTCAAGAGAGCAATCGTGTGTGTTGGATCGCATGGTGTCATCCTGCATGGAGTCAGCCTGAGAAGTCATCGGACACAAGTGAAAGCAGCTTGCAGAAATTTCACTGGCATTGAGACAACTACACAAGCGAAAGGGATGACCACATAGTGTCTCGTACATAGTTGCCTAGTACGTGGAAGACTGTAGAAGGCTCTGGAACATAGAACGTAAACACGAAGCGATACACGGGGCGTATCCCGGTAAACACTAAACAACAACTTTTTACCTAATAGATATGTAATATAGCATAATATAATGTATATTTAATTTTCAACGTTTAAGTATCATAATATTACATCATAAAAAAATTCAAAACTAAAACAGGATTCACAAGAGTCAAACATTTCTGCAATAATGTTTTAAATAAGTAGTAATTCTTAGTCTCTAAAAACTATTAACGAAAAGACTACATCTTCATCCCTTTAAAAGCTTGGCCAGAGAATGTATCCTGCATTCCAGCAGTGTAGTCAAAGGCGCGCCTTGCTCCTTGGCGCATGGTCAGCGCCTCATTATAGTCAAGGTGAGGCGCGTTTCCTAAGGCACACCTTTTTTCGAGGCTCGGGATGGTTAAGGCGCGCCTACACGCGCTTGGAAAATATTCAGAAAAAAAGCTTCTATACTCTTTTTTACTGTTTCTTTAATACTTTATTTTGTATACTGTTTTTCTATTTTTTTTCTAATTTCTTATATTATTTTGTATAATGTTATTTTTATATTCTTTTTTTTTCTCTGTTTTCTTATACTATTTTGTATAATATTATTTTTATACTTTTTTTTCTTTTTCTTTTCTTATACTGTTTTGTATAATATTATTTTTATACTGTTTTTATTTACTTTTTTACTGTTTTGTATAATGTTTATTTTGTATACTGTTTTTTACTGTTTTTTAATATCATTTCCAGCTTTTGATGAAGTCAAAGTCCTATTAATTTGAATTATCCTTACAAAGCAATTGAAGAATATCTTAAAACTTCAATTCAAAGGGAATATATATATATATATATATATATATTTGCGTCTCGCATCGCTCGGACACGCGCCTTAAGTGTGCCTTTTGCCTCAGACGATATGGACACTTTGTGCCTCGAGTGCGCCTTTGACTACCTTGATTCCACGTTCCGCCGAATCACAAACCTCGTATTGCCAGATCACATGTTCCTTGATATTGAAATAGTGGATTGGATAAATTGTGGACACTATATTGAAATATTGGCGGCTAGAGTTCATTATTACAGAATAACGGTCTCTGTAGTAGAATAGTAGCTATATAGCAACCTGACAGTTAGTTTCGATTCATGGTCCTTTACTTCTGTTCTTAATATTATTCTTTGTACTTTAGAAGCAAGAAACTCTTAGGAGGTTAACGAATCTCAGAAAGAACCTTGATTCGGCAGTTCTTACTTGGGAGCTCGTTTCCTGATGACAGGAGCTCGTTTCTCCGTCGATGGGAGCGCGTTTCCCCGAGGACATGAATGTTTTCCATAATATGATCATAATTTTAAAAGAGGACATAAATTTTGGAAAGAAATAAAAAATTAATACACTTTTATCAAAGTACCAAGAAACTAAAATTTACTTACTTTGACATCATAAAAAATCAACATGCGAATGATCTCTCTGTAACTTTGTACTGAACTTTATAAATTCTAATAAATATTAAGATATTTATAAGTTTTGATAACAATAATTAATAAACATAAAAAAATTATTAGCGACACTCCCAACTTTAGACTCTTCTAAGTAGTTGCCACTCCTGCCCCGCTTCCGTTTCCGCTCCTGCTTCTGGCTTCTAAGCTTTGTACATGGAGGTCTTTCTTTTATTTTGTGTTTCTAGTGTTATAATAATTCTAATACGGATAGGTTTATTAAAAGTTTGCTTTGTTCAACCCTAATCGAACTTCATTAGAAGCTTCTTTGAAAGAAATCAATGTGGACTTGCATGCAGGTCCTTGCATCAACCTCTAGCGACTCCTAAGACCAAACATTAATATATTAAAAACCACATAAATCAACAAAAACAATATGGAAGAAAATGCATCTCATATTATATGTACATGTGTACGATGCTTTAGCCATTTGATAGTCTTGATTTTTGTTGTACCAGGTTCATATTTTATGTTATGACGATATATATATATATATATATATATATACATACAAGAATTTACAATATGCTATTAGATATTTTGTCATATGTATAATATTTGAAGTAAACTATAATCACATACAACCATTTTCTCTATTGCTAGATGACGTTCACCATATTGTTGGATACCCGCTATGCACTCCTACCCTGCTATCCCTAACCGCTATCTGGAAACTTGAATCAGATAATAACTCGGATTTGAATCAGATTATTATATGTATTTGGTTACACCCTACGGGAACGTGATTCCCTGTTGCAAATTTATTATCCTAGCTTAGGTCACATGACTAGACAATGTAGTTCTGCTAGGTTGGATATAAGAAGAACATTGAATATGAGTAGGGACATGATATCAATACAAGGTTATAATTTACGACATTGCTAAAACTTTGCTTGAGAAGACCGAGGAATATGGTATGTTTCTATTATAGTACAAATAATTGAAGAAGTATTTGAAAAGGGTGAAAGCAACCCTACAAAACATAGCAACTCCATGTGTTAATCACAAATCATAAAAAGCTTCTTCACAGTTCTACACATGGCTTATGCTGATATGGATATAATAATACTGTGATTTCATCAATAAATAGGACAGGACATAATAGGATGCATCTCTCTATATATGTATTGTAGATATCCAAAGGTGTTTGTGTATGATTTGTTCGTTCACTAGAAAGGCAAATTTAGTGCATCCAAAAATCAATAATGGACTATACTCATGCATAATTTCATCTTCTAACTTCTTTAAATAACAATAACTTATTTTGGTTACTTATTTTTCGTCTTCGATACTTTTTTGGTATGAGAAGTTAGTGTTCTAGCAATTAGAATACCTGAATAGGTTTATTGTATCTATGAAGTGTCAGACTCAAGAGTATCCAAAGTATACTGTACTTATCAGATACAAATACAACTACTCTGTTGAGGATGTTGATGCTTCATCGGTTTAGACTTATTGCAGGAACCTTTTTTACAGTAACATGTCAAAATTTACGGGGTTTTTAAGTTTTTCCTAATTGTTGGACTTTACATCATAGTTTAAAGTATCGGCCGATACCGATCCGATACGGCCGATACCGATACAGTTTGGCATGTTCCGATCCGATACCGACCGATATCCGATACTGACCGATACCGACATTAGAGATCTCTTTTCCGGTCAATTCGGCAAAAATATTGAATTAAAAAACCAATTAGCAAGGGTGTAAAAGCATAGTCAGGTTGTAAAAACATATAAAAGAGGAAAATTTATCTATCGCATATAAATCAATCGACAAGGATGACTACTATTTCATTCAATATCAAAAATACTAAGAAACAATATTGGAAATACTTTAAATTATGCATAAATGTATAAAATATATTCTCTAAAATGTTAATAATTTACTAATAGTTGTTTGTTTTTCGATACCAAAAAATCCGATACTCCGATCCGAAACCGCCGATACTACCGATACCGCCGATCCCGATACTCATAGGAATGATCCGATACCGATTCCGATACCGATACTTTGAACCTTGCTTTACATGTGCAGAGTTTTCCAGCATTCTGTAGAGGAAGTTGATTTGAAAGGGAAGGGAAATGTGGATGCAGAATGGATGGCCTACTTGGGGGCATTTCGCAACCTGCGCATTTTAAATATTGCAGACTGCCGGAGTGTGAATAGTTATGCACTTTGGCCTATTACAGGTATCAGTCTCTTTTGTCTGATTTGTTGTATTACACATTATCTCGAACTTTTCAGTTGTAGCTTACAGGATACAAAATGGATAAAGCTGAAGTTATGAAAGATTTTAGAGTTTGACTGTTGCCAATTTGTTCTTATTCTAGATTATTTTATTACCGCTTGATTTTGCTCCTTGATTATGAGTTGTGTATAAGGAAAGTTGAAATTACTTCTAAATTATTTGATATTTCACCATCCTTGTCGACAGTGAAGCTGATACTGAAAAATATATTGATTTATACTTGTTAAGGTGAATGTGTAATGCATTCTTCAAGGTTATTAATGGCGTCCGCGTCACCCTCTTAGGCATAGACCTAGTTGTTTCAAATGTTCTGGCGCCTCGTTGCCTGAAGAGACCATCTTGAAACACGATCATGTCCATGCCAATTTGAAACCCAGTCAGGCCCGATAACTTAAAGTTGTAGATGTCATTAGTAATTCAATATTGATAAGAAAGTAGAGGAAAGAAATAATAGCCTTGCCTTTCCCCTCTTGTTTCTCTTCCCTTGTGTGTTTACTCTAACCCACTGAATCCCATCTCCAACTTCAACTTCCACATTTAGACACCAGCAGGTAAGTCTTTCTCTATCGTCGTCAGTTGCTCTCCTGTCTATATCTCACTGCCAGGGCCCAACAATCCCACAGTGGCTTTTGACTTTTGATACTATGACAGTAGGGTGTTTCCCTCCATGGCTCTTCTCATCTGTGGCATTCTTCAATTATTTCCCCATTCTTACTTTTATATTTTAAATCAAAGTTTCATTCATAAGCCATGAGATTTTCTCTACTTACCTGCTATATAAACTTTTACTTATGTATTTTGGCCCCTGCTTTGCCGCCTTTTGGTCCTCTCCATGTCACCTCATCATGCTGCCTTAACAAGCTTGGGCTTGTTTGGTTACATGCAGCATGATGGTGTCTTGTCCCATTACCATTATCCCTACCTAAAACTCTGGGTTTATTGAAGGGTGGCCTCTTAAGAAAATAAAACTCCAACCATTTATACATAAATAACGTATGATTATGGTTTTGTGACTGGTTTTGCAGCCAACATCTATGTTGTTCTGGGCACTAGGCGAGACGAGGCGACATGCCTCTCGACTCGCCTAGGTGTCGTCCAGAAACTTGGTACTTCCATGCTGTGCATATATATATATTTTTCTTATTGTGCATATATATTTGACCCTAGGCGCGGCCGCCTAGGCAACCATCGCCACAACTAGGGGAAAGTAATCCAAGGCGGGTCGACACATTTTACCTGTACTCGCCTCTAACAACATAGCTCGACATAGATAATAGATTTTCTCAGGTTACGGGTAGGAATGGACTTCGAAGCCCAAAAATCATCAAAATCGAGGGGGTGGTGGAGCAAGAATTATGTAAACAAAAGTAGGTTTAGTCTATGAGGGATATGTACTAGTATGGTACTTACCATGTACGCCGATGTACTAATATGGTACTTATCCTGTACCTCGATTCGATAATTTCTAAAAATCATTTGTACAACTACTATTATATATATATATATATATATATATATATATAAACCTTTAATATATAAAAAAAAGTCATGCAACGCACAGGGCGATCAGGCGAACTAGTCTTAGGGTTTCCCATGTGGGATCCTGACTCGTGCCGGCGGGAGGAGGAGACGGTGCTCTACAAGGGGAGGGCGGCGATTGGACTATGGTCTATCAGAGGCATCGTTCTACCCATAAGGCGGTACAACAACCATTTCGGTCGAAGGGGGGTGCTGGCGACAGGAGGGGAGGGAAGGTGGTGACTGGGGGTAGCGGAGCCCCTCGGCTGGCGGGGGTTGCAGTCGACAGGAGGGGAGGGACGGTGGTTGGGGGTGGTGGAGCTCCTCTCGGAGCGGGACAGTCGGGGGCCACTTCAGCTGGCGGCCCGCCTGGGAAGCTTAGGGGCCTCTGATGGTCCCCTCTTCTCAGTGTGGAGCAGATCTAGGTGCACGGAAAGCTTGGAGCCATGGACCTCCAGTTAGGGGTTCGACGTCGGCTGGATGGGGGCCGAGCAAATCCTATATGGATGCGTGTCGTACAGGGACAAATCCTAGCAATGGGAAGATGTATTATGTAGAGCCCAAGCGAGTAGGCGATGGTCAGAGAGCTTCGTTTACGGATGAGGAGATTGCTGAGATTTCGGAGTATTAGAGGGATACTCTTATCCTCTATGTCCTTAGAGACAAGTCGTTCTACAGTCAGATGTATGCATACACTTATATAGTCTGGCGTCCCAAGGGATCTATGGTATATGCCATGGAGAATGGATTTTACTTTGTGAAATTCGGATTACATGGGGACGTAGAGCGAATCCTTTAAGGGGCCCCTGGACGTTTGATGGTCGACTGATTATTCTGAAGGAATGGTTGCCAGATTCTAAATGTGAATGAGATGTATTACACTCGGTTCCGATATCGGTGCGGTTCCTGGCTTAACGCTGCATTACTAGAAAATTCCTATGTTGCGAAAACTGGCTAGTCTGATAGGTACCCCTATAAAGGCAGACGAGGCGACGAGGACTAGAAGTCGGATGCAGTATGCTAGAGTCTTCGTCGAGATTGATGCGGGCAAGGCCCTTCCTTGTCATAATGAGTACGACGTGCCCTCGGGGGAGGTCTTCTTGCAGTCGGTTGATTATACGTGAGTTCCCCCAGTTTGCAGTAGCTGTAGATGCTTTGGGCATACGATTTACAAATGCCCGATGGCGAGGGAGGAGGTCGGAGAAGCTTCTAGGCCGGACAAGGGGGGGGGGGGGGCTTCGGTGAGGTCCGGGAGGATCCAGTAATGTGTCATGATAATATTGCAGGTGGTGCTCGCTAATCTGGCTCTGATACATATGCAATGTCATGGAGGCAACTGGCGGTGCATTGGAGTGTTGTTCCCGGTGGTGGGGGACGAAGACTGGAAAGGACAAGGAACTTGTAATTTCCCAACCTATATTTGGAAATGTGGGCATTGTTTCGATCACCTGGGACGGTAAAGGGACGATGATGACTAGACGAAAAGCTGCAGCAGGTGGGAAGGGTAGCAAGGAGGGCGGTTGTCATAATGAGGCGAGCCATGGCAGTAGGAAGCGGCAGACGTGCTCTACATGACGATGCCAATCGTCCCTCTCGGTCCCATACGGCTGGACATGGAGAGGATGTGTGTATGGACAACCCCCAATGGGTAGGCTTGCTCCGAGATGTGTGTATGGACAACCCCCAATGGGCAAGACGCCAATATGGAAGAGAGTCTGATGAGGCAGGAGGAACTGGCATCTCCCTTAGATGTCAGCTCTGGTGGCAATCCAGGGGATTCAATCACTAATTAATGTCTCTTGTAGCTTGGAATGTCAGAGGTGCATGTTCGTTGGGTAGATGGAAGGAGATTAGTTTGGTTCTTCGTAGAGAGCATTGCTTTATTGTCGCTTTATTGGAGACCAAGATAGAGTCGGAGAGGCTGTTGGTACGTAGAACGCCTCCTCACTGGAGCCACGTACATAATCTTCATTTGTGTAGTGTGGCAAGGATTTGGCTTCTGTAGGATAGTGGCTCTTGGGATGGGCAGCTGTTGCATATCTCGGAGCAACTCATTGTGGTGAAGTTCCCCAACAAAGGGGGCCTACAGTTCATATTTGGAGCAGTGTATAGTCACAATGATAGGAGGCGTGATGACCTGTGGCAGGTCATCTCTGAGTTCAGTTTCATGGCGGAGGTACGACTTCGACTGCCTTTAGCTATTATGGGTGATTTTAATGCATTGCTATTTAATTTTGAGAAAGTGGGAGGTAGGAGAGCTCCTGATGCTATACTACAGGACTTTCAGATGTGTTTGGTCCGATCTGGTCTAACCACTGGAAAAGACATGTCACCTCTGGACGTGGAGCAATAAGGTGGTCAGGAAGCGAGTCGCATGTCAGTTGGATTGGGCACTTGGGAATCAGTTGTGGTTTGTCACATTCCCACATGTGCATGCGGAGGGACTTGCGACAGGTACTAGCGATCATTGTCCTATTTGTATTTCTCTCTCGGATAAGGAGATTGCTAGAGCGAGTCTGTTCTGCTACAACAATAAATGGCCTCTAGTTGAGGGTTACAAGGAGGCAGTTGCTAGGGTGTTGTAGCGGTGGGTGAGGGGAAACAAGCAATTCCAACTGGTCCACCGACTCAAACAGGTTAAGGTCGAACTCAAAGCTTGGAACATGGCTGTGCCGAGGTCGACTTTGGCGGACAAGGAGCACGAGTTATTGGAGGTGCAGAGGAGGATGCAAACTGATATACTTAATGACGAGGACGCGGTCCTTGAAAGTGACGTCGTCCAAGAAGTTGGCAAGCTACGAATGCAAGAGGAGGTCTAAGCGGCGGAGAGGGCCAAGTGCTCCTGGTTTCGGGAAGGGGATAGTTGTACTAAATTCTTCTACAACGTCATTTGGACGAGGTAGCACCATAACCACATTAGTAGTCTCATTGATGGTAATAAAAAGGAGATGAAAGCGCAGAATGATATTCAGATTGAGGCTATCAGGTACTACTTTATATTATATAATCAAAATGATTACATGCATGTATTTCCTGATTTGGTGTGCAAGCGTGTTACCCCTCTTGGGAATAATTTGATGTTTGCACTTGTGTCAATGGGGGAGGTGGAGGTATTGTTATGAATGTACACCCCAATAAGGCTCCTGGACCAGACACGTTTGACAGTAAATTCTTTAAGGTCTGCTGGGCCGATTTGAAGGATCAAGTGGTGGATGTGATCAGAGATTTCTTTTAGTACCGACATGCTTTTACGTGAAATAAATCACACTGGTGTCGAAGAAGGAGGGGGCTACAGATCTGGCTGACTTTCGTCCCATTGCATGTTGCAACTTTATATATAAATTGATTACGCATCTCATGTGCAAGAGCATGGAGGCTATTATGTTGGGATTGATCTCTCCCAATCAGGCAGCTTTCATCAAGGGCGGAAGTATAGCTGATCATAGTTTGTTGGCTCATGAGGTGATCCGTGGGTTCAACAAGGTTGGGGGTGATAAATCCTACATCAAGATGGATCTCAGGAAGGCGTATGATATAGTTAAGAGAGAGTTCATTTGTCATATCTTACTTGCCATGGGATTTAACAGTCGCTGGGTCGACATGATTCGGGAGTTCATCTCCAATTCGACTTTCTTTGTGCTCATCAAAGGCAAGCCGTATAGGTTCATTAGGAGTAATCAGGGTCTTCGGCAGGGTGACCCGGTATCTCCGTACCTATTTACGCTGGTTATTGAGTACTTCACTTGTATGATCGACCTGGCAATGCATAGAAGAGTCGTTCACCCTTTATTCAAACAGGTATAGCCTCGTATCTCTCACTTGATATACATTGATGATTTGCTGCTGTTTTTGGTACCCACGATGTCGGGGCTTACAAGGATCTCGGAGATTATGGTGGAGTTCGTGCAACTCTCGGGTCTCTCCCTCAATAAAGACGATAGTAAGTATATTTCAGTCTCTGTTGCTCTTTGAAGGCGGATCGGGCTGCTGTGTTGGGTATCAGATGTGGTGAGGTGCCTGTAAAATATCTAGGTATCCCCCTTTCTAGTAACTATGCTAGGAGCACGGAATGTCAGAGCTTAGCGGAGTTTGATTAGCGCATGGTAGAGGGATCGCAGGCGCAGAACGTCTCGTTTGGTGGTCGTATCGAACTAGTTTGGTCAGTTATTTCCGCTCTTGCTCTATTCTGGCTTCAATCAGTTTTGCTTCAAGTAGCTAAGATTCGCAGGATGGAGTGCGAACTTTATCTGGAGGGAGGAGTCCATACCATCTCTTGGTCGACCGCTTTGCCGTCCTCGAGATGAAGGAGGGGTGGGGTTGCGGTCCATCGAGGTCATGCGGAAGATGGCGGGAATGCGATTAGCTTAAAATTTCTTGCAAGGGAAGTCTTTATGGGCATCCTGGATGAAAAATCGCTATCTAAAACAGTCTAACTTCTGGATATATCGGGAGAATAATAATGAATCTGTCGCGTTTAAACACATTTTACAACACTGCAGGGCTATGAAGCTACTTATATCCCGCTGGATATGTGATGGGAAAGGTACTGATCTGTGGTTGGACCCTTGGGTCAGCCATCAGTGTCCAGGAGCGGGTAGGCGGCCCACAGGCTGTGCAACATGTGTGGGTAGCGGCTCTCATTTATGGGGGGATGTGGCGGTCGGAGGGACCACTTGCCAACGTGGGTGGTGGAGGAGATTCGGAAGGTTCTCATTGATGACAGCCTCGAAGAAGATATCTGGGTGTGGGAGGATAGTGGCCAAGGTGGGATTGAATTCAGATTGGTGTACAACCAAATGAGAGGTATACATGATAAGTTGGAGCATGCTGATATTATATGGCTGAAAGGTATTGCTAGGAAAATGCAGTACTGTATGTATAAACTTCTCATGGAAGGCTGCTGATGAGGGATGGACTTGCCCGATTTGGGATCCAGACTGGAGACTCTAGTTGTGTCGTGTGTGGTCTTGCAAATGAGACTATTGGGCACCTGTCTTCGACTGTACGACTACGTGGGAGCTCTGGAGTAAGCAGGAACTACTGTTGGGAATAGGAGGCAATGGAAGGCAGGATATGGACTAGGTGCTTCGAAGGGTTAGGGGGTCACGGAGTAGGGGATCGGTATGGTTCAGGGAAGCTTGCACTAGATTGTCCTATGTAGTATGACACGTCTGGAGAGAGAGGAACAACCATATCTTCGAGGGACTATATACTTCTAATATTGGTATTCTACATAATATTGAGTTTGATGTACAAGCGATGGGGGTGGCCAGGGTAGCCATCTAAGAGAGGGTGAGATGTAATCCGATTCTATAGCAATGAAATTACCTTCTTCCAATATATATATATATATAAATGAACACTGGTAATGCATCTTCATAATTTCATAAGAGTAAAATCAAGAGTCTAAATTCTTTATCATAATCATCAAATAAATTATTAACTTTTAGTCTAACAACTATGTAATTTAAGTTTCAAACTAATATTTTTATTTCTAAAACAAGTACCAATGTTATATTTTAAAATATATGCAATTACTTATTAGAAGGTACCTAAAAAGTACTAAAGAAGTACCCACAAAGTACCTAAAATCAAAACTGAAAATACAAATAAATTTAATTTTGGGTACTTATGCGTAAATACTAAGGAGTACCCAAGGAATACCAGTATCCAGTAAGTTTCTAGTACAAATACACTTTCCTAGATGGAGTAAGGTTTAGTTTATATTTTGATTGATTTTATTAGAATCTTGTACAATGTTAACAGATATACTAATGTCTACATTATTTTACTAAATGATAGGTGGCCTACTGGGTCAGAGTTGATGGCGTTAACTTGTTGGTCCTAGGTTTGAAGCTTATAGCGGGCCAATTATTTTTATTTGCTTAAAAGGAATCATTTTGAATTTTGTTTCATATCAAAAGTTTTCATTTTAACCATTTACAAAGGGAAAAAAGAGAACTATGTATAAAGTATAATAGGCTTAGTTTTTTATTTCTAATTTCCTTAGAGGAATCATTTTTTTGGGGTTGTGATTTCATCATTCTTTGGTGTAATGTGCCATAGAGATGGATGCATTTCCTTATAACAAATTGTATCATTTTATCTCTTCGTTTACTCTTTATAGTTATGGGAACTTGGACGGTGTTCTTTGGTTGTATATGCTTAAACTGCAATAAAAAAGGTAGGTCTACCTACCTGCCAACTGCAACCTATATTTTATGGTATGATCTTTCATGCTCATACTTTCTTGGCTAGGAATTTGTCACCAACATAGTGGGTTAACGTAGGCTGACAACCAGTCGTAAAAATTTGTCCAATTTTTTATGGAGCTTTTTTATGCTCTATAGCCGACAAATTATATCATCTTTATCTCTTTTTCTAGACTTTTATGGTCTAGGAGAACTTGGAGGATATTTGCCAACTGGTTCTCTAGTTTTTATTGTGTGTTCATAGATACTTAGTCTAGAAATTAGGCACAAACAGAGGCTCGGAGGTTCGAATCCCCCGGCATGTTTGTGCTTAAATATATTACAGGTGGAGAAACCGAGAATTTTAGGTAGCGATTTATTGAGAGTCGGACCTAAAGGAGCAGTCTATTCGGACAAGAGATCGTTTTAGTGACGATCAACACAAGTAGAGCGTGCAATGAAGAACGGCCCGTACCCGGGTAGGCTGGGGAGAGATGATATGTAATAAGCCTAGGGGCATAGACTATAATACAATTACCTTGCTGCAAAAAAATGATGATTTGGTTTACTTGGTGGATGGGATGTTTATACACATGAAAGCAATAAATAAGCATAAACTATAGAGATATCAAATGGACTAATAGGTACAAGAATAAGCACAAGAAAATTGATAGTTTGAGCTAATTGGCATGAGCAATCAACAAAACTGGCTTAGTATGAGGTAGTCCAGTATAGATTCAGATTTCTTTAACCGTATCAAATATGCGAAAATGGTTTTGATACACACATGACACATCTCTACATTAGGGTCTAGGTCCCTCATCAGAAGGTGGATACATTTTAGACATCTATTTTCCTGGGGGACGAGGACCGAGACTGTCCCTCTCAAATTATGTGCTGTTAGCCAACAATAAACATTTATTTGTTTCAATATAGACACATTGATTTGTCCATGAATCTGACAGCATGCTATTTCATATCCTGCTATTAGGTTTGAACAGTTTAAAAGAGTTAGACATGTCGAGATGCTTGAAGATTACAGATGCTGGCATTAAACATTTGTTATCTATTCCAAGTTTGGAGAAGCTATTTGTTTCAGAAACTAGATTGACCGCTGATGGTGTGATGCTGCTTTCCTCCCTTAGAAATCTCCGTGTTCTTGATTTGGGAGGGATCCCTGTCAATGATAAAGCACTCAGTAAATTGCAGGTAACATTATTTTTGAAGACTATATTGTAGTAAATTGTTGTATTCTGGAAATCACAACTCAAATCTAACATGATATTCCATTTTAATTACCATTTTATCTGAAATTATTAAATCCATGTGCAGGTATTGGTAACATGTGGGTCATTAGTTCCTTCCCTTCAGAATATCTGTCTAGATCATGATATTGACCTAATGTAACTATGTTCTGTTTTGTTTTGGTAATAAAGTTAGGAGGCATAGCCAATTTTTGTGCCAATGAAAATTGATGTCCGACTCAATTATCCATTTCATGATAATGGTACATTTTCCTGTCTGGCTGCAGGTACTGACACGCTTGGAGCATCTGGATTTATGGGGCAGTGACGTTTCCAATGAAGGAGCTGATGTTCTTAAAATGTTTCCCACTTTGAGCTTCCTGAATATAGCTTGGACTAAAGTCACTAAGTTACCAAATCTTCCTTCAATTACTTGCCTTAACATGAGTAATTGTACTATCCACTCATTATTCACTAGAGAGGGCAGAACTGATTACCATTTTTCAAAGCTATTAATCAGTGGAGCAAATTTCACTGATGCTGATGAAGTTCTCACCAATGTGTTAACGAGCTATATGTCTTTCTTGGATATGTCTGGTTCTTCGATAGGCAACTTCCACTTTTTGGTTAATATGAAAAGGCTTGAGCATTTGGATCTATGTTCTACCAGAATTACTGACAGTTTAATTGAACATGTGACTAATGTTGGAGAGGGTTTGAGATATTTAAATCTCAGCAGTACCAAGATCACCAATGAGGCAATTTGTACTTTGACTGAACATCTTGTGAATATTGAGACTCTATCTCTATCTCACACAACAATTGATGATGCCTCTCTTCCATATATTGGTATGATGGCCTCTTTAAGAAAGATCAATTTAAGCCACACAAAAATCAAAGGTAGGAGTTGGCACTCAACAATTCCTTGTCAATTTTTGCATGGAAAACTGATACATCATATGTACTGATCGTTCTTTTCTATGCCCTTCTAGGTTTTCTTTCTTTGGAGGAAGACAGCTTAAACGAAACATCATCACTGAGTGAGCTTCAGAATCTTAGCCTTTTAGAAAATCTCAATCTGGAAGAGACTTTGGTGAGAGATGAGGCACTGTATCCCTTGGCCTTCTTTAAAGAATTGAAATGTTTGTATCTGAAGAGTGATTTCCTGTCTGACATCTCCTTGTGGGCATTATCCTCTCCTCTTCCGAAGCTAAGAGTTCTTGGGTTTCGTGGTGCTGTGCTGACCAACTCGGGGCTCCTTTTATATTGTCCCCCGCCATTGCTTCGTTTATTGGACTTGAGAGGATGTTGGCTATTAACTGCAGATTTTGTTTCATCATTTTCTTCACACCATTCTCAAATTGAGCTCAGGCATGAACATGTCTCAAATCATTCAGCAGATCTTAATACTGCTAGTAGTTCATCCCCCTTTTCCCAAATGACTCTAGCAACAAGATTGAGAGTCAAAGGGAAAAGGTTATTGCAAGCCCCTAAGGTTACATTTATAGGTAAGTTCTTAAACCATTACCTAAAGTTATCGCCACTCGCCAGGGACGGATCCAATTTTTTTTCCTTTTCTTTCATGGGGGCACTTAATATAATATTACTATTTAAAAAAAATGATTTGGTAAACAATTTTCTGGCATGGGTGTAGTTAGGTTTATTATATTGGGTTAGTCCATTTATTCTTTCAATAATTGGATTTGACACAAGTAGTTTCTGGAACTTTTAGCATGAGATCTTTTTACCAAATCAGGTGGGGGACAAGTAATATTTGGACAAATAACATGTACGTTTTTATTACTGATGTTGGAATTTTAAAAAAATATATGGGGGCACGTTCCCGCAGAACCTACGTCCGTCACTGGACTTGTTGTCCCCAAACTCGTCTATGTTTTCAGTTCTTGTGTATCATTTAAGGCACTGTTAGCAAGCTGGTTGGTGTATAATATCTGTATACTTATTGCAGTAATTACTTTTTTCTGAATAGATGAGAGAATAAAGTATAGTCGGGAGGAATTGTTGGAGTTGCAGCTTTCACCCTCAAGTTTTACACTAGTAAATGGAGAGATGCTGCCAGAGATGTTGAGGAAGGAGTGAGTATCTAATATTAGCTGTGTTCTTTCCTCTCCAACTTAGGAGTTCTTTTGAATCTATCTTGTTATGAAATGCTCGACTTTACAGCCTTATGTAATTTGTTGCATACCAAAATTTGTGTGCCTTTTGTTCATTTTGTTGCCTTCACAGCGTTATCGAGAATCCTCATTATGCTTTTTCTTCTGTAATCATAGTAAGAAAGTTACTTTAGGCTTTCTTCTTTCATACTTGTTTGTGGAAAATGTCAATTTGTCTGCACTTTTTTTTTTTTGAAAGGAAAATTCATTACTAGTTCCCAGAGGAACAAGAAGTTATGTCGTTTAAGACATGTACAGAGATACAGTTCGGAATATCCTCATATATCATAATGAGGTCCGATTGACTATGAAATAAAACATGGGATGCCAACTGATGAGCTGTTTTATTGGCATTTCTATGAACATAGGAGAATAAGACATCTTTATCAGATTTAAGAGCTTGACGCCCATCTTCAACAGTGTGCCGAACACGCCGTAAAGCTCCCATTTCCGGAGTAGTAATAGACCCGACTAACAGCTTACAGTCGCCTTCAATGGTAACATGATAGAGGTTCTTAATATTGCACAACTTCAGGGCTAAGTGGATGCCCAAAGCTTCAGCTTCGAGAGGAGATCCACCAAGTTGATATTTAGATATAGCACATTTGAATTGCCCTTCCCCATTCCTAAGGACTTAATCTTCCATCTGCAAACTTCAGGAGGGATCCATGAGGATGTTTTGTCCTTATTGGTGGATTCCTTGCATAGAGAGCGTCAAAATTATGAGCTTCATATTTTCCTTGTAAAGCTCGTGCTTCATCGAGGATACGTCTGGTGGTGATAGGAAGGTGGTTGAATAATGCTCTGTTCCTGGCTTTTCAAATGGCCCACATTTGATATAAGCAGGCTGTCACAGCATCAGTCTCCATCCTTGATCAGATTTGTTATGAGTGATGCGACTGTCGTCTCAGTATGAATGAATCTGAAGATCGCTGGTTGCCCAAGCCAAGAAGTTTCTGTAATGGGACAATGAAAAATTAGATGATCAATAGTTTCAGTGTGTACCTTGCAGAGGGAATAGGTTGCTTCAACATGATGAATAAGACGGTGTGTGTTCGCATTTGTTGGGAGAGAATTGGTAAGAGTCCTCCAAGAAAATAACAGCACTCGTTGGCAAATTTGGCGAAAGGACCAAAGCCTCTTCCAATCCTTGAATTCACTGACATTAATAGAGCTATGAAGTCTGTTATAGTCGTGTATAACCCAATAAGCCGATTTTGTTGTTAACAACCCATCTCTAGTGTTTTTCCAAGCCAATTGATCATTGGTGCAATTTGGTGATAAAGGAATAGCCAATATTGCTGCAGCTTCATTTGGAGGGAAGAGAATGACAATGAGATTCTCCTTCCAACTATGTGTTTCCCTATTAATAAGATCACTCACAACCTGCAGCCATCGGTTTGCAAATGGAAATCCAGATACTCTGAAATATTGTAAGGATGGAACCCAAGGGTCGTGCCATATGTTGATGGAAGAACCATCCCCAACTGACCAAATAACATTGCCATAGAGGTACTCTCTACTACTCAGAATGCTGGACCATATACAGGAACATGTAGGTGAAGGAAGAACAGACCAGAATGAAGAAGAGTGGAGATATTTGCTTTTAAGCAGGGTCACCCAAACTGAGTTGGTTGCAGTGAGTAATCTCCAAGTCAATTTGAGCATAAGTGATAAATTGGTGAAATGGGGATCTCGAATGCCCCCAAGCCTCCTTGGTATTTAGGTCTGGTGAACTTCGACCAAGCAGTATAATGAATCTTCCTATTATTTCCATTATTACCCCACCAGAAATTGCATTGGTGCTTAGCCAGGATCTTGGTGACCTTTTTTGGAAGAGTGTAGGCTGACAAGTAGTAAGTAGGCAAAGAAGCAAGGGTGGACTTGATGAGGATAGTGCGACTGGCATGAGATAAACACTTCCTTTTCCAGCCTTGCAGTTTATTGTTGCTAGAATTCAGAAGATCAGAGAATGTATTAACTCTACATTTGGATTGGAGGAGACGATGGTCAAGGTATTTCTCTGATGGGAGCATGAGTTTGACACCAAGAAGATGAAGGAAAAGTTGTCTCATATAACAGTTTGTTTTCCTAGAGAAGAACGTAGATGATTTGTCATAGTTAATACGTTGGCCAGACCACTGCTCAAATGTTTGGAGAATGTACTTGACCTGGGTGATATTGTGAAGTGAACATTTCCCAAAAATGAGAAGATCATCCGCAAAAGCGAGATGAGAATAAGTGATGGGAGAGCGGTTAAGAGTAACACCTTCATATAACATGTTTCTTTCCATAATCAGGATAATTTTTGAAAGGATTTCCATGCACATGATAAAAGGATATGGTGAATGGGGACACCCTTGGCGAATGCCACGACTAGGAATGAAAGTCCTAGATGGAGATCCATTAATAAGAATAACAAAGGAAGACGTCGTAACACACTCCATGATGATATCATGAGATTTACCAATAATACCAAAACCACACAGAGCTTGACTGATAATTCCCCAAGCAAGCTTGTCATAGGCTTTAGACATATCAACTTTCAAGGCAAAGGAGGTATTGTGAGGACTGAAATTAGATATCGAATGGATCAGTTCTTGAGCTATCACCACATTGTCCCCAATGTGTCTACCAGGAATAAATGCATTCTGATAAGGACTGATTAAGGTGTCAAGAAAAGGACGCAGCCTATTTGCAATGATCTTAGTAATTATCTTGTAGAGAACATTACAAAAGGCAATGGGATGGAAATCAACCGGTTTAGAAGGACAAAGAATTTTAGGCACCAGAGCAATATACATATGGTTCAGGGAAGGAGGCATCACACCAGAAGAAAAGAAGCTCTTGATGAGTGTAGTTACCTCAAGGCCAATTGAATCCCGTCATTTTTTGGAAGAAGAATGCTGGATAGCCACCAGGTCCAGGAGATTTATACGGGCTCATATTCTTGATAGTGGATTTGATCTCATCTATGTCAGGGATCGAGGAAATGGTGGCGTTGTCTTGGGCAGAGATCTTAGTAAGCTCGGCTAGGATGTGTGCAGGAACAGGGGAAGTATCCATAGCCTGAAATATATTACTGAAATGATCAACAAGAGAGGTACCTATATCATTGTGATCGGTAACCTGCTCCCCATTCTCTTTGGTAATATAATGAATCGTGTTCCTGGTCTTCCGGGCAGTAGCAGTCGTGTGAAAGAAGGGGGGTATTTTTGTCACCTTCCTTCAACCACGATATAGTCGACCTTTGCTTCGAGCAGAGCTCCTTTTGAAGCAATAACTTATTGATCAAGACTTGAGTCCTTCTTTCCTGTCGATAAATAGTCTCATTTGGAGTTTGGTTCTGGAGATGTTGAAGTCTCCCTTCATGGTACTTGATGTCTTGATCAAGATTGCCTATACGAGTCCTGCCCCATGAGCGTAACTTAGGTAAGAGTCTCCCGAGTTTCGTTTGGAGATCAGCCTCTCTAGTGGAGTGCCATGAGTTGGAAAACACTTGTTGGAACTCAGGCTCATACACCCAAGCAGCCTCGAATCGGATAGGTGCTCTCCTTCTCCTAGTGGTAGTATTCAGAAGTAAAAGAATTGGGCTGTGATCACTATTAAGGCAAGGTAAATGTAAAATAGCAGCTTTGGGATGAAGGGAACGCCAACTGGCGTCAACCAAAGCTCTATCTAACCTCTCTGCTATGTTATTCTTTGGATCCCTGCGATTGCTCCAAGTGTAAGTAAGCTGGACCTGAATAACCAATGGTAGTTAAAACGGTTACCCCTTGTTTCTCTTCTGCACTGAGTATGGAATTACAGTCACCAATGCAAATCCATGGTTCAGAAATAGCCTCAATTAGAGTTTCCATATGCACCCAGAAGGTTTGTCTAGCAGAGAGCATCGGAGGGCCATATAAACAGATGATGTGCCAAACTTGATTGGTACCCAGGTGGTGGAGGCATGTGTGAATGTGGGTATCCGATGTAGAGATGATTTGCAAATTGATTTCAGACTTCCAACAGATAAGAAGTCCACCTGAAAAGCCTTTAGAGGAGAGAGAGCACGACAGTCATCATATCCCAAACTTGCTGCAATGGATGTTGCGAATGATGACGAGCACCTGGTTTCAGACAGGAAGATGATACTAGGGATTAGATGCTCGGAGGAATGACTTCCAGGGTACGGATTGTCGGTTCATTCCCTAGACCCCAACAATTCCTTGAAAAAAATCATATTTGTGGAGGCTCTTCAAGGCCAACCGCGCCTAATTCCATTGTTGGACAAAGCTGCTTCCGTTTACAAGGTCTATCAGAATCAACACTATGCTCACCAGCAGAGCATGGCGGAGGACGTTTGACATTATTCCTGAGGTCAATAATGGAGAGGTTGTCGTCATCGTGCAGAAGATGGTCAGGGGCCGAGGGAGAAGAAGCTGGAGATAATGCTGTCAAGAGGGAGGTGAAAGTGGACCGGGGAGGCGGTTAAGAAGGAAGACTCATGGTTGCTGAGGTCTGAGGTAAAGATACTATGTTGATTGGCAGAAGAGACAACTGCAGGTGGAGAGGAGGCAGTACTAGAGTTGTGGTTTGGAAGGGCACTAGATTGGATGGTTAGAGGGCGGGGTATGAGGGGAGTAAGATGGTGAAGACGGAGAAGGAAGGTGCGGCGGAGTCGAGGATTTAGAGGGAGGAGTTTGGATTATGGTTGCTGACTTTGGAATGATGGTTGGCAAGAAGGCTTTGACCATAGATGGGGGTGAAATATCTGTGGATGCAATATGGTTTTGGGTTTGGTGTTCGGATTTGCAGCCGCTCTCAGAGAATTTGTACTCACAAGGGAGCTTATTGGGAAAGCATCTTTCAAGTATCAACATATGTTTGTTCCATGGCCCGTTCCAAATCCTCCACTGAATCAAATTTGGCAGAGAAGGACCCTGCATAATATTCGGAGATCTTAACCGGACCTTTAGTTTTCCAGAGTTTGGGCACTGTGGAGGATATGATGTGGGACTTTGTAAGAGGGGTTTGAAGAATAGATTAAGTTTCCACTTCTAACGATCAAGCATATGATTGATTTGTACGCACACACTATCAAGTTTTTTTTTTTTTTTTTTTGGCAAATTTTATTTACAAATTGCAGCATGAATCATTATGTTGTTATTGAATAATTCCAAATTAAAATGCGGCATCATGTAGGGAGGATTTGATTGATGCAGAGGTGACTTTTTTTTTTTTCCATTTAAGTTGGAAGTTGGAGAAAGTAGGAAAGTAGGGTTGGGAACCTGGCGACTTTTAATTTTTGATGTTTAGAAAGTGAAATGTTGTTTGTTTGGATAGGAAAGTGAGGATAGAAATTGGAAATTTAAGAGTTTTGTATTTGGTGGTCGGTTGAAAGTGTAAGTAGAAAGTTTTTTATTTTTATTTTTTATTTATCGGTAGTTCTCTTTTAAAAGTGGCATACACTTGTGCTTGGTTGTTGGTTAAAAGTGGGAGTATAATTTTTTTTGTTTTTTTTGTTTGGCTAGTGCTTCTCTTTTAAAAATGGTCTGGAAAATATCTTTTAGATATAAGAAGGTGCTAGCACTCAAATTTTTTTTTTTATACAATCGGTATATGACAAGTGGTCTCTTCTTTCTTTTCGTACAGAAGGATCCACTTGTCATATGCCGGTTGTATCAAAATTCCTTTGCTAGCACTAGCCTACATATTTGTAATCATGCAGACTATTCTTTGTTTTCTTTCCAAGCATGTATAAGAATATTGCTAGTTACTCTTCCACACAAAGCCAATATGTATTTTGCAAGGAAACATTTGTACGGAACATATCTTCTATTGTAGAAGGGCGGGCTCGATCTAAGATAGTGTGTGCAATTCTTGTCTCCACCCCACAAACGATTTATATGCGTATTCCTCCATGGCGTTCTTTTTTCTTTGTTTTGGTCGTCTTTAAACCATTACTGTTAGGATCATTCATGCAAATTTCGATAGCGTACCAATGACGACCAACATTATTTTAGGATTTGTGTAGGTTGGACTTGAAAATTCAACTCAAACAAATCCAAGTTTGAAAAATCCATTTCACACATACGAATACACAATAATCCGTTAGATTAATTCCTAATTTTTAAGTTGAAGATCTATAATGTTGATATATTCATACAAAAAATTCCTTAATGAGCAAAATACATCAGTCAATGTAGACAACACATAACAAATTAGACTAGTCCCTAGAATTAGCCAACACATTACCAAATTTGTTTTAATATTTAGTAATAATGTGTTGTCTAACTTCTTGAACAACACATCAATGTAAGAAAATGATGAGTATCGGTGTCGAAAGCAATATTTATAATTTTTTAGGTCACCTGATGTGAACCATTTCGAGTTTGTACCACACATCTGATGTGTAGATCTGTCATATGCAAACCCTTCGCACACGTGACCAGGCGTTGTTTCCTTCGGACGATCTAAGAGTCGATCTAGGTTTTACGATGGACCTATTCCTGAATCTTGTGGTATCTGAATCTTGTGGTATCTGATACAGGTCCAATTTTTAGACAAGTGGGGTGTTAAGAGTTAAAAGTCTCAATCCTTTATGCATATTTTTATATTCCTTTTTCATATATCTATTTACGTTTCATTGTATTGTTAAAATTACATACTCTTGTTCTTTGTTGTCGGTTGTTGACTATTTGTGGCCTTCTCTTTCAAGGACACCATTTCTGGTGACATGGAGCACCAACGATAGGTCTCGTATCAAGTGAGACATGCATCAGCAGTAGGGGTGAGCATTCGGTTGATTCGATTTCAACCGAATCGAATAACTGAAAATCGAATTGGACCGAAAACCAATAAGCAAAACCAAAACAAACCGAAATGGCCCATAACCGAACAAAACCGAATTAAATCGGTTCTGTTTTCGATTTTTCGGTTTTTTTGTTTTTTTTGTTTATATATATATATATATATATATATATATATATATATATATATATATATATATATATATATATATATATAACTCAATGGGTGCCAGAGCACCAGTGTAGCAGGAGATTTCAAGCATCTTCTACCTCCTTATTTTTTTTGTCACAAAGGGTGCTATGGCCTTCGACTCCTGGCTCAAGGACAGGGAGAACATCTTGGAGGCCGCAGAAGTCCCTACAACGGAAAGGGTAGCAATGGTGAAGCTTCAGCTACTTGTGACTTGTGGGCAACTCAGAAGGCTTTACTTTCGCACCCGATAGCTTGGACGGTCTTTAGCGACCATTTTTAGACGAAGTTCTTCAGCTCCACTGATGAGTTGCAACACAAGTTTATCAATCTCCGATAGTCTGGTCATATAGTTGATGAGTATGCGACGAAACTCTGCAGGCTTGAGCAAATTTGTGACATTCATGGTAGCTACATAGGTCGACAGGTGTCACGATCCGTTCCAAAATAATTGGATACAAGCACATGAGGATGTTCAGCCTACACTATAGTATCGACGATAGTATGTTGTGTATTATCTATAAGCCATAATATCAACTCTCATATCCAAGATTTATATATATATATCATCTAGAACATGGCAAGAACTAAGAAATATAAAGGCTGAAGGTATACAAATAAAATTTATGCATTCCAGACTATCAGAACAAGGAATAGAATCTAGGTTAAGAATACAATCTATGCATTCCAGACTATCAGAAGGAATAATATAATTAAGAATCTCGATCTCAATCACAAGCTCCGTAGACTAAGGTAGGAGTTGTTTAAGATGTCAACGTTATCTAGTTAGAATTGGAGCAAATATATATATTAAACAAGATCTAGCACAGGTAAACAATATATGCATGTAACAACATTAATAACCATGACTATCAAGATCCACAAAGTATCGTGTAACAATAACATGAATATAGTGTAGCTAGTATGAACAATAAAGTGTCATGATCACTATATATGTGAAACTAACCAATATCATAAAGATAGTATAAACTAACATATGGTGATAAAGGTGTATAAGACTAAAGTGGACTATTAGGAAAATAAACTCAATATGTTGACGACATGGGATGATTAATTGATTCTTTGGTACAAGTGAACACATTTGAACATGGATTCATTTGGATTTGTCCACGTGCCTAATACTGTTTTTCTCTATGCCCGTACTCATTATACTATCACGAGAACATGAGAAACATGATGAACACTAGAAACAAGAGAAACAAAATAATCGTATAAGAACATGTAAAGATATCATACTAGAACTTCTCAATCCGTGTGTGCAACATGTATTCAGTAATCACGACAATATGATCAGATGATTTTCTAGCTACTTATTAATCACATGCAATATATATGAAAAGTTGTAACTAGATTCGTTTAGGTGTTGTACTTGCTTGTTCTTTTAGACGGATTATGAAAACGAACTTTAGAAGATGATCGACTAGCTCTCTACAACGACAATCATTGTCCCAAATATTTTCCCGTAGAACAAATACATACCAAAGATCAATTAACTTATTAATGAAGTGACGATGCGAAGCCATGTACGTACTAGGGCCAATAGGTCAAAACAAACATTTATGGTTCTTAAAACAAGACCTAGGTTTTGAATTTATCAATTTTACAATTCATAGGCCAGTAATCTACAAATCGTGGCGAAAGTTTGACCCAAAAATTAAATAATATAAATCCTAGAATTGAGAACATAAATGGACGTATTTCAGCGTTACAGATGCATTGGAGTTGACCATTCTTCCATAGGCCTAGCCGTTAAAAGCTATTCGTTTTTAAGTTAAAATATAAAATCTGTCGATTTTAAATTTTAGTAAATATTAAATAACATAATTAGTTAACCAAAAAAATTATAGGATGTTTAGGGGTTTACTAAGGTTTGGAAAGATTTACGGATAGGAATTTCGATTATGGAAAGACCAGATATCATGAAAACACTCAAGTTGATATAAAATTTGGAAACATGTGTTTCCCTTACAAAAAGAGTATTCTTTATTGCAAATTTTAACAAAATAATACAAAGAATCCTAACACTGGAATTTAAGTACCAAAGAATCTAGAAAAGTGTGGCGATGGAGATCAAGTTGTGCAACTGACTTCTTTACCTTGACAATCTGAAGGCAAAGATTAGAGAGGAAACTAGCCAACTTTGGCTCACTAGCAAATTTGGGCAGCAAGTAGGTTCAAAAGCACTCAACTTTTGATAGTTTGGGAAGAACACGTCCTTGGTATTTATAGTCATTCGCACCGTAACGGCTATGTACACATAGAACATGAAAAGTCACTATTTTCTGTCCCATGCACATAAGAACTTGTGTGTGCATAAGCTCCTATAATAACTCTAGCGCATAAAGTGGATCTGAACGTTTGCGTGCATCACGGTCTACCTGACACGTGTCATACATTACAACGATTCAAAAACCTATATTAATGAGGCTTTTATTATTTAAAATATATGTGCATTAAATTGCATATTTTAACGTCTGCGTATTAAATTGAACATTAAATGCGCATAATCTCCTCATATTCGTAATTGTCACTACTAGCTACCCATGATGAGGAGAGAGAACTTAAAGGATTACCACACGTATATATCCTTATGCGCATGGTTCGACCGAACGACCACGCATAATAGATCGCGCATATTGCCACGTGGCGCTGCTATGCTATATACAAACAAAACGTAATAATTACGCTGACGTAATCAATGACCTTTTATGCGTAACCATCGTCTGCACGCATTACGAAGTGGCACTACTTTTAAGGCTCTGTCAGACCGAGTTGTGCGGTTGAGTTGTATGCGTCTAGGCTCTTGTTGCATGATGTTTCCTGGCTATACTGCATAAACTTCCTCAAAATCATTGTCTTTAGTGCATAGCTTCTAGCGCATAGCGCATGGGCTTCTTCATAAAATACCAAAGTTTATTGTTTTTGGCATCCAATGTGCATAGGGTTGAGCACATAGTACTGGCTTCACTGATCCAGATTGCTGAAAAGTACTCCCGTGCATAGATACTATGTGCATAAACTTAAATTTTCTATGCTTCTACAAAACCCCCTTCCAAGTTTTCAAAATTTAGACAAGTTCGAAATACTTTGAAAGAAACATGGGAGAAGAAATTAACTCTGCGCATGAGACTTTTGCGCATAGAAGAACTGCTGGCTATCTTGCACACAGAGCGTGGTCGCATAGACTTTCTACTGCCAAGCTATCAAATCCTCCTTAATCTTCGTGCACACAATATCTTTTGAAATCCCAAAACGACGTTGACGCATAGGCACAAGAATCAAAGCGTCTATTTGGCGCATGATCGTCATATGTCATGCATGCCATGACCCGATTCCGTGGAATCGTTGGGGCGTCCCCCGAATCGTGACCGCCGTGCGGGACTGGGGTTGCGCCCGCATAAGGCTTTTAATGATTTGCATAACGAGCACATACTCAGAGTACGCAGATAAATTGAAATACAGATTTGAAACATGGAAAAGTTCTCTTTATTGATAATGAACATATATTACAAACTCTTGAACGAGTCAGCTAATTTGTCGCACGGGCTTACAAAAGTGTTGACTCAAAATGAGATAGCAGTCCTGTACATTATATCCCTTTACTAAACTTCAAAATGATAAAGACCTCCGGGCTGGAGGACGATTTTCCCATGGAGCTGCATTATGCTTGGGTTGCAAGCTCCTTTCTTCAAGTACTTCAAAATACGGCGCGATCAGGATGCGCCTACAGCTGGACTAGATCCGGAAGATGACTTTGACTCCTCGCTCGGTTCGCCTTAGTACGGGGAACCTGTTTCAACGAGGGTCAGTATGTCGAAACATACTGGTGAAGGCGAGCTAATCCAACTATACCAATCAACACGTTGTTTTAATGAAGCATGCATATTATTGTGGGTTTTTATCTTCCCTTAGTTCATTTACAAGTGAGCAGCATATAGAATTTACTGAAATGAACTTGCCACCGTTCGGTAAATTTTACCTGCCCGTCTGAACCACCTGCACAATACTTACCATGCCTTCCCTGCCACGAAGACAAAAGTTAGTTTGCAACAGGTTTAAATATACAGGGTGGATGTAGTGAAGGACAAGGATAGCATGTAACGAGAGTACACAATGCGTTGCAAGCCATCCTTTCCTGTACACGATGACTATGCCACAGGTGATCACTGGCTTATTTGCCATAATGGACTAGTCAAGGACAAGGATAGCATGCAACGAGAACACACGATGGCCACACGATAAACACACGATGCGTTGCAAGCTATCCAGTCCGCACACGATTGACTACACACGAAGTTCCGCCCGGATCGGATCGGTACCAGTGCCCCAGCGACCGTCCGCAGAACTTATACCCTTGTGCACAAGTTGTCCATGATCGAACACACGATGTTTACTTAAATTATCACTTCACGCAATTGAGGCAACACGAGTAATGCATGATTTATTTTGCATAGCCTGCAT
Source organism: Iris macrosiphon (assembly GCA_036927795.1). Taxonomy (NCBI): domain Eukaryota; kingdom Viridiplantae; phylum Streptophyta; class Magnoliopsida; order Asparagales; family Iridaceae; genus Iris; species Iris macrosiphon. Next base: position 216,241,757 of record JAYESA010000004.1, read on the forward strand.
GAACAATTATGCGCATACAAGGTGGGTTCCATACTTAGCACAATTTATAGAAGAAGATGCATTTTAACTAAAATTGAGGCACGTATAGAACATTTGAAACGAGCAAGCATACAATAAGATAACAGTTCACAAGTTTAGTTGACAAGCAATATTTCCAAGTCTATTCCGTTTTTATCTTGGCATCTTTTAGTTATTACTGGTATCGTCTGATCGGGGCAACAAGAATGCAAGAGTTTTTGGTGTGAAGACTTGGAAGCAGGGCTAGCTAATCAGGATGGTAGCCACTCACTTAGATGGTTGGAAGGGAGAAGGAAAGAGGCTTCACGACTCCACTCGTAAGCCGCCTACTGCTCGTTCACCTGCATTGCACGAATAGCTTGATCAATACCTCTTTCTCTCTTTCCAATCTCGGAATTGAAGTGCAATTCAATGAACGAAAACAATGAAATCCATCGAAACCGTTCAAGAAAAATAAGCAAATTCAAAAACCAACTCAAAGCACGAAAGCAACAAGCGACATCGAAATTCGAGGCAACAAAAGATAACAACGGAGAGGTCCCTCCTGACTTTGCCGCTAAGTCGATCCCGGGGGCACGGTCCACTGAATATGGGAATCGATTCCGAAGAAACAAATCCATAATGATGACGCATTCTTGTTTCAATCTATCCCGATTGAACGATACCATATTGTGTTTCTTAGCCGTGCTCCTCGAATAGGAGGAACGGGACGCCACATCCTACCCAACCAATTGGAAGTTTCATCCTGAAACTTAGGAATAGAACCTACCGTTAGAGATTATTTCGTTGCGGGCGATGATCAGGAAGGTTCGGACAAGAACTAATGCCATGGCCTGGATCGCCACAAGCGAGGCATAACCCAAGTCTCAAGCGGCAATCTTTCGTAACGTGCCCACGCTTCCTACAGAAGTTACACATTTGTCCCTGATTTCCTCCTTGGCGCCTAACGTTGTTTGGTCGCTTTGCAGTGGTGTTTCCTTTCTCGTCGCTATGACGTTTGTGATTGTAGGTATGCACAGCGCCGGTAGGAACGTGAGGATATTGTGGTTCAAGAGACAGAGCGTGATTCATGACTTCCCGCATTGTCCGATACTGATGAACGACTACGTGCGCATGGATGACAGGGAGTAGACCACCTTCAAACCTTCTAGCTCGACTCGCTACATCAGGTAAATAGGCACTAGCGAATTTGGAGAGTCGGTTGAATTCGACGGAATACTGTTTAACTGTCATGCTGTCTTGCCTCAGTTGTACGAACTCGTTCTCCATCTGACGTTGTACTGGAGGGGGTATAAACTCCTCTTCAAACATGGCACGAAAAGTCGTCCACGAGATCGCCTCCTCTCCATGGTCAAATTGAAGAGATCGTCGATGCACGTCCCACCAATCATGCTTGTTGAGGCAGAGCTGTAGTTGCGCGCAGGCGACACACTTTTCTTCGGGGACCTCTAGCAGAGCGAAGTGGTCTTCAAGTTCGGCCAACCAATCTAGAGCCACAATTGGGTCCTCAGTCCCGTTGAATGGAGTGTTGCAGACTTTCTTGAAGTGGCCAAAGTCGAAGGCAGTCACGTCCCTCGACCTTGGATTTTGTGGCGTCTCTACTTCAAGCACGGGTTGTTCCACCGGAGTCGCTGCTGTTGCCGCGGAATGGTTGGAAGCCAAAGTCTGAACGATCTGTTGCAGGGCATCTACCTACTTCTGTTGGACTGAGAATCGAGCTTCTATATTATCTTGAAACTTGAGCTGACTCTCCTCTGCCCGCTTCTCGGCCCGTTCGTAGCGAGCCTCGTCCCTTTGTTGGTTTGCCTCCAACATCCGCAAGATTTGCTGGATGGGATCAATGCTTGGCACGGCTCGCTGGCTCCTTGAACTTTCCGAAGTGCCCGAACTGGTGCCCTTCCTTCAAAAGAAGGTAAATTACATTAGGATCAATGTATTATGGACTTATTGCATGGATGTATCTCATTTTGGCCTAGCGAGTTCAAGATTTCGCACAGGAATTGATCGTTAAAGGAACTTTTTCAGTGCGACAGTCTAAGGAACTTGAATCTGTGCTCTGATACCACTATGTCACGCCCCGATTTTGTCGAATCGTAGGAGCGTCCCCCCGGCGTGACCGCTGTGCGGGCTTGGGGTTGCGCCCGCACAAGGCTAGAGTATTTTGCATAACAAGCACATATTCAGAGTACGCAGATAAATTAAAACATAAATTTGAAATATGGAAAAGTTCTCTTTATTGATAATGAACATCTATTACAAACTCTTGAATGAGTCAGCTATTTTGCCGCACGGGCTTACAAAAGTGTTGACTTAAAATGAGATAGCAGTCCTGTACATTACATCCCTTTACTAAACTTCAAAATGATATAGACCTCCGGGCTGGAGGACGACTTTGCCACGGAGCTACATTGTGTACAGAGTTGCAAGCTCCTTTCTTCAAGTACTTCAAAATACGGCGCAATCAGGATGCGCCTACAGCTGGACTGGATTGGGAAGACGACTTCTGCTCCTCGCTCGGTTCGCTTTAGTACGGGGAACCTGTTTCAACGAGGGTCAGTATGTCGAAACATACTGGTGAAGGTGAGCTAACCCAACTATACCAATCAACACGTTGTTTTAATGAAGCATGCATATTTTGTGGGTTTCTATCTTGCCTTAGTTCATTTATAAGTAAGCAGCATATAGAATTTACTGAAATGAACTTGTCATCGTTTGGTGACTTTTACCTGTCCGTCTGAACGACCTGCACAATACTTACCATGCCTTCCCTGCCACGAAGACACAAGTTAGTTTGCAACAGGTTTAAATATACAAGAGATCACTGGCATATGCCATAATGGACGATATAGTCTTTGACGAGAATGGTATGCAACGAAAGTACAAAAGGCGTTGCAAGCCATTCTGCCAAGAATAAAGACTAAACAATAGGTCTCGTCCGGACCGGATCGATGCCAGTGCCCCAACACCGTCCGCGAGACCGTGACCCTTTGCACAAGTTGTCCGTGATCGAACGGTATGTTTACAAGTTAACAATTCATGCAGTTGAGGCAACAAGAGTACAAGACAAGCAAGTACAAGACAAGCAAGTACAAGATCATACTTGTTTCCTTCAATCGTTGCAAAGTTGATACATGATGCGATTCGTGATCAGAACGACCAGACTCGATGGGAAGAGCCAATCCAATGACCAATCACACATGGGCATTAGACTGCAATGGACGTTAAATTTATTAATGACGAACATTCAAGTATGAGCGAAAGCGGTTCGATCCTTATGGAGTAACATTTATGTCGCATAGTATTTCTTCTATTTAATATATAATATATTTATTTAATTTATAATATATTTGAACAAACCTAACTTTGTCACCACCTCTCTCAAGTTACAATGATAATATGGAGGATGCAACTTACACGTGGGTGAAATAAGAGGGGCATTCTTTGGGTCATGATGTTGATGTTGTCCGGTATGGAGGACTTTACTTTTGTGTTGCTTAGTAAGCTCTATTCGACATTCTAGATTCTAAATTTAAAATATAAGAACTTATTTTGTATAATGGTAAGTTTTATTTCTAGTTTTAATTTCTAGATTTTGAATCTCATACCACCCATGAGAGCTATAGGTTGGACCTCCCAATTTCTAGATTCTAGATTGTAGGAATCCATTTTGTAGAATAGTAAGTTCCAATTTGGAACAAAATTTCTATATTCTAGATTTTATATTATTTTTTTCCACATTAATTTTTAACCACATAACCTTTGGAACCAGAGCTCACTTTATCATTTCCTACTATTCTCATACAAACCCAACCAATTCTACATTTATCTTATTTTTAAAATTTTGGACGCCAAATTGCATTGGAGAGTCTCAATTACTAATGATGCTCTTATGTTAAGCTAGCAGTTTTTTTAATATACGATGAGACATGTATAGCCCAGATTTTTATATAAAAAAATAAACAAAAAAAGATTACTGATAATAAAACGAAAAAAAAAACAGGTTAGGCTATAATATCGATTAAATTTTCACCTTCAAGAATTGAGAAGTTAGTTGCTTACGCATAATTTATTTACAAATCTTGGGCTTACACATCACATGGGCCAGGTTCTGCTAAGAGAATAAACTTTAGCCGCAGAAAGCAAACCCAACCAAACCCTCCGCCTGACTTTTTTTTTACATTATATATTATTCAATAATCCCCTCGCCTTTTCCCAATATAAGTAATAGAAGAACAAAGGTTCTATTAACAAATCTCAAAGGAAAAGTGAAAGATAATTTATTATTTATACAGCCTCCTTAATGCCTTCCACATCCTCAAGTTGTGCATGTTTACATTGTATTCCTCCCTCCTGAAATAAAAGTCTGATCTGTCACAAATTAGCAAATGAACCTCTTTTACACAAACCCCTCGTACTAATTCCAAATTGTTACGTATTTCATGCCCTTACCTCCATTGGTCCATTTTTTAAGAGCAAAGAAATTTTGCCAAATTTCATTGTCAGAAAAAGAAGAAGAAGAAGAAGAAGAAAAGGTGAAGGTGGCAGTGGCAGAGAAAAGAAGCATCTCCATCCTAGCTTGTGGGGATTATACTAGAGTGCTCTTGTCATCAAGGCCTGGAGTGTCAGTGACGTCAAAATCAAAATATAATCCCATAAGCTCCCGTGTTGATCCATCCTATATGCCTGCATAATAAATTGTAAGAAGCAGTTAAAAATAAATAAATAAATAAATAAATTATCTCTACGTACGTGTACGTGTACGTATACGTACCTCGGGCGAAGATGAGGAGAAGATTGAGGAAACAGATGTAATGGGCGCGGGGAGTGCAGTGGCCCTCGTTGCGAGTCCTACATTATACGCCATGGTCATGTCCGGCTTGTACAGGCCGTAGTTTCTCTCAGAGGTCGGCCCAGGCTTCATGTCCTCATTGAACAGTGCAAACAAGTAGACCTCCAACCTCTGGTTGGGCCTCAATGGCGTCCCTTGGCCCCTAAGCTGCCTGGACAGCAGGTTCCGGTTGTAGGCCCTCGCATTCTCCACGGTCGCACCGTACTCGTTCGGGTCCCCCTTGGAGGGCCATCCGGTCTCCGACACCCTCACCTCCACGGCCGCGTAGCCGAGCCGCGCCATGGCGAACACGACCGCGTCGACCTGCGCGTACAGCATGTTGTCGTAGTGCAGGCCGGTGTAAGGGTCCACCATCCCCACGTTGTCATTTGCTAGGACGTAGTCCAGTGGGATCTTCGCCGGGTCGTCCTTGTAGGCGAAGTAAGGGTAGGCGTTGATCCAGAAGGGGGAGCTTGTCTCCGCCAGGAATCTCAGGAACGGCGCCATCAGGTTCACCGTGATCTCGGGGTCGAACACGCCCTGCGAAGGCGGGTACGAGTTCTGGAGCACGGCGAGGGAGTTCGCGGTGGAGATGTGGATGGTCGACTCCAGGCCGTAGCGGGCGAGGGCCTGGTTGAGCGCTACCATCGCCGGGAGGAGGTTCGACATGAGCGCCTCGTCTTTGGTCGAGTAGACCTCGTTGCCGACGGCGATGCCGGTGATCCTGGTAGCCGGAACGTACGGCTTGATGTTCGTGCTCACCCACTGGAGCGCTGCTTGGGCGCTCGTCAGCTGGCCGACCATTTCGTTCGGAACCGTCACGATTAGCTCCACCCCGGAGTTTGCAAATGCATTTAGCACCTGTGGGTTCACGTCGTATATTCTTGTCTTGCTAATTCTCAGAGAGGATAGGAGCTGTAGTACGTTTTTTGGAGGGGGGAGATTGTTGGCTACTTGTCCATAGTTGATGCCTAGACTCCAACATTGTCGAAATAACCCACATGCTGAGGAAAATAGCAATTTAAAAATTAAACTAGCTCCGGCCGGCTGCTCATAAATAATTCGTTAATTTAACTAATTAATTAATAATTAATTTCGGTTTACATTAATTAAGCTTCCATAATTGATCATTAATTAAGGTGAATACTTAACCATGACGTCATAAACATGCATGCATGCATGCATGTTGTGTGGTATTTGTATTTGTGTTTAGAGATAAAGAAGAGAAGAGGAGCACCTGAAAATAACAAGCAGATTAAGTACAACACGGGAATCGTCCTCACTTTGAAGTTGAAGTTGATGAAGGAAGCCATATCATGAATATATCGATCGGAGAGGGAGAGGGAGAGGGAGAGGGAGGGAAAATATATTTATATAAATATATATATATAGTGAGTAGTAGGAAGGAAGAAAGAGCAATAGCTAAGTAGGATATGTGAGGAAGCTAAATTAATTCCTTTCTTTACTTGTACCTATGAAGAGATTTAGCAAGAGGAGGAGGAGGAGGAGAATTGGGGGGAGGACCTCTATTCTAGTGGGTTTTCCTTTCCTTTGCCTTGCCTGTGCTGTCTTGATATATGCATGCATGCATCTATGAAGTACTATGTGTTATTACTTCCTTTCTCTTTGGTGCTTGACTCGTGCGTGGTGCGGCGACTTTTTCTAGTTACGTTGGCATCTTTACAACGACGCGCGCCATGTACATGTCTTGTCTTCATTTGGATGATCTAGCTAGCTGCAATCAAAACTAGGAGAGGTCGATCGATACTTTAGAGCAAAGCAATTAGAAAGCAACCTTTAATATATATATATATATATATATATATATATATATATATATATATATATATATGGTGAATAGAAAATTCGTATGCGAAATTTTGTACACCATAGAATTCGATAGTTGGCGGGTGGCCCGCGTCGAGGAATGTATATCTACTCCATCTTTTTCCATATTAATTAATGGCCATCAGTAATGGATACTTTCGAAGTAGTCGAGGGTTACGACAAGGAGACCCGTTATTTCCATATCTATTTACAATGATTATGGAGTATTATACTTGTTTGATGGATATTGCCGTGCACAGACGACATATTGTGCCACTATTCAAACGAGTAATTTCCAGTGTATCCCACCTCATATACGCAGATGATTTGCATGTATTCATGGAATCGAAAGAGAGGGAAGTGGCGTCCCTGAAGCAGGTACTAGAGGAGTTCCGGATAGTTTTTGGTCTGCGGCCTAATATAGAAAACTCTCGGGTATTCTTCAACACCTATTGCACATCACATGACCACTAGTCTTCCGTGCTTGGCATCGAGAAAGAGGCACTCCCGATCAGATATTTCGGTCTACCACTGTCGACTACTTATGCGAGAGATGCGGACTGCACAGGACTTGTCAATTATGTACAACGAAGACTTGAGGGTTGGCAACCCCAGCTTCTTTCTTTCGGCGGACGATTAGAGTTGGTTCGGTCAACTATTTGGGCGATCGATTGTGGCCTATTGGCTACATACCATCATCATCCCAATGAGAAGAAGATAGAGAAGCTCTGCGCAAACTTTATTTGGAAATGGGACATGCATATAATAGCGTGGAAAGACCTATGCAAAGCAAAAGACGAGGGAGGAATAGGTTTACCATCATTACAAATTATGAGAGAAGTAGCGGCCCTCAAGCTAGCCTGGGGGTTCATTGAAGGACGATCTCTGTGGGCGCAATGGACAACTGACATATATGTGGGAATATACAACTTCTTGGAGATGGATATTAACAACAACTCCTCTGTAACTTTTAAAGTGATACTGAATCAACGGACTCACCTCAAACAATGTACAACACTGATGATTTACAATAGGCAGGGTACGAGCATGTGACACGATCCATGGCTACACAAGGAAAGTTTAATCGATAGGCTCGTATGGCCAACGTTCGAGCTAATCGAAAATGAAAAATATCTCAACAAGTATATCCGTCATGGCGAATGGAATATTTTAGACCGCCATATTGCTAACTGGTTTAAGGAGGATATTGCTTCCATCCCAATTGATATAGCGGGTGGAGTGGACTACTGGAGCTGGGACGGAGCGAGGACTGGACAGTTCAGCCATAGATTGGCATATGAGCATTTGCGACCGAAACATCCAAAAGTGGAGTGGTCATCTATGATATGGATGAAGGGAAACTGAAACTATGTTTGTACAAGGCTATGCGCAACCGATTACTCACGAAGGAGAGGATTGAGAAGTTCGGGATCCACCCGATACAACTTGTGTCTTGTGCAACAGGAAGACTGAAACACGAGATCATCTTTTCTTCAGGTGTTCGTTCTCTAGGAGGCTTTGGGAACACTATAGAACCCAAGTCTCGATAGATAGCAGGAACCTGATTGGATTGTACGTCGCATGTGAGGAGGTTAAGGTGCTGAAAAAATAAGGGAGTCACAAATTACAGGAGAGCGAGGCTCCGTCTACTATCATCAGTTTGACATGTATGGATGGAGCGAATCGCAGAGTCTTCGAAGGCAAAGTTTCGACGCTATCATGAATCATCAATAATATAGATAGTGATATAAATGTATGGAGGGTAGAACATAAGTGGGGCTGGTAGCATACCTAGATACTGTATGATGCTGTTTATCAATTCAATGAAGTACCTTTTCTTAAAAAAAAATAAAAAAAAATAAAAAAAATAAAAATAAAAATAAATAAAAATAAATTATATATATATATATATATATATATATATATATATATATATATATATATATATATATAAGGCTTTAAGTCGTCTAATCTTAATCATTGATAAATCAACGGTTTAGATGACTAAAATACCATCCAACAGTGTAAATAGGAAAATGTATATAAGATTTTAAGTCGTCTAATCTTAACCGTTGATAAATACCATCCAACAGTGTAAATAGAAAAATGTATATAAGATTTTAAGTCGTCTAATCTTAACCGTTGATAAATCAACGGTTAAGATTAGATGACTAAAAATACCATCCAACGGTGTAAATAGAGAGATGCTTGGAGGATGCAAAAATAGGGGATCTTGATCCTTCCTCTCTCTCTCTCTCTCTCTATATATATATATATATATATATATATATATATATATATATATATATATATATATGCGGGATATTGCACCAAATAAAATGTACCAAGCAATATCAATCACACATTTTTTAAAATGTGTGATAATAAGTTATCTCATAAAGTTACTGTCACATCAGCATACATTATAATCACATATTTCAAAAAAATGTGTACCTAAAATTGCTTGGTACAATAAGCCTTCGTACAATATCCCCCATATATATATATATATATATATATATATATATATATATATATATATATATATATATATATATATGATCGATCGAGTACTATTCTTAACTGACATTTGTAGGACACATGAACGAACTTGCATGGTGGTCGACAAAAGCTCGAGATGGCCACATGGGTGCTGTCACAAAGTTCGATCGATATATCATTAAAGGTGGATTACCATTTGTACAAAAGTAGGCTTCTTTTTTAGGCGCTTTCACAGAATTGTTTTTCGATCTTCATAGTCCTGAAGGAGCAGTATCGAATTTTAGATTTTGAGATCTGAATAGTGCCCCCAAAGCTTAATATTCATATAAGAGTTGTTCTCAGCTTCTCTATTTGATGATGTCAATTTTAACAAAAATAACTCTGCAATCAAATAAAATGTGAAAATGCACTCGACAAGATGTTGAGAAGAGTTGTCACAGACTTGAAATTTTTGATTTTTTTTGTTATCAAGTACATCATTAAAAAATTTGAGACAGTAAACTGAAACTAGTGTTATAAATTAGTTTTTTTTATTTTTTTATTCTCATCTAAACTATTTTTTGAGATATTATAGGTTATTTCAACAACAATTTATATATATTTTTAATAAAATATAACTCTCACAAAACGGAAAGGAACTGATTCCAGTAGGCATTTTAGAAATCAACTTCACTCATAGTCGCCGACTCCGACCACTAAATCGACTCAGCAGGAATAACGATAGGTATTAGACAATAATATATTTTCCAATAAATTATAAGTCAACCACAAATAAAACAATCAACAATAATATATATATATATATATATATATATATATATATATATATATAATAATAATAATAATAATAATAATACTAATAATAAAAGTCTCATCCGGAAAGGGAGAGGGAGGACGGACCACTAGTTCTTTTAAGAAAAAAATAAAAATAAAAACTCGACGGCCGCAAGAGTTTCTCTCTGAAAGAAAAATTTAAAAAATATGCTCTGTTATAATCTTTCCGTGACTTTTAGTGGCTTTAAATCTAGTTTCTAATCTTGCAATGGCTAAATCTATAGATTAGCTCCATCAAATTTTTTTTTTAGCCTAAAACTCAAGGTTCGGAAGTAATTTTTTGGGGTTACATATACTATAAAGTTTTCTTTGGTTACATACACTAAAAAAAATTGGTGCCCTCCAAAAACTTTGGGCCAGAGGAATATGCCTTGTAGGCCTCATATTAAGTCCGGGAATGTTAAGGGAGCTAGTGCTGGTTAGATCCAAGAAAATTGTCTGTCTTCTACTTAATTCTACCCATTATATACATACTAGTAAGTTCACGTGTAAAATATTTTTTTTTCTTCTAAAATTATTTAAATTAAGATTTATTATATATATTTTATATTTTAATTAGAATTTTTTATATATTTGATTATATTTTAATTATAATTAGTTATGGATATATTTCTATTTTTTATATGAAGAGTCTTGAAAATGGTTAGCTACATAATATTATTTAATTATTAACAAACATCTCTTCTAACTTATGTTGTTAAGATATGCGATATTTTTTTTAGTTGGCTGAGTTTGAATTCTTTAATGTTATTTATAATAAATTAATTTTTGTTTTAATAATTTTTTAAATAATATTAATTTTTTTAAAATAATTAATTGATGATGATATACATATACGAAAGAACCAATTAAAAAAATCGTCCGGACTCCTTATCCACCATTATCATTTTTCTTTTGATCAAGTAAGATCGATGACTAGATCGGTTTGTGGAATTTAGGCACTAAACATTGCAGGTTTGTGAGATCCGACACAATCCAGCCTTCTCTGCCACTACTCTCGTTTCACATTGGACTGGTTTCTTTGGATTTGGTAATTCTAATATTAATAGAATTGGAGCAAAAACTTTGTCATACAGTTTTTAAATATAAAAACTTATGCCATGACTACTTATGGTTAGATTTTTATGTATGGACATGACAAATTATATAAAAGAGCCTAGGATTCTTTGTATTGATAAATCGTTTGTTCTAGCGAAAAAGATTTTGGATAGCCACCGTGGCGGATCCAGAATAAGATTCTACTGTAGACACAATTATAAGAAGGTTAGGAGACAACGTCTTCGAAAACTGAACATATACCAGAACAAAGTACTGTCACTACCATATTTCTATAATATAGATTTTTATTTTATTTTGTATTATTATGAATAATGTGTTTATATTTTATTTATATAAATGTGTATGTTCTATATTGTGTCTAATATCATTATTGGTTAGTAGATTAGACTAGCTAATTGAACATGACACTAGCGACCTAACTAGATTTGACATGACAACTTGGACCAACTTATTAGACTAGTCACATTGGACCCTAATTAGCTAACCATTCTCATTAATTAAGGGTTTGACTTTGTCACGCCCCGATCTTCCGCGGTCCCGATCGTCCCCGCTGGACGTGAAATCACCACGCCGACGCTCCCGCGGGACGATCGTTCTCATCGGGACGTGATGCCGTGCGGGCTTGGAGTTGCGCTCGCACAAGGCAACAACGTTAGTCGTCTTGGTTATCATCGAACCGATCGAGTTTGCAGTGGAGGGACAGTGTTACAAACAACAATCCATCTGAGTATACGAAATGAAGCTCAAGGCACGAGTTTCTCTGAATACAATGACATCGTTCCATACATTATGTCGCTCTATACAAAATCAACTCAAAACATCTTGATATAGCTCAAGCCATCGACTCCAGATCTCCGGCTCCTGAGGATGAGGCTCGGCTATCGCTTCTTCGGACGATCCAGTACCCGCGAACAAGCAAACTAGTGGGGGTCAGCACTTTGGGGAAAGTACTGGTGAGTATAAAAGCAACGAACAGAAGCAACACTCTCTAAAACCAACACTAAGTAAGCATGTGATAAAATATTACATTACTAGTGATCTTACTACTTTTACCTAGGTTCATTACATGTAGTACATGATAAGAGTCAGATTACACTTCCTTGAAAGCTATATTTCATTTTATCATGCGAAAGAGATGACCTATCTATATGATGGTCCCCGAGTTCCTCATGATTAGTAGCGGTGTTATCACGGCTCAATACTGCACTAATATACGCTCATACTAGCTGCTTTGACACATGATCCAGTTAACTAATGACAGGACACCCACCTGATAACAATGACTTCTTTGTCTCAGGATGTTCTATACTCTATTTGTGTAAACACCCTGATTTTTTAGAATTTAATTTAAAATTTTTATTAATTATTATTGTAAAATTTTTATTATTTTTAGTTAATTATAATAAATGTTCGTTCATGAATTTATATTTTTGTGAATTAAATTAATTATTAAAATTGTGCAAAAAATATATTTTTGGGTGTAAAATTAATAATAGAGTATTGTGTAATTTTTTAGAATTTATTGGGGTCCAAAACTATTTTTAATGACCATATATATATTAAACCAACCCAAACCAACCCAAACCGAACTAAACCGAACCAACCCAAACCAAACTAACAAACCCGGATCCTAACCCGTACCCACTAACCCGCAACCCACCAACCCACAACCCACAACCCACTAACCCCCCATCTACTGTAACATAAACGAACCCCTTCGTTTTCCCTCCCGAAACCACCCGACCCCCTCCCTTCTTTTCCTTGTAACTCCCTCCCCTCACCCCTATTTAAACCCTAGACTAGCCGACCACAACCACCATCATCTCCTCTACAACCCCGACCAACCACAGCCGCCAACAACCGCCAGACAGTCGCCGCTGCACGCCGCAAGAAGCCACCACGCAGCCGTCCAAAATTTTGAGCAAACAACACAGCAAGGTACCCATCTTCTAGACCTTGTATCTTCCTGCACAGTAATAAAAAAGTTGACCCGTTGAGTCCTATGCGAAGACCACATGACCCTCTTGAATCCTGTGTAATTAGTTTGGTGTATCGTATTGTATGACGGTCGCAAATCGCGACACAAAACCGAAAAAATGACCAATTTTGTAGTTCAGAAACTATCCCAACCACCCATGTTCATGTCTGTTTTTCTTCCAACCTAGTTAATATTTTTAAATTCCACTTAAACAGTAATTTAGACAACATAAATAAGTTTTAATCTCTTCAATTAGTTTATTTTAATTCATTGTATGCTGTGATTTATTCGTTGTTGAATTTGACCAAAAACTTGGTTTTCTAAACCCGAATTTTCTCGAAACGGGGTACGTTCCTCTAAACGAGGCAACTTTGTCATATATGAATTGCACCGAAAGACGCATATCGTCAACGCAGATGTACGAGATTTTGTGAAAGTTGATTTGGATGTGCGTGCACACCGAAATCAACACGTATCCGTCGAAAAATCTCGTATCGGCCTGTTCTGACACTCATCATAATTTTCTGTGTGCTTGTCATTTCATAATGAAACTTACGCCATCGGATTCATAGCGTTGCGCTGGTCCTGTGACCCAAGTTTGGTCTGATTCTGAGAACGTTGACGAAATCCCGTTTTCGTGGGCCCCACGGTTCTACTTGACGGATGATTTCATGACCGGCTCATCGGAATCCAGTTTTGGATGTTCTGTTGGGTTCGTATCATTGTTCTGGACTCGTAGACACTAAGTTTGACAAATTTGGAGAACTTTGTCACTGGCTTATTTTTTGGTGCGAAGTAGGCCACATGTGGACCCCGCTTTGACCAGAAACTCTCAATTCTGTCCCTGTGTCCAAATTAGACTTATGGGTAGTCAATCCTAGCTATTTCAAGTATTATGAGAGTAATGGTGATATTTATTTCAGCATCTGGAGATGTACCTGGAGATTTCACTTATATCGGAGCAACTGACGGAGCTCAGAACCCAAGGAATTGTACCTTGCCAACTTGTAGTAAATCATGTGATATTAATTGCTTGTGTTCTTTCTTTTTACTTCTGTGATTTAATTTTTTACCCTAGGACCGTGAGACGTTACTTAGCGTCCGAACAAAATTCGGGTGTCGACGCCGTACGCGGAGTCGTGTAACATCACTTAGAGAGTTGATACCATGATCCTATTTTTACGTGCTTGCACTACTAGCACGACATACCATAGGACACCTGGCACTGATTACATGAGACAGAGTTCATCTTGATGTATTTCTTAGTACCAGGATTCTGTGTAGGACTATAGGCTTCATGACGTTTACAGACATACTTATATACTTGTACTTATGACTCGTAGTGATAGATAGAGGTCTTGGCCCTGCGTGTTACTATGTGATACGTGAGGTTACATGGGAGTGGAGAGTCACACCATACTACAGGATGATTTTGGTTATATATATATACTTATGTTACTGGAGAGTGCCTTAGTCTCTGTACCAGAGCTTTGGCACATTTACTGGCCCTTCGAGATATTACATGCTGCTATGGGCTCCCCGACACAGAGCCTGTAGTAGTTTCATCCTGAGTATGAGTAATTCTCTCATTTGTATTTCGCATAGCTGGTTACATAGCTTGCCCCGAGGATCTGTTTTTACTTACTGCATTTTATTTGGCTTGAGTGTTTATTGTACCTTGCTATGTCCCCTGAGGACCTGGATCCTGATTATGTCCCTAAATACAACAGATGAGGATTACCCCGAGATATATGGGACATGAGCTGACGCTGGAGCAGTACTGGCACTAGAGGACGAGGTTGTACCGGAGGATTTCTCCTGAGTATTCTGTTACATAATCAGTTATTTATGCTTCAAGTTATTTCATATCTTGACTCAGGGACTTATGTATTGACTTATTTTATCAGGTTGTTCCCCGAGACACTAAAAATATTGACTTAATGATAGAGTATTTAATTTATCTATTATCTTGATTAGTCTATCATATTTAGTTATGCTTCTTTTTATGGATGATATTAGAATTATTCTGTGATATATGGTGTAGACTGCATTTATATTTATTACAGCTTAAGTGCACTCTAACGGGTCCATTAAATTGGGTTTACCCATTAGAGTTGTGCCACTGGCCATTGCCACGTGGCTAGTCCCTCGGTATTTTGGGACTGGGACGTGACAATCTGGCTATAACAGCTGTGGTCATGGTTGCTCTGCACTAAAATACGCTCAAATTAGCAGCCGAGACTCACGGTTCAGCACTTTACTAATAGCCATTGTCAGACCGATGCAATGCATGTTACTCTATCAGATAAACTCTATGATGCATGTGTTATGAACAAGACGACCATCTATCTCTTCTCTTCTTTTCTCTGTGCGGACAAACCGCCATCTCTATCTCTATGCGGACAATCCACCATCTCTTATTTCAGTTCAAGCATTTCAAACAGTTCTATATTTTAAAAGCGATAAGGAAAACATGCAAGCAAATCTCTATTAAAACATACATGACACCTGTCTTCTATCTCTTTAACTAAGCATGCAGTTCTACTCTATCTTGAACATACGATAGAAATATATGAACATTCTTTTACTCTTTATTTATTAGCATGGCGGTGGTTCATTCAATAGCAGTGACAGTATACTAAGCATGCAAAATTCTTTTCTATATTAGCATGGCAATGATTCTCTATTTAGATAAGCATACAAATTCTCTAATTAAGCATGCAGGTTCTTGTTCTATCATTCTCGTAAAGAAAACATTAATCTTCTTAGAAACAAGCATTACAAAAACTCAGATTCATTATTAAGGCGTACAAGAATCAGAGAATGAAGTTCTGCCCACTCACCTAGATCAGTCACCTTCTGGTTCAACAAGGAGCTTTTCAGGAAGGTTTTCTTTTTGAGTTAGTAAACTGATATCTCTTGTACATAGTGCCATCGTAGAGCGGGGCACTACAAACTTGACTTTCATTAGGAAGAGAAGCTTCCTCACTAATTAATTTCTTAATGACAACCCACTAGGGGTAGATGGGTCATTGTGTATTGCTTGGGCAAGAGGGAAAGGGGGGCGACACTAGGGAGGGGTTCTATCTCTCTCCTCTTATTTTCTTCATCCAATTATTTTCTAATTAGTGTTCTTCCCCAAATTGACTCATCCCTCCACCAAATTCTATCAAACCACTCTCAATCCCTTCCCTAATCATCATCTAAGGAGCACTAGAAGCTTGGATTACTATGAGCATTGGAGAAGAAGAAGTTTGGCTAGGACCTTGTGTCCAAATCGTGTCATATTGAGTTTTTATTGAGAATCCATCTCCCAATAGGGAAAATTCTAAAATCCTTCTTTAATTAGGTTCTAATTGTTGCATTTGAGTATTAGGAACCCACCCATGCATTAGAACTACATATAAGAAGAAGAACTAGGTCCATATGACCCCTATTGTGACTTCTACATTGAGTTTTAGGCCCAAATTAAGGAAAATCCGAGATTGGTGCACCAAGTGTGTGACATTGGGTCAATTAGGATTAATTGGACTTGTCTTAGTGTTATGAGACTAGATACGTGTCCACAAATGGATACGAGTAGGACGTATGATGATACTTTATGATACATTATGATACAGGGGTTTATATTAGGATATTTGTGCATGTTAGTGTATTTACTCTATAATTCTATTGCAACTAGTCACTTTAGTTATATATAGATGTATTAGATGTCTAGAATTAGTATTTGTTAAGTATTGGGGAATTTGGTATATTGGTTGATGGTGTATCATGAATATCTCACCTTTGTGCTCAAGGTGTTTAGTGAATTGTCTAATATATATATATATATATATATATATATATATATATATATATGGTTTAGTATATCTATTCATACATCTAAGTGTATAGTGTATATATGTAAGTATGGTGTGTGTTTTGGTATGAATGTTGCAGTGTGGTTGTGGGCTGATCAAGAATATTTGGCAACAGTTGAGTGTACACTAAGGGCAGTATACAGATGGGGAGAACCTGACCTGTTTTAAGGTCAGTTGAGTGACTGCAGACATTGCTTATGCATTGAAGGCAGAATGGTAAGGGGCAGATGCCTACAGTTGGAGCTTGGACAGTCAGTGTTGATCTGCAGTGTAGGATGTAGGATACGTGCACGAAGTTGTTGAGATGCACTCATGTTCAGGTCAGGAAGAGTAGGAGCAGCAGTGGCATTAACAGGTATGTGAGGCTCTGGTGTTTAGGTAGTAGGCTCGGGGTGATATCAGTTATCAGATACTGGGGAGGGGTTGTTGTGCAGTTCAACATAGAGGATAGGCAAGTATCATAATTAGGCCTTGTATCAGTCAATGTGTGGTTGGAGTTTAGTTTGTGTGGTATGATTTAAGATCTATATCAGTCGGGTTGCATTAGTATAGTTGTGGAAGTGTGGAGGCAGTGCACTTGTGCGCTCAAGTGCACTGCATGGACAAACTTAGTTCTTAGTGTTCAATTTTGAACAATAAGTCAGGTACCAATATAGGTAGTTGGTATTAGGCTTTGGGTGCAACTGTTAGTGTTGCATGAGCACAACTGTGCTAGGTCTGTAGGAGTTAGGAGCATTGGCAGTATGCTCTAGAGTGCTATTAGAGTTGGGGATGCTCGAGCGTATTAAGTGACTGATACTTGATGATATCAGTCATTTGCACACAATGATATCAGGTGGGAAGTATTATCAGATCCTTGAGAAAAGAGTAAATTAGATTTTAAGTTAAGTTTTGGTGAGGGTATTAAGGAGGGTAAGGTATAAGTATAAACTAAGATTTTAGGTATTGTCAAGGTTTGAGTGTATCTTGGGGTTAATGAACACCGAGTATAGGTAATATGATACCTAGTGATATACAATGCCAAGTGAGGTTAGATACCAAAGAGGTATTGGTTATTGGGGTATTAAATAAGTAATAAGGTAGTATGTATATAGCTAAGTTATTGTTATATGGATATAACTTATAGTTATTAACTAGTGTATGTATATACCATAGTATTATTAGCTATTACCTTCAAGGTATGAACCTATAAATCTAGGTATGACATAGTATTAACTAGTATGGGCTTAAAATCAAACTAGAAGATAGTTATTGTAACACCCCGTTCCGTTCAAGCGGACTGCCGATTCAAACGACAAAAGTGCAATGTTTCGACCCGCTTTACTTAGGCGAGAATACTCGTTTGAGGCAAAGGATATCCAGACTTGTCCCTACGGGAGTTCGGCTTAGGCTTTCAGAGGCTCGCTTGGCGTATCACTCGACCGAGGCGAATCATCGCTAAGGTGGGTGGCTACGGTGAACTTGTCTTTGCTTAGCCAGCTCATATAAAATATGGAACGATACATGCTAGTCGCTAGGTGAATCATCCCATGCATGCTAATAAGAATCCAATGCACCTAGCTAAGAGAATAATCCCAACTTGTATTGCTTGTGCTAGAATATGGAAATTAAAATATTGATTATATTCAAACCCTCGCATGCTACCCTAGATCATGTCGCTCGGGAAGTCCCTTACGGTTTCACCCCTAGGCTTACCTTCGGGCCCGAGCCAACGTGTTTGCTTAAGTTCCTTAGAAACGCATGCTTGCCTATTTACAAATGTCTAATGTTATTCGTATCGTACATGCATTCTAGTTAGCCAAGAGACTATCAAATAGCTATTTTGTTCAATTGAACCTGCAATTATCTGGGACCGTTAGGTCACCAGGGCAATCCTTGAACCAGGGGCATGCAACAAGGCAAGTGAATACTGAAATGGAATCACATCAAGTTTACCTTTGAACGAGAATCCTGTAATACCAGCTCGTGGAGCAATACTCGTTCATAGCGGAAATTCAAGATTATACTCGTGTTATTGATTGTATTATGAAGATATGAATTTGGATAACCCTAGAGACCAGCATGTCATGGACAACTCGAAAACGAGGTATAGTTCCACAGACGGTCACCGGGACACTGGGACCGATCAAATCCGGATGGAACTCCATTGTGCAGTCTATTGTGCTGGACGAATGACGTGTAGCGCTCATTGTTCTTTTGCTGCATACCATTCTCTCCAGTGGCTGGGTCCCTTTATGGCTATGCTAGCGACAATTGTTCATATAGATAAGTCATCCTCGCTTAGCGGCTATCCACGTGCGAGTTATTGCATCGCATCGAGAATAACTGAGCACTTGATCATCGTATGCAACACACCTGATATTTCCTGTAACTCGTGCACCCATGGCGTAATCTCGCTCACAACATAGTGTTTGCATATATTATTGCCCCTGAATGTTTATACGTGCTCATGCTTGAATTAACAATGTTTGCCTTGGATAGGGAAAGTAAAATGGTAAGTTGGTAAGTCTCGTCGTGTTTCCTTTTATATCACACGACGCACTGCCACACGAGATAGGCTATTCAATATGCCATGAAACTGATCCTAAGGCAACTAGAAAGACAATATAGTAGTTGGTACACGGAACCTATATTACGTGTTTGGATTTGTCGAGCGGGAGAGTAGCCTCCCCACCAGTGCATTCAATGTACTGATAACCCACCAGATCGTTTGTAGGGTGCGGGAGAACCTCGTTCGGTGCGGATGCCTCCTTCATGTGTGTTAAGGCGTGAAGTCAAATCCAAAGCCTTGGGGTGCTCCGTCCGGAACAGAAGCACATATACAAGACATAATATTGGAACGTCGTCTGAACACCGCCTGAACTTTGCCTGAACATCGCCTGAACATTGCCTGTACAATTATTCCACAATTATAGCCATTTGGCACGCTTTTACTTTTTCAGAGAGAGAGAGATCTGAGCGAATTATAAACTCGGCCAAGCGCCGCCTGTAACACTTGTTTATATCAATAAAGAGCTAGTTTTACTTCAACTTGTGTTATTCAATGCTTTCGCTATTGTCGACTCAGTGAACTTGTTACCGATCGCTTATGCGTTCATGACTCCGCTGCACTCGGACAATCTGTGCGACTCTGTGGCATAGAACTCTTACCGTCAGCCAATGAACCACGGCCTTGCACGGGCGTGGCTCACGCTCGTGCGACATCACGCCCGGATGGGTCAAAGAGATCGTTCCGCGGGAGCGCTGGCGCAATGATTCTCGCCTAGTGGGAACGGTCGATTTGCCTGCGGGAGATCGGGGCATGACATAATGGTATCAGAGCTTGGCTTATACGACTTTGGATTTTATTTCGATTATCTCAGTTTCGAAAGTTCGTTCGTGGGTTTTGTGCACGCTCTCTCTCAAATATTCCAAACAGAATATTCCAACAATAAATCTAAATATATTCAAAATGGGTTTTGAATGATATGATTGTTTGTATAAAATTGTAATACGAGTGGCCTTTGTGCCAACATGTGCGAGACCCTTGAGATTATCACAAGTAGCTTGTCCGATTTTACTATCTCTAAGTTTGGTTGAATGCATATGTTTGAGGGATGCCTTGAACTTGTGCATGATCCAAGACTTAAGTAAAATGTAAAACTCGAGTGCTGAGACTTCGCTATCGCTAAGTTGGTTGGAGTGCTCATACTAGAATTGCACTTAGAATATGCGTACGATCCAGACTAGCGATATGCCGATCTCGAATGCTAGTGCAAGTAAATATCCATCTGAATAAGTACAACGACTTGTATAGGTTTGCCTTGCCCTCAGTAAGTCTCGAGGATGAGACTTTTCTGAGTTGGGTATGATGTAACACCCCATTCCGTTCAAGCGGACTGTCGATTCAAACGATAAAAGTGCAATGTCCCGACCCGCTTTGCTTAGGCGAGAATACTCATTTGAGGCAAAGGATATCCAGACTTGTCCCTACAGGAGTTCGGCTTAGGCTTTCAGAGGCTCGCTTGGTGTATCACTCGACCGAGACGAATCATCGCTAAGGTGGGTGGATACGGTGAACTTGTCTTTGCTTAGCCAGCACACATAAAATATAGAACGATACATGCTAGTCGCTAGGTGAATCACCCCATGCATGCTAATAAGAATCCAACGCACCTAACTAAGGGAATAATCCCAACTTGTATTGCTTGTGCTAGAACATGGCAATTGAAATATTGATTATATTCAGACCCTCGCATGCTACCCTAGATCATGTTGCTCGGGATATCCCTTACGGTTTCACCCCTCTGCTTACCTTCGGGCCCGAGCCAACGTGTTTGCTTAAGTTCTTTAGAAACATATGCTTGCCTGTTTACAAATGTCTAACGTTATTCGTATCGTGCATGCATTCTAGTTAGCCAGGAGACTATCAAATAGCTCTTCTGTGCAATTGAACCTGTAATTATCCGGGACCGTTAGGTCACCAGGGCAATCCCCGAACCAGGGCCATGCATCAAGGCAAGTGAATACTGAAATGGAATCACATCAAGTTTACCTTTGAATGAGAATCCTGTAATACCAGCTCGTGGAGCAATACTTGTTCATAGCAGAAATTCAATATTGTACTCGTATTATTGATTGTATTATGAAGATGTAAATTTGGACAACTCTAGAGACCAGCATGTCTTGGGCAACTCAAAAATGAGGTATAGTTCCACGGACGATCACCGGGGCACTGGGACCGATCCGATCCAGATGGAACTCCATTATGAAGTCTATTGTGCTGGACGAATGACGTGTAGCGTTCATTGTTCTTTCGTTGCATATCATTCTCTCCAGTGGCTGGGTCCCTTTATGGCTATGCTAGCGACAATTGTTCATATAGATAAGTCATCATCGCTTAGCGGCTATCTGCGTGGGAGTTATTGCATCGCATCGAGAATAACTGAGTACTTGATCATCGTATACAACACACCTGATATTTCCTGTAACTCGTGCACCCATAGCGTAATCTTGCTCACAACATAGTATTTTTATATGTTATTGCCCCTGAATGTTTATACGTGCTCGTGCTTGAATTAACAATGTTTGCCTTGGACAGGGAAGGTAAAATGGTAAGTTGGTAAGTCTCGCTGTGTTTTCTCTTATATCGTACGACGTACTGCCACACGAGATAGGCTATTCAATATGCCATGAAACTGATCCTAAGGTAACTAGAAAGATAACATAATAGTTGGTGCACGAAACCTATATTACGTGTTTGGATTTATCGAGCGGACGAGTAGCCTCCCCACCAGTGCATTCAATGAACTGATAACCCACCAGATCGTTTGCAGGGTGCAAGAGAACCTCGTTCGGTGTGGATGCCTCCTTCGTGCGTGTTAAGGCATGGAGTCAAATCTAAAGCCTTGGGGCGCTGCGTCCGGAACAGAAGCACATATACAAGACATAATATTGGAACGTCACCTGAACATCGCCTGAACTTTGCCTGAATATCGCCTAAACATCGCCTGTATAATCATTCCATAATTATAGCCATTTTGTACGCTTTTACTTTTTCAGAGAGAGAGAGATCTGAGCGAATTATAAACTCGGCCAAGCACCGCCTGTAACACTTGTTTATATTAATAAAGAGCTAGTTTTACTTCAACTTGTGTTATTCAATGCTTCCGCTATTGTCGACTCAGTAAACTTGTTACCGATCGCTTATGCGTTCATGACTCCACTGCACTCGGACAATCTGTGCGACTTTGTGGCTTATAACTCTTACCGCCAACCAATGAACTACGGCCTTGCACGGACGTGGCTCACGCTCGTGCGACATCACACCCGGATGGGTCAAAGCGATCGTTCCGCAGGAGCGCTGGTGTGGTGATTCTCGCCTAGCGGGAACGACCGATTTGCCTACGGGAGATCGGGGTATGACATAATGGTATCAGAGCTTGGCTTATACGCCTTTGGACTTCATTTCAATTATCTCAGTTTCGAAAGCTCGTTCGTTGGTTATGTGCACGCTCTCTCTCAAATTTCCCAAACGGAATATTCCAACAATAAGTCTAAATACTTTCAAAATGCGTTTTAAATAATATGATTGATTGTATAAAATTGTAATACGAGTGGCCTTTGTGCCAACATGTGCGAGACCCTTGAGATTATCACAAGTAGCTTGTCCGATTTTACTATCTCTAAGTTTGGTTGAATGCATATGTTTGAGGGATGCCTTGAACTTGTGCACGATCCAAAACTCAAGGAAAATGTAAAACTCGAGTGCTGAGACTTCGTTATCGCTAAGTTGGTTGGAGTGCTCATGCTAGAAGTGCACTTAGAATATGCGCACGATCCAGACTAGCGATATGCCGATCTCGAATGCTTGTGTAAGTGAATATCCATCTGAACAAGTACAATGACTTGTATAAGTTTGCCTTGCCCTCAGTAAGTCTCGAGGATGAGACTTTTTCTGAGTTGGGTATGATGTAACACTCCATTCCGTTCAAGCGGACTGCCGATTCAAACGGCAAAAGTGCAATGTCCCAATCCACTTTGCTTAGGCGAGAATACTCATTTGAGGCAAAGGATATCCAGACTTGTCCCTACAGGAGTTCGGCTTAGGCTTTCAGAGGCTCGCTTGGTGTATCACTCGACCGAGGTGAATCATCGCTAATGTGGGTGGATACGGTAGACTTGTCTTTGCTTAGCTAGCACACATAAAATATAGAACGATACATGCTAGTCGCTAGGTGAATCACCCCATGCATGCTAATAAGAATCCAACGCACCTAGCTAAGGGAATAATCCTAACTTGTATTGCTTGTGCTAGAACATGGAAATTGAAATATTGATTATATTCAGACCCTCGTATGCTACCCTAGATCATGTTGCTCGGGAAGTCCTTTACGGTTTCACCCCTCGACTTACCTTCGGGCCCGAGCCAACGTGTTTGCTTAAGTTCCTTAGAAACACATGCTTTCCTGTTTACAAATGTCTAACGTTATTCGTATCGTGCATGCATTCTAGTTAGCCAGGAGACTATCAAATAGCTCTTCTGTGCAATTGAACCTGTAATTATCCGGGACCGTTAGGTCACCAGGGCAATCCCCAAACCAGGGGCATGCATCAAGGCAAGTGAATACTGAAATGGAAACACATCAAGTTTACCTTTGAACGAGAATCCTGTAATACCAGTTCGTTGAGCAATACTCGTTCATAGCGAAAATTCAAGATTGTACTCGTATTATTGATTGTATTATGAAGATGTGAATTTGGACAACCCTAGAGACCAGCATGTTGTGGGCAACTCGGAAATGAGGTATAGTTCCACGGACGGTCACCGGGGCACTGGGACCGATCCGATCCAGATGGAACTCCATTATGAAGTCTATTGTGCTGGACGAATGGCGTGTAGTGCTCATTGTTCTTTCGCTACATACCATTCTCTCCAGTGGCTGGGTCCCTTTATGGCTATGTCAGCAACAATTGTTCATATAGATAAGTTATCCTCGCTTAGCGGCTATCCGCGTGCGAGTCATTGCATCGTATCGAGAATAACTGAGCACTTGATCATCGTATGCAACACACCTGATATTTTCTATAACTCGTGCACCCGTAGCGTAATCTCGCTCACAACATAGTGTTTGTATATGTTATTGCCCCTGAATGTTTATACTTTCTCGTGCTTGAATTAACAATGTTTGCCTTGGACAGGGAAGGTAAAATGGTAAGTTGGTAAGTCTCGCCATATTTCCTCTTATATCGCACGACGCACTGCCACACGAGATAGGCTATTCAATATGCCATGAAACTTATCCTAAGACAACTAGAATGACAATATAATAGTTGGTGCACGAAACCTATATTACGTATTTGGATTTGTCGAGCGGGCGAGTAGCCTCCCCATCAGTGCATTCAATGTACTGATAACCCACCAGATCGTTTGTAGGGTGCGGGAGAACCTCGTTCGATGTGGATGCCTCCTTCGTTCGTGTTAAGACGTGGAGTCAAATCCAAAGCCTTGGGGTGCTGCGTCCGGAACAGAAGCACATATACAAGACATAATATTGACACGTCGCCTGAATATCGCCTGAACATCGCCTAAACTTTGCCTGAACATCGCCTGTACAATTATTCCACAATTGTAGCCATTTGGCACGCTTTTACTTTTTAAGAGAGAGAGATCTGAGCGAATTGTAAAATCGGCCAAGCGCCGCCTGTAACACTTGTTTATATCAGTAAAGAGCTAGTTTTACTTCAACTTGTGTTATTTAATGCTTCAGCTATTGTTGACTCAGTAAACTTGTTAACGATCGCTTATGCGTTAACTCCGCTGCACTCGGACAATCTGTGCGACTCTGTGGCTTAGAACTCTTACCGCCGGCCAATGAACCACTACCTTGCACGGGCGTGGCTCATGCTCATGCGACATCACGCCCGGATGGTCAAAGCGATCGTTCCGCGGGAGCGCTGGCGGGGTGATTCTCGCCTAGCGGGATCGGTCGATTTGCCTGCGGGAGATCGGGGCGTGACAATTATGACCCTAGAATCAAGGAAATAACTTAGTTTGACCTAATTTGGCTAATATGACCTAGTCTATACCTATTTTTTTCTTCTTCATATTTTAGTGCATTTTAGCTTGTTATCACTTTATTACACCCAAAAAACATACAATCTTATATATATGTCTTTGTGACTCCATTTTGGACATTGATCCTCACACTTTGCTTAGGGCCACAGGCGAGTACATTCTTTGACAGTTTTTGTTATTTTGATGATTATTATGATTCTAGTTTTGTAGTGTTATACTTGATTTCTGACATAGTGGATTCACGGGCTAGTATTATAGATACCTGTCATGAGGAGTTATGATTGGATCAATCGTACTAGCCGAGGACGGAAAACTATTAGTTGATTATGTGATCATATCCCACTTACTTGCGCATAACTCACCCTCACCACACGAGGGTGTAGCCTGATCTTATTACTTGTTTATAACTCCCCATATATGATTGGCCTGATCCCCTTACATGTACTTGTGTATAGTCAATCATACTTGATTAACCTGATTCCTTACCTGTACTTATGCATAGACAATCATATATAGTAGAGCCTGATCTTGTCCCAAGCCGATCACATAATAACTAATATTTTAAGGCACTTAGCTAGTATTTCTATTTCTCTATTCCAGTTTACACCTGCTGATATAGTCATTCTCTTGTTTATTTATAGTTCATTATTGCCTGTGTTATGATTATCTATGTACCAGTTTCCTTATTTTTCTAATGTTATTTCCATCATGTATTTTTATTACTTACAGTTTTATAGTCTTTATCATTATAATTGGAACTGCTGTTAGTTTATGTACTTTGCTACAATCCTGACTAGATAGATTTTTCAGAGGATCTCGAGAACTTTTGTCGCACATACTATGGACCGGGAGTAGAATAGTCTTACATCCAGGAGCTTCAAGAGGAACCTGTTCCAGTAGAGGATCCACTAGTAGTGACTTAGAGCCTAGCATTTATATTGTGTTTGGATTATTCCATTTAGAGATACTCTAATTTTTACTATTTTAGACTTATGTTGTATTTGAGTTAGCTGGACTCTTATATTTATTGCTATTGTTTGAGATATTATTTCTAGACTTATGTGTTGGAACATCTTTTATTTCATTTTTATATCTTTATCGTGTCATTCATCTTCCTATAGATATTATTGTGATTGAGTATTGGTGTGACATTATATTTATATTCATCTTGCTCTCCTTATGGAGTTGAGTTCATTTCCAGATTATATATTATTATGAGGTGTGATAGATAGTATTATGACCTAGACAATGTTCTTCAACGGATGCTGCAGCGTAGGTTGGACGTACCCACGTACTTGTGCCCTTATTCCGAGTACGGGTCGTGACAAGTACAAAATTAAAAATTGAACATACAGACCACTCCAAACAATCGCAAACTACCCCAAACAAATTAAGGACTAATTTTTAGTACATAAGGTAGAAATTGTTCTCTACGAGTTTTTATACAATAAAGCATTATATTTCAGTGATCTCATAATTGTTCTCTACGAGTTTTATACTTTGAAAGCGTTTAACTACAACATCATTTGTAATACTATTAAACAACTCTTTTTCTATAAAAAATATAAGACAATTATTTAAAAACTGATCACAAATTCGGTTTCGTAAATATGTCTTGACAATATTCATTGTAGAGAAGCATCTTTCCACACTTGCTGTTGCTATAGAAAACATCAAAGCTAACTTCAAAAGTCGATATACCAAAGGGTACGAAAGGTATTTCTTTGTTTGCACTAGCAATCTAGATAGATCATCAAGCCCCTTCAACTGACTAAATCTGTCATCTGTTCGCACATCCATAATATATGTCTCTAGTTGATGTTCAAGAGTCATGCATTCAATGAGTGAAAAATAATTAGGATAAAATTGAACCTACCATGTCAACTTTGATGTATCAAAGTCATCACTTGGATTCAAGCTAACAACACAAAGAAATAACTAAGAATTGACCTCATTGAATCGATCATTAATCTCCAAAAGGTTCTTATCCATAATCGCATATAAGCATTCCACATGATAATAAAATTCATTAGTAGTGTTGCTTTTACGTCGAGGATAGTAAGGATCAACATATTCATCATTAATATCCAAAAATCCAATCTTGTTCTCATTGCAAAATGTGATGATCTTAGTTAGGAGAGATTCCCATCCATCATCTCTTACTGCTTGCAATCTCCCCTTAGCCACTTTAACAAGTGCTATAGCATTCAAAATGTCTTCCTCTTTCCTTTGCAAAGCTAATGACAACTCATTTGTGATCTCCAATATATTTGTAAATTGAAGACAATCAAATGATTGCAAATACCTGCAAAGTCAATGATAACTCATTCGCGATCCCCAATAAACTTAACATTAATTGCAAATTGAAGACAAAATTAAATGATTGCAAATACCTTAATAGACCACGTGCTGGGACTTTTTCGATGAATCCGTAGTATCACATGAAACAACTTCAAGAACATCAACCATAGAAGAGAATAAAGCAACCAAGTTCAACAATGATCTATAATGAGACCCCCAACGTGTATCCTAGCCCTCTTAAGACTTAACTCTTGATTCAATCATTTTCCTGACCGAATATATTTTTTCTTCTTGCTTTTGTTGAATCATGCCTTTATGCTTACAAGAGGCTCCCACAACATTCATCAGGGAAGAAATCATATTAAAAAAGTCTACAATATCAACAACTTTTCTAGCCACAACATCAAGAGCTAATTGAAGTTGATGTGCAAAAACAATGAACATAATACGCTGACTCATTTTCATTCATAATCAAAGTTTTTAACCTACCGAATTCACCCTTCATGTTATTTGTCCCGTCATAGCCCTGACCCCGAACTTTTATCAAACTCAAACCATGATCAGCTAACAAATTATTAATAACATATTTTAGAGGCAAAGTAGAAGTCTCCATCACATGAACAACACCTATGAATCCCTCTTTCATATTCCCACATGAGTCAACAAATCATAAAACCATAGCCATTTGTTCTTTGTGATACATCACTAGACTCATCCACCATCAATGAGAAAAAATATTTTGAAACTCTTCAAGTATATTTTGCACTATTTCTTTTGCAAAACAATAAGAAATACCTTTTTAAATGTCCAGAGTAACCATTTGATATTTTTTTTTGGAGTATTTCTAAGAACAACATTACGTACATAATCATTTTGATCAGCTGTATACTTAATCATTTCAGACATTTTTTCTCTATTTGTAGAATCTTTGGTCTTATCATGGCCACAAAAAGGTAACCCTTAGTACAACAAAAATCTACAAGCATCAATTGAAGCATATAAATGAATCCGATATTCATTTTTCACAATATCTGATTGTTTATGAAGAGCAACCGCAATGGATTGCTCTTGTCTCATTAGAACTCACATTTCTTCAACGACAAATTATGAGCAATATTAACCAGACCAACATGAGAATCTAACCTCTCTATTTTGTTCCAAGCAAAAAAACCATCACATTTTTTGCTCGAACTAACTATTTGTTGCTTATACAAACTATTGTTGTAAACAAGTAATTAAGTATTATTTCTTGTTGTGCACAAATTTTCTTGCTCATAATTAATATTCATTGTGATATTGCAAATAGTACAAATACTATTTCCTATACAATTAACTTACTAAATCATCTAGGTTAAAGAAATAGTTAGTGACCTTGCAAATTCCTTAAAATCCAAAGTTTAAAAGTAGAGATTATTTTGGGTATAAGCCAAAATAATCCTTCTGTCAAAAAGGGTATAAATAGCCCTAAGCGATACGTTACTTAAGTGTCTTCGGACCACTGCTAGCTGGGAACCGGCCCCTACAACTAACCCAAGTTGATCAAAACTTGATAGACTAAGGATTTATTAAGGTCGATTAGTAAGATCATTAAAACTATTTTCTAGAAACCTAGACACTCTTATTGATTAAAATAATATTCTTGCAGAACTTTAGACTACATGCCTTATTAGTAAGCAAGGCTGGTTGGATTAATCTTCTACTGCCAAGCTAGCTAAGTTCGATAGCTCATACTTCATGTAAACCCCCTCACCCAAAATTAGGCCTACTTGACCTAGATAGAGAGACTAGGGTTAGTCTGAATCCAATTAGAAATAGAACACGTCATTTATTTAATTTTGCAATAATTATGACACATAGTGCACCTTACCGTTGCTTCGATAATTGGAGCACTACACTAGCCATTACCTACCTACAAACTTCACACTCTTACCCTAGATATGACCGCCTTCTATTCTGACCTTGGTGTAACTTATAATTATGCTCTCTTGTGCTACATTTTAGTCGCACAATAAATATCATGGATGTTATTTCTTAATTCTAAATAAAAATCAACTTTGTGTCCTTGTGCGTTCCAATCAAAATTGGAGACACAATCTTGACCGTTTCGCGCAACCTAAAATATGATAATATTCTACTCTAAGCCTTCTACGTCCATGACACTTGTGTCCCACCTAATTTTATCCCCATGTACTCCTAATTAATTCCAGAACACCTTGCGTATTAATTTTAATTAAATTAATCCAATTTCTATCTTTGTGCAATTTTCTAATTATTGGGTGCTTTTATGCAAAAATGCATTAAGGTGTCCACACCATTGGACAATACATGAAGAAACCTATTTTTTCCTTCATACGAATTTTTTCATAATTTTTGGAATGTGCAAATGCGCAACATCGCCCCCTTATTTTAAACCTATCATTGCATTTAAACAATGTGAATTATGGCCCTCCAAACACCCCCATGTGAAGCAAGGCCCAACTCCAAGGAGGATTGACCAAGCCCAAACTTTTAGGTTAAACACCCAAACCCAAATTTCATGTATAAATATCACTTTCCTTTATTTTTTCCCAAAAACAAATACCTAGAATCTAACCTAGCTGACCCTTCCACTATTCATCACCCCC
This sequence comes from Iris macrosiphon, assembly GCA_036927795.1. Classification (NCBI taxonomy): domain Eukaryota; kingdom Viridiplantae; phylum Streptophyta; class Magnoliopsida; order Asparagales; family Iridaceae; genus Iris; species Iris macrosiphon. Next base: position 216,272,145 of record JAYESA010000004.1, read on the forward strand.
TCCTGTGCATTCTCCTTCCCTGTTCACCGCCGGAGCCATCTCTTCCCCCTCGCTGGAGCAGCGGCTCACCATCCCCTCTCAACGTCGACCTCCTCCTCTTCCCTACCGCCGACACGACCTCCATATTCTCTCTTCTTCTTCCTCCTCTCCCTGAGCCTTCCCTGCCGACCTCGATCTCCCCTGCAGCCGGAGCTCAGCCTCGCCGAGAGCAGCAGCCTCGACTTCCTCGAACCGCCAGACTCCACCACCCTCTTCATCTTCCTCTGCCCTTCCCTCGACGAACAGCCACCCTGCTGCCATCCTCCTCGCCACGACGCCGGAGCCACCCAGATCTGCCAGAACTGAACCCGACCTCCCTCTGCAACATCACCCCGACGTCGACCTCCACCACTCTACACCACCACCACCACCATTATCAACCGCTGCTTACCACCGTCATCCCTACATCGAGCAACCCCGGTCATCCCCTCCTCCTTCGCCTGAGCTCACTCGTCGGATACCGCTCCCTGCCATCCACCAGCAGCGCAACAGCCTTCCCTCACGTTCACCTCTTCCCCTCGACCGTCAACACTACCACACCACCAACACACCACCAATACGACCACCCCGTTCTTCCCTCTTCCCTGTCCTATCCTCCTCGGCCACCTGAGTCTAGCCGGAGCAGCACCGAGCCTCCAGCAGTCTCCGGCCATCCACCATTGCCATCATCATCACCACCATTAACACCAGCACATCACCACCACCATTCCCTGAACTCCACCTCCTTCCTCCCATCAACCTCCATATTTCCCTTCCTTGAACCCGAGCCTCCTCCTCCCTGCTCCTCCTTGGACGGACCTCCCCCTGGCCGGAGCAGCATCACCACCTCCTCATCATAATCATCATACTCACCATCATCATCTCATTATCACCACCTTCATCATCATCTAATAAACCACCATCATCATCCCATTATAATCACCATTGTCATTATTATCATCATCATCATCACCCCATCATCACCTCATCATGATCATTAACATCATCACCATCTAATCACCATCCACATCATCACCATCGTCCCAGTCACCATCCACATCATCACCATCATCCTAGTCACCATCCACATCATCACCATAATCCCCATCATCATCCACATCACCACCATTATCATAATTTCCATCATTATTCCATCATCATCACCATTATAATCATCATCACTATTATAACCCCCATCATCAACATAACAATCATCATCATCCTTCTTACCCTCGTCATCGTTGTCATTATGGACCCGTCACCCTTGCCCAAGACAACTTGTAGCAGACACCCCCGATTCCCGTGCCTGTACAAAATTGTTTACAGTACTTCCGGAGCCGGATATTGGGACTACATAGCTTCTTGTCAGGCAAGTATACCTTGCCAAATTATTTACAGTACTTTGCATGCTATTTATATTTCTGTTTATTCATTGCATGTGTAGTTTCGTTCAGTCATTACTATATATTAGATATGTTGACACACACTTGACACCTAGTATCATAGAGGACAATCATTAGGCGTATGGGCTTTAACCACTCTGATAAACTGTAGTATCTAGCTCGCACTACGGGAGTGTGTCACGCTGGTCGCTACTGTCACGACCCGATTTCGTAGAATCGTTTGAGGCATCCCCCAAATCGTGACCGCCGTGCGGGCCTGGGGTTGCGCCCGCACAAGGCTTTAATGATTTGCATAGCAAGCACATATTCAGAGTACGCAGATAAATTAAAACACAGATTTGAAAATATGGAAAATTTCTCTTTATTGATAATGAACATCTATTACAAACTCTTGAACGAGTTAGCTAATATGCCGTACGGGCTTACAAAAGAGTTGACTCAAAATGAGATAGCAGTCCTGTACATTATATCCCTTTACTAAACTTCAAAAGATATAGACCTCCAGGCTGGAGGACGGCTTTGCCACGAAGCTGCATTTGTGTATGAAGAGTTGCAAGCTTCTTTCTTCAAAATGCTTCAAGGGGCGCGGTGAAGATGCGCCAACAGCTGGACTGGATCGGGAAGACGACTTCGGCTCCTCGCTCGGTTCGCCTTGGTGCGAAAAACCTGTTTCAACGAGGGTCAGCATGTCGAAACATACTGGTGAAGGCGACCTAACCGAACTATACCAATCAACACGTTGTTTTAATGAAGCATGCATATTTGTGGGTTTCTATCTTGCCTTAGTTTATTTACAAGTAAGCAGCATATAGAATTTACTGAAATGAACGTGCCACCATTCGGTAGATTTTACCTGACCGTCTGAATCACCTGCACAATACTTATCATGCCTTCCCTGCCACGAAGACACAAGTTAGCTTGTAACAGGTTTAAATATACATAGTGGATATAGTCATGGACAAGGATAGGATGCAACGATAAACACACGATGCGTTATAAGCCGTCCAGTCCACACACGATGACTATGCCACAGGTGATCACTGGCTTGGTAGCCATAATGGACTAGTCATGGACTAGGATAGCATGCAACGAGAGCTCATAATGGATACACGATAAACACATGATGCGTTGTAAGCCATCCAGTCTGCACACGATGACTACACACGAAGTTCCGCCCGGATCGGATCGGTGCCAGTGCCCCAGCGACCGTCCGTAGAACTTATACCCTTGTGCACAAGTTGTCCATGATCGAACACACGATGTTTAGTTAAGTTATCCATTCACGCAGTTGAGGCAACACGAGTAATGCATAGATATGATGCATTGATAGCACAATTATAGAAGAAGATACATTCTAACTAAAATTGATGCATATGATGAATATTCCGAACGAACAAGCATGCAAGTAAGTAACCGTTCACAAGTTTGTTTGACAAGCAGTATTATCCAAGTCTATTCTCTTTTATCTTGGTATCTTTTATTATTACATGGTATCGTTTGATCGGGGCAAAGAAGAATGCAGATTTTAGGGCGTGAAGCTTGGAAGTAGGGCTAGCTAATCGGGTTGGTAGCCACTCACTTAGATTGTTGGAAGGGAGAAGGAAAGAGGCGCTTCACGACTCCGCTCGCAAGCCGGCTACTGCTCGTTCACCTGCATTACGAATAGCTCGATCAATACCTCTTCCACTTTTCCAATCTCGGAATTGAAGTGCAGTTCAATGAACGAAAACAATGAAAACTATCGAAACCGTTCAAGGAAAACAAGCAAATCCCAAAACCAACTCAAAGCACGAAAGCAACAAGCGACATCGAAAATCGAGGCAATAAAAGATAGCAGCGGAGAGGTCCCTCCTGACTCTGCTGCTAAGTCGATCCCGGGGGCACGGTCCACTGAATATGGGAATCGATTCCGAAGAAACAAATCCATAACGAGGACGCTTTCTTAATTCAATCTATCCCGATCGAACGATACCGTCTTGTGTTTCTTAGCCGCGCTCTCCGCACTGAGAGAACGGAGCGCTACAGCTACCCCCACGGTATGTTGATTTCTAATGTCCCCTGATGTATGCGTGAGTTATGAGATTTAGATCGAGTAGCTTATCCTTGTCCATACGTTAAAAAGTTGTCCTCATTTGCATTCATATAGACTGTCTTGTACAGCGTACTTATATATTTTCAAACATTATGTATGTTTACTGTATTCAATTGGCTTGCTTCTATGTATCTTGTTATGTTCCTCTGAGGACCTGGTCCCTTGCCAGGTGTAGACGATCTTGAGTACCAGCAGGAGTACGGACCCGGACCTGACGTATTACTTTCTGCCGAGGAGACCCTACCCACTGAGCATCATTGATTATCTCTAGCGATGGATCTCTTAGATGACACTCTTATATCATCCCTTATTTTATATAGGAGATTTTACTCTTCTCTCTCATTTTAGTTTGATATAGTCATTGGTAGTGGATTTGTCTCCACCCGACTATCATTTATGGATTATTCAGACTCTTTAATCTAGTTTAGTTTATTCTTTTCTGTGACTTATTGTGTGGATGCGATTAATATTTCTGTGACTTGTGATAATATAGATACCACATGTGAGTTTTATTCATATTACAGCGTACGTGTGTATTATAGTATCCATATATTGGAGTTGCCATATACACACGGCTGGCATGCTTATGTGTTCCTAGTCCTATGTATTTTGGGACTGGGGCGTGACACTTCAAGAGGTGGCAGAGTCAAATAAAATTTTGGCCTACATTAGGACTGATTTTAGCTATTGATTGATCCACATCCATCGCAAACGATTCTGATGACACTAAGTCTGACATAGGAGTGTCCAAATCCTCTAGCTCCATCAAACCAAAACCCCCTAAGAAAATAGACTATCACTGCTTCTATAGAATACTAAGCGCTTTGTCTAAGTCTCTAATTCTTTGAATATAAAAGAGCTAAAGAACTTTGGAATGCTTTGGAAGAAGAATATGGTTGTGATGATGCTGTAATTGAAAGATTCAATTCTTCCACATTCAATAGGTATTTCATGGTAGATAACAAACCTATGAATGATCAAATCCATAAATTCTAAGAATACATTAGGCATATTCAAGCCAAAGGTACAACCTTCTCTAATAAGCATCAAATAGCTTGCCTGGTAGTTAAGCTCCCTCCTTCTTGGTCTAATTTTGTTAAAGATGTTATCCATACATAAGAAGACCTTACATTTGCTCAATTCCTAAAAAAATTAGAACAAAAGAATAAATTAGGCTAAGGTCTAATCCTAAGACTGAGTCTAAGTGTCACGCCACCGTCCCAAAATATTGAGATGGACATGGACAGCTATTTCGCACAAGATATAATACGTCGTACGGTGATCACAACTGTAACTAGGCAAGAGGGTGCACACTAAAATCAAATCTCCTAGGGTCTCACAGAACATCTGTCTCAATCTATCAAACCGTAAGCAATAAAAGATGAACATATATGATAAAGTAGTAAGCTACCCCAAACGCTCTATCAAAATGGTCAAGAATTAGCTACTACAAAATACCGAGCTAGTATAAGGTCAATAGTACATAGTCGTTATCAGCTGTAGTCTGAATTTACACAAATATGTACATAACTTGCCGGCTAACAGGTGCCGGTAGCTAAACGCCCAAAATAATTCAAAATACTAAAGTGGGAAAGAAAAAACCCACTCAAGTCCCCCGCCGACCATGCTCCTTGTATGCACCATCGGTCAGGTAGAAGGTAGAGTCCTCGGGCTCCGGTAAAAAAATTGGCCAAACAAAATCAGCAGAGTCAGGCCCGGAATAAAAAATACCACAAGGAAGCACAAGAGAAGAACCAAAACCAAATAACAAAATAAAAGCAAGAAAAGAGAGAAAGGCCCGCGCCAGATCATAGCCATGAATTCTGTCATCGAAGTAGCATGACACCTCTACAACTGAACAAGGACAAAATATGCCGAACTATGCCAAGATAGAGTACAGTCCACAGATTTGATCAAACCAAGGACACCTGCGTCATAGTTTTGGTCCATAGCCCATCATAGAACAATAGTCTAACTCCACAACTAAACAAGGACAAGTATTAGACTATCGCACCACGACAGTCCATATCCTGAGACTACTTAGCAGAAAGCAATACACAAACAGACAAAATTAAAATAAATGGCCAAACAGTCCTATGGCTTCTGTCATAACCCGCAACCAGTGTAAGGGAATGAGTACGTGGGTACGTCCAGTCTACGCTGCAGCATCGACGGTAGAACGCCGTCTAGGTCAATAATACTATCTAAACATCTCATATAACATATATAATTTATCTGTCAAGATATCTTGACTCCCAAATGGAGGACAATATGATAATATAATAATGGTGAACGATACTCAATCATATTATAAACTAGAGGAAGATATGGAATAATATAAAATAGAAGGAAAGAAATATAGAGTCAAATACATCACAAGTCCAATAATCTAATCACAACTAAATGATCTCAAATATAATACATGCCAAAAGTATCTAACTGACATATACAATATTATAAATGAAGTAACTAAGTCTCATCGACTGCTGGTACTATCTCAATAGGCTCTACGTGGGCTATCTCAACTGGCTCGCCATCCTGTGGCCCGTAGTGTGTAGGACACCAGTCCTCTAATGAATCATCTGAAAAATATATTCAGTCAAGATTGGAGCGAAGTACAACCCAATAACAGTTTCAATAATTGACAGAAACTATAAAACAATAATAGTAATAAAAAAATAATGGAAATAATTGAACTAGCAGATATCACGAGAAGAAGCACATGGTAAATAATGACAATAATCTGAGAATAATGTGATGAGGAACATCAATGTAATAAACTAGAATAAAGAAAATAATATTATAAATGTGCCTTGAAATATTAGTAAGATAGTGTGATTGGCTTGGGCCTAACACGAGCTATACATAAAAGGTGAGCTAGCGTGATCACACGTGAGTTGCATGATCTGCTAACTATCACGGGCTATACTAAATTACGGGCTATAAAGTATGATCACATATCCACTAATACTTCTCCATCCCCCGACTAGTATACAGATCTAAATCACAATACGTTATAACACGTATATCATACTACAAGGTCTATAATATTATGCACAATGATCACGATTTATATAATCACAAAGATATCACGGTAATCACTGAGTAATCACGAAGCACAACACGATGATCACTGAGTCATCATAACAATAATATCTTATGACCAAGATTCACGTATACCAGTCCATTTAACCATCGTGTTAGGAATAAAATATCTCAATACTAAATACATAAAATATAGAGACTATCAAATAAAAAAACTATAAAAGAATGTACTTGCCTGTGGTCCCGAGCAAATGGTATATCTTGGTATCTGAGCTGGTGTCACACAAACCTATATATGAAATATCATGTTACTGAGTGTAATGAATGATAAATGAGTTAAAATGCACTAATATATTTTTCTAGGTCAATACTAAGTCTCACTAGTCAAACTAAGTCAACTAAGGTCAAATGTTGACTTTTAGCGTTAAACTAGTCAATATTGGTCAAAACTAAGTCATACCTATATTTTTAGACCAAAATTGGTTAATCTAGTCAATATTAGTTATACTAGTTATTACAGGATACTAGAGTATCATAACTACTAAGTAATAATATATAGCATATATGTATGTATAACACTAGCTATCCTCTAGCTACTAAATTATCATTGATTACCTTAATGCTATCCCATGGTAATACCAATTCCTTGGTATCAACTAAACTCTATACCTTTACCTTAGCATTCATTTGGACACCCCTCAAGTATCCATGTACCATATTAATACTAATACACATAAACAACTAATATCCTATCCTTATCTTTACTGCTAACTGATATCTAATATACACTAACTTATCTCATGCATTACTTACCAACTCTAGTATATACTAACTATCTAAGACCTAAACTTCCCCCTTCGTTATGATACACCATAGTGTATACTGATACCACATCAGTGTATCCTCTCATTCACCTTGCTGCTACTATTTCTGTTTGCTACCTGACAGTGCACAGGCAAGTACACTTTCCTGCTTACACAATCCTCACGTGGATACTCAACCCTCGACCTAACTTTCCTTAGACACCCACTGTCTACTGTTACTACTGCTGTATGGTGCTACTTCAACTTAAGGTTGAAGTCCTACTGCTCTAGCTATTGCTGCAACAGGACCTGACTTCCTCTCTTGCTCTACACAAAAAGCTACTGCCTTTTGCATCACTGAGACAAGCCTGCACAGAAATAACTTGTGCCCGAGCCCCACTTGGGTTGTTGTGTGCAACAACAACTAAGTCACCATCTCATACCAATTTATATCAACTAACATCTCAACAGTAGCAGTACCCTCTACTGCTACTAGCCCGAGTTTCCCCCACATAATCTGCCCCCAACCTACACACAGGTACAACCAAGCCAAGTTGGTCTACTAACTGTCCATTACCACCTTCTCTATGTTGCACCAAGGCAATCTCACTGTCCAGTTTTCCCCATCCTCTCATATCACACAGTGCATAAGATACCCCAATACACAACTACCTTCCAGGTAATAATTTACTTGAACATGGTTTATTGATGCACCTACGGACAAGTATCTAAATATCCAGATACACCTACAGCCATATACCCATATAGGTTCAACCCTTGCTCACCTATCCCCATATTTCTGCTTCCAGGCAACAACAACAAGTAACAACAACATAGCAGCAACTGTGTAGTGCAGAATTGTGTACTGCCTGCACTTCCCAGGCACCACATGAACACCCACACAAAACTGATCCTGCAAACGATAAAGTCCACTCTATAATATTATTCTAACATAATCACACTCTCATAATACTACACACAAAACTCTAACCCTATATCAAATATAGTGTGTGCACTCTCCATCTTACTCATACTAATATGGGCAATATATCAAACACCTTGCACAAGCCTTGATACTCAATGGTATATTACTCTCAACTAATAATACCAACCTCAACCAAGAGTTAAAACTCACCATTCTCTATAATAAACATATATACATCTTAATTATATATAATAATAACAACTAATATAACTAGTTATAATAGAAATTGAAGAGAGATTGCATAAATCAATAAAAATGAACCCCGTATCATAAAGTATCACACCGTATCGTGATACGACCTACTCGTATCCAATTATGGACATATATCTAGCCCCATAGCATCAATATATATCTAATTAGATCTAATTGGTCTCATGATATATACTTGATGTATCGATCTCAAAATTCCTCCAAAATGGACACAAATTACCATATATAATTCACAATAGGGGTCCTATGAACTTAGTTCTTGTTTCTATGGGTAGCCCTAAGCCAAAAAATATTTTATAATAGTTGAATGCATGAATTAGAGTCTAAATTATAGATATAATTCAGAATTTACCTATTGGGAGATGGATCCCTAATGAAATGCTCAATGGACACTATTAGGCCACAATCTCCTTGTCAATTTTCCTCCTTCAAGTGCTCCTTGCAATTCAAGCTCCAATACTTCTTAGATGATAAAATTGAGAGAGAATGAGAGTGAATTGGGGTGAATTTGGTGGAGAAATGAGTCAATTTGGGGAAGAACACAATTGGGGATCTAGAATGAATAAACTAATGAGAGAGAGAGAGAGAGAGAGAACCTCCTCTAATGGCTGGCCCCCTCTTTCCTTCTTCCCAAGCAATGTACAATATCTAAGTTATCCCTACTAGTTAGTCATGAGGTTTAATTACGGAGGGCTATATTAGAAAATTTCTAATTCTTTATAAAACTAATCTAATCTCCTTAATTAATTAAGAAAATGGGTCTAATGGACCTAGTCCAATATTGAACTCAATGTATCATGACAATCTAATGGGTGCACTAATGGCAAGTCCAAATAAAAATAGCTAGCCCACTGACTAATAAATAAATAGCCAACACAATATAATTAATTAGTAGCACATATATAAATATTTAATTACTAAATAATAAATATGCTAAATAAAAAAAATATCCTCATCTAGAAATGTGGTAGTGACAAGTCTCCCTCCATAGAAAAATTTTGTCCTTAAAATTTAAGAAAAGAACTAGCACTTTTAATAAACAATCACAACAAGCAAGAAAGAATGATACCTTACGACTCAAAGAGATAAGGGTATCGCTCGCCCATTTCAGATTCCCTCTCCCAGGTAGACTCTCCCGGAGTGTGATGTCTCTACGCGATGCATACCAAAAGAATCATCGTGTTCTGTAGCACCTTATCCCTGTGATCCAGAATCTCCACTGGTTGCTCTGGGTAGCTGAGAGTTGGACCCACTTTGATTTTTGAGTGATCCAATACGTAACTAGGATCTGCCATGTACCATCTCAACTATGACACATGGAATATATCATGCACTCCCTCTAGTGCAGATGACAAGTCTAGTTTATAGGCCACTATACTGACCCTCACAAGAACACCGAATGGTCCGATGTACCGTGGACTATAAGCTTTCTGCCTCCACCAAAGCGAACCGTGTCCCGTGTCAGAAAAATCTACAAAAATGCCAGATCGCCAACCTCAAACTCCAAAGATCTCCGATGGCTATCGGTCCAATGACGCTGTCTGTCCTGCGCCACCCGAAGTCTATCTCTAATGAGCTTCACCTTTTCAGCTGCATCCATAATCATCTCCGGTCCTAACAAGGCTCTCTTACCAACATCATCCTAAGATAGAGGAGTATGATATCTCCGTCCATATAAAGCCTTAAATGGTGACATCTCGATACTAGCCTGGTAGCTGTTGTTGTAAGAAAACTATACCAGGTAAAGATGATCCTTCTAATAGCCTCTGAATCTAAAACACAAGTGCGAAGTATATCCTCGAGAGTCTGAATAGTCCTCTATGACTGCCCGACTGTCTAAGGGTGATATACGGTACTGAACTTGAGATGGGTGCCCAAGCTAGCCTGCAAACTCCTCCAGAAGTGGGATATGAAGCGACTATCCCGATCTGAGATGATGCTCACAGAAACGCCATACAATCTGACAATCTATCACACATACATATCTGCTAGATTTTTTGTAGACGTACCCACTTTAAATGGCAATAAATGGACCGATTTGGTCAACCGGTCTACAATGACCCAAATTGTGTCTTTACTCCTGGAGAATGCGAAAGTCCCAAAATAAAATCCATAGTAACATGCTCCCACTTCCACTCTGGAATGGGTAAGGGCTGAAGTAAACCACCTGGCCTCTGCCTCTTTTCCTTTACCTGCTGGCACACTAAACATCTGGATACGAAGTGCGCTACTTCCCGCTTTATACCATACCACCATACATGCTCTCTTAGATCTCTGTATATCTTGTTGGCACCTGGATGTATAGAGTACTACGATTGATGTGCCTCCTGAAGAACCTTCTCGCGCAATGTCCCACTTGGCACACACAATCTGGTACCGTATCACAATGATCCATCCTCAGTAATAGTAAAGTCCTCGGATAATTCCATCCGAACCTGTGCTCTGATGCTCCTCAGAGACTCATCGTCATACTGTGTAGCTCAAATCCTATCCATCAACTCTGACTGTATATGTAATCCCTACATATGCATCTCGACACTAGGTACCAGCACCTCAATACCCAAGCTTTTAAGATCGGTCAATAAATATCTGTCCATAGTCAAGCATATAGCCACTGGATACTAGCTCAAGGCATCAACGACTACGTTAACCTTTCTTGGATGGTACTGCAATAATATATCAAAGTCCTTTATCAACTCCAACCACCATCGATGTCTCATATTTAGCTCTTTCTGTGTAAATATGTACTTCAAGATCTTTTAGTCTGTAACAATCTCCATAAGCTCTCCGTACAAATAGTATTTCTGTAACTTTAGAGCAAAGATGACCATTGATAACTCTAAATCATGGGTAGGATAATTTTTCTTATGTGGACATAATTGCCCAGAAGCGTAGGCAATCAACTTCCCATATGCTGCAAGACACAACCTAAACCCTTTCCTGAAGCATCACTATAGATAGTGAATCCACCTGATCCTGATGGCAATGTCAACACTGGAGCTATCGTCAATCTCTTCTTCAGCTCATCAAAAGTGGCCTGACTATTCTTTGTCAAGACAAATTCCATATCTTTCATGGTCAGCCTAGTCATCGGATCTACAATCCTGGAAAAGTCCTGAACAAACCTTCGATAATATCTTGCTAGCCCCAGAAAACTCTTGATCTCTGCCACTGAACTTGGAGTAGCCTATGAATCTACTGCTAAAATATTCTTCGAGTCAACTGAGATCCCGTCAAGGAAGAACTCACACTTCGAAAGCTTTCCATAAAGCTTCTCCTTCCTGAGAGTCTCCCAAACTATCCTCAGGTGCTCCTCATGCTCCTCCAGGGTCTTCGAATACACCAGAATATCATTAATAAATACCACCACAAACTTATCAAGATACTGGTGGAATACCTTGTTCATCAGATTCATGAATACCGTCGGTGCATTGGTAAACCCAAACGACATCACCATAAACTTAAACTGGCCATATTGAGTCCGAAAAGCTGTCTTCAGAATATCCTCCTTCTTCACTTTTGCCTGGTGGTAACCCGACCTCAAGTCTATCTTCGAAAATACCTTCGCTTCACTCAACTGATCGAAAAGATCACCAATCCTCGACAGCGGGTATTTGTTCTTGATAGTGAGGTTGTTTAGAGCCCTATAGTCGATACACATGCGTACCGACCTATCCTTCTTCGGTACAAACAATATCGGAGTATCCCATGGTGATGAACTGGATCAAATGAAGCCTTTATCCTGCAACTCATCCACCTGCTTCTTCAACTCTGCTTCTTCAACTCTGCTCCTGGCACCAATTCTATAGAGAAATTAATATCTCGGCCTGGCGGCAAACTCGACAACTCCTCTGAAAAAGCATCCATAAACTCTGATATCAATGGATGTGGCAACTACTTCTCTTCCATTATGGATCGACAGATGGCATCCTTCATCTGCTCCACTTCTCCTTTAGCAATCTCAAACTCTGGCTCTCCTGGCGGTCGAAATAAAACTCTGCCTCCACGATAATCTATTCTAGTATGGTGCCTACTCAACCAATCCATCCCGAGTACAATATCTTAGCTCGAAAGTGGCATTACGAGTAAGCACGCACTCAACTCCCAACCTCCCAGTGTAATTCTTTGATCCTTATAAACATCACTTACCAGGATAATGCCTCCCCCACTCATGATCTTGCAAGTCCTATCCAAAGTTTCTGACTCTAAACGATGCTTAAGAACAAAATCTACAGATACAAAACTTTGGAAAGCATTAAAATTAAATAAAGCATAAGCTAGAATAGAATTATGAAGAACTGAACCTAATATCAAATCTCCGACTGACTCCTCCTCCTCAACTTTTATGGTGAAAGCTCGCCTTCGTGGTGCACCCCTCTGATGTTGCTGGTACTGGACAAAATTTTGATGTTGAGTCAGTAAAGGAGGTCCCCTCTGTTAAACTTTATGTGGCTTCGCTAGTGCTCTCTGTGCCGGTACTGCTCCCTGGCCTGCTCAAACTGGAGCCACTAGACACTCCCTCAACTAGTAGCCTGGCTCTCCATAATAGAGGAACACTCCAAGCCTCTTCCTGCAAACCTCCCGTGTATGTCCAATCTTTCCACAGTGAGTATACTGCGGGGCCTGCTGTACCGATCTCGGGGCCTGGTATGCTTGTTACGCTGGTGCTCAAAATGGTTGTCACCCTCATATTTTTATTCAAGGGTAGCTTAGTAATTGACATAGGTATTTTAATTTTTAGGATGTATTGTATTTAAATATTGTGCATGCATGATTAATTATTTATTGATTGTTAGTTGTAGATTTATTTTAGACTTATGTAGTAGACCTAACATATTTAATTAGATGCATGAACCAATATTTTATATGAGTTTAGATTGAGCCCATGAATTAGGCCCATGGATTAGGAGGTTGGATTAATTAGTGAAACCATTAGACTAGAACCTTCCCTCCCTAATTAATTTCTTTATGAGAGGCCCCAAGGGGTAAATAGGTTCATACTTGCTTGGTGAGAGGGCTAGGGCCGGCCATAGAGGGAGAAGAGAGAGTGCCTTTCTTATTTTATTTTTATTCCATTAGATCTAATTTTCCCCTCTTTCCAATTTACTTCATTCTCTCACAATTCTTTCACCAATTTCTTTATGATTTTATTCTCTAATTCTTCATTAGAGGCTTCTACATCAAGGATCTATAAAAAAAAAGAAAGGATCAAGAAGGAGGAGGCCAAGATCTACAAGGAGAGGAGCTATATTCCATTTGAGGACTTTTTATTAGGAATCCATCTCCCAATAGGTACATTTCAGTTTTCTACTTCTAGTAGACTCTAAATATGAGATTTAACCATGAAAAACTAACCCACATGCATAGGCTACCCATAGGAATTGATTTTAGGTTTATAGGAGACCTATGGTGGAAGTTATGTACATTTTGGTGTCAATTTTGGGCAAATTTTAAGATTGGCACATGTGGTGCTTGTCAATTTGTCTAATAGATCAAATTAATAAATGTATATTTATTTGTGACGTGTTGTATCCAAAATTGGGTACGTGTAGGCCATATATCATCAATTTGGCAAAACGGATTAATTTTGGAGGTTTTCCTCCGACACAGGGACTTGTGCATATCATATTGTGACACAGACACATAGATGATCTAATTACTATATGTATTGTTCATATTTAGTTTATTAGATTTGCTGGTGTCTTCCGGGATGCATTTGGTTGTGTGTTGGAGCCGTATCGCAAGCGTATCATAGAGTTAGTGTGATACGGGTGCGGTGCACTCCACGTGTTTGGTGTTTTGCCCATATTTCTATATATATATATATATATATATATATATATATATATATATATATATATATATATATATATATATATATATATATATATATATATATATGATATTTATGTAATATATATGTATATGAATATGTATATAATTAAGTGTATTTGTGTGTGTCTATATATGTGTATATAATAGTGTATATATATATATATATATAAATATCAGTGGCCGTATCAGTGTTCACTGTATAGTATCAGTACCTACGAGGTTTAGTTTCAGATTTAGTTAGTTTAGTAAGGTATTTGGTTTAATGGGTAGATAGCTAATGGGTAGTTTAGTATTCAGGTATTAGCTAATAGTTGGTTAGTTGGGTATTGGTTTAGCTTGGACTTTTGGTAGTGGTTTAGTGAGTTAGTGTTTTAGTGCATTGTTAGTAGTTAATAGGCATATGTTTGATATTAGCATGTTATATAATTATAGTCAGTTACTTTAGGTATGGGTAAGTTTAAATAAGTAGTAGTGATATACTTTACTAATATATATAGTTAACTATATATATATATATATATATATATATATATATATTTATGTATCTTGTAGATAGGTATGTTTGGTATTATAGTTAGTTCTATAATATTATTGAGATATATTATAGTATTAGCATATATTAGTATAATAGTTTTGGGTTCAATATGCCTTATAGTATTAGCATATATTAGTATTATAGTATTAGCTTGGGCATCGAGAGACACACCTTGCTCAGTACTTCAGACGAGTATATTTCTCTGATAGTTTTTAATTCATAATAGTATATATATGCATATTCTAGAATTGTATAATTGATTCTGACATAGTGATTTCACGGACTTGTACTACATGGATCCCGTCAAGAGATATTATCCCCTACCGTGTTCAGCGGGTACTCGTGTACATGTATTTCATCGTGTATATTGGGTATTGATTATATTTTGTGTTCACACACTGCTTGTGTTCAGTGTGCTTATTCGTGTACACCTACTGCTCGTGTTTAGTGGTTATGATATTCGTGTACACCCACTACTCGTGTTAAATGGTTATATTTTATATTCATAGCGTGTCGTGATTGGATCCATTGGTATTAGTTGGGGATGTGAGAGTAGGAGTTGATTATGTGATCAAAGTCCCATTTTTACATCATGTATATTCTGGTTACATACCTCACTTGTAATCATCTTACCTGATCATGTTCACCTAAACCGATCACATAATGGACTTATATTCTGAGGCACATTAGCTAGATTGCAGTTATTTTATCATATTGCTGATATTCATATTATTGTTCTATATTCTCGTATATTACCTGTATACCTATTGTTCATTCATTCATATGTTAGTGATCTTGTATTTTATTTCTATTATCTATTTTATATGCTCGATTATGTTATTGAAACTGCTTTCAGAGGTATGTACTTCATTCCGACTGGATATATTTTTTCCAGATGATTGGCTTTTAGAGCAGTGTTCCACATTCTACGGGCCGTAGGACAGCGTACCTTTTGAGGATACTCCTATAGACCAGGAGGACTTAGTTGCAGAGCCCGAGGAGGTCTAGTTATTTGTGTTAGCATATATTAGACTATTATATTTGTTGAATTTCATAGTTTGTATATTATTTTAGATTATAGATTGTATCTTATTCTTTCCTTCGCTATTCCATTCGTGTTTTATCTTCCCTTAGTTTGTTTTGTGATTAAGATTAGTTATATTTGTGAGATACCATATTGTGTACCAGGGCTCACTTGGAAAGCCTTCAAAGAGCTTTTCAAGGAAAAGTTTTTCCCAAACGTGGCTCTTACATCCTTGGAGAGCCAGTTTCAGTACCTCGTCCAGGGAGGTATGTCAGTGGACGAGTATGCGACAGAGTATTGCCGACTAGGTCACTTCGTGGAGGGTCAGAACCCTAGAGGTAAAGCCAAAAAGTTCAGGAAGGGCTTGAACTGGGGGTCAAATCCTACCCCAACGGAGATCCTTCCGCCACCTTCAAAGAGATTCTCAAACAGGCGCAGAGAGCGGAGAATGACTTATAGCTTGGATCTAAAAGGCCGAGGGATACCGGAAGATCCAGCACCAATACGGGTCCAGCGAAGAGGCCTCATTTCCAGCAGCAGCACCAGAGGCATTATCAGCATCCGAGGCAGCAGTATAACGGGCCAGCTAGAGCGCCGGCATAAGAGATACATCAAATCCAAAGGACAGCAGTTTCTTGCACTTTCTGTAAGAAGCAAGGACACAGATGGGACGCATACAGGATGAGGGTAGGCCAATGCTTATTATGTGGATCGAGAGATCATTAGTTGAGGGCTTGTCCTAAAGTCCCAACTCGTCTAGTTCAGGGCGGAGGTTAGGCACAGAGCGCATCCGCTAGACCACCAGCGGGCTAGCAGAGAGGACCTCTACCACCACAGCAGCAACAGTTTGCTCCGCATCAGCAGCAAAGAGGTGCACAACGACAGGGGCAAGCTTTTGCCTTGACTGTCGAGAAGGAGGAGCCAGTTGGTGATGTCATCTCAGGTTTAATTTATCTCGATTCCTTTCCAGCACATATTTTATTCGATTTTGGTGCTTCTTATAGCTTTGTATCTGTATCTTTTGCTTTTTGGCATCGTCTTGAGTTTGAACCGTTGGCGAGGACTTGTAAGATCATGACCGGGGATGACATTATCCTGGTCAGTGATGTTTGCAAGAACCAGAGAGTTTATTTGGGAGGCAGAGAGTTGAGCGTATGTTTACTCGTACTGCCACTTCCAAGTTACGATATAGTACTCGGGATGGATTGGTTAAGTAGACATCATGCTAGTATCGATTGTCGTGGAGGCAGAGTTTTATTTTAGACGCCAGGAGAGCCAAAGTTTGAGTTCGTCCGAGGAGCAGAGCAGAGCGAAGGCAATTTCTGTGGAGCTTTGGTAGAAGAGCAGGAGCCGCCACATCCGTTGATTGCAGAGTTCATGGCTGTCTTTTTTTTAGAGGAGTTATCGAGGTTACTGCCGGACAGAGATATAGAATTCTCTATAAATTTAGTGCCAGGCACAGAGCTAATATCTCAGCACGTCTATAGAGTAAACAACAACGAACTGGCGGAGTTGAAGAAGCTGGTGGATGAGTTGTAAGACAAGGGCTTTATCCATTCCAGTTCATCACCATGGGGTGCTCCAGTACTTTTTGTACCAAAAAAAGATGGGTTGGTACGTATGTGTATCGACTATAGGGCACTTAACAACCTCACTATCAAGAACAAATACCCGTTGTCGCGAATTAATGATTTGTTTGACCAGTTGAGCAGAGCGAAGGTATTCTTAAAGATAGACTTGAGGTCAGGGTACCACCAGGTGAAAGTAAAGATGGAAGACATCTTGAAGATAGCTTTCAGGACTCGTTATGGGCAGTTTGAGTTCTTGGTGATGCCGGTTGGGTTGACCAATGCCCCGACGGTGTTCATTAACCCGATGAACAAGGTGTTTCATCAGTACCCGGACCAGTTTGTTGTAGTCTTCATAGATAATATTCTGATATATTCGAAGACCCCAGAGGAGCATGAGCAGCACTTAAGGATAGTTCTGGAGACCATCTGGAAGGAGAAGCTGTATGACAAGCTATCAAAGTGTGAGTTCTTCCTTGATAAGGTTAAATTCCTTGGGCATGTTATTACAGGAGATAGAATCTCAGTGGACCCGAAGAAGATTTCAACAGTTGAATCGTGGTCTACCCCGAGTTCAGTAGCAAAGATCAGGAGTTTTTTTGGATTGACGGACTACTATCGGTGGTTTATTCAGGACTTTTCTAAACTTGCAGAGCCGATGACTAGACTAACCAGGAAGGACGTGGAGTTCGTCTGGACTGAGGATTGTTAGTCAGCATTTGAGGAGATGAAGAGGAGGTTGACTACAGCTCCAATCTTGACATTTCCATCAGGAGCAGGAGGATTTTTTATTTATAGTGATGCATCGAAAAAGGGTTTGGGTTGTGTGTTATAGCAGCACGAGAAGGTGGCTATGCTTCCAGGCAATTATGCCCGCATGAGAAGAACTACCCTACCCATGACTTGAGTTAGCAGCGGTTATCTTTTCTCTCAAATTATGGAAATACTACTTATATGGTGAGAGGGTGGAGATCTTCACAGACCATAAGAGCTTGAAGTATGTGTTTACACAAAAAGAGCTCAACATGAGGTAGCGGCGATGGTTGGAGCTGATGAAAGACTTCAATATATTTTTGTAGTACCATCCAGGAAAGGCCAACGTAGTCGCGGATGCTTTGAGTAGGTATCCCATGGCTATGTGCTTGACTAGAGACAAATATTTATTGGCCGATCTTGACAGTTTGGGCATTGAGGTATTGGTTCCCGGAGTTGCAGCACAGATATAGGGACTTCAGGTATAATTAGAGATGATAGAATGGGTCAGAGCTGGACAGTACGAGGATGAGTCTCTGAGGAGGATCAGAGCACAGGTTCAGATGGGGCTGGCAGAAGACTTCATCGTCGTAGATAATGGATCATTGCAGCACGGTACCAGATTGTGCGTACTGAGAGGAGCATTGCGTAAGGAGATTCTATAGGAGGCACATCGTTCTCAATACTCTATGCATCCAGGTGCCAATAAGATGTATAGAGACATGAGAGAGCATATATGGTGGTATGGCATGAAGCGGGAGGTAGGTAGCTTCGTGTCCAAATGCTTAGTTTGGCAGCAGGTAAAGGCGGAGAGACAGAGGCCTGGTGGATTGCTTTTGCCTTTACCTATTCCGGAGTAAAAATGGGAGCATGTGACCATGGATTTTGTATCAGGACTTTCGCGTTCTCCAGGAGGTAAAGATGCAATTTGGGTCATCGTGGACAGGTTGACCAAATTAGTCTACTTTCTGCCATTTAAAGTGGGTACATCTACGAAGAAGCTAGTGGAGATATATGTACGCCA
Organism: Iris macrosiphon; assembly: GCA_036927795.1. NCBI lineage: Eukaryota > Viridiplantae > Streptophyta > Magnoliopsida > Asparagales > Iridaceae > Iris > Iris macrosiphon. Next base: position 216,291,440 of record JAYESA010000004.1, read on the forward strand.
GATTGTTAGATTGTAAGGTATTCTAATGAGCATAGTCTTGGATTGGGATAGTCGCTTCACGTCCCACTTCTGGAGGAGTTTGCAGGCTAGCTTGGGCACTTAGCTCAAGTTTAGTACCGCTTATCACCCTCAAACTGACGAACAATCGGAGAGGACTATTCAGACTCTCGAGGACATGCTACGTACTTGTATTTTGGATCTTAGAGGTTCTTAAGGGGAACACCTTTACTTAGTAGAGTTTTCATACAATAACAGCTACCAAGCCAGCATTGAGATGTCACCATTTGAGGCATTGTATGACGGAGATGCCGTACTCCGTTATCATGGGATAATGTTGGTGAGAGAGCTTTATTGGGACCAGAGATGGTAGTGGATGCAGCCAAGAAGGTGAAGCTTATCAGGGATAGACTTTGGGTGGCGCAGGACAGGCAGTGGTATTGGGTCGATAGCCACCGGCGACCTTTGGAGTTTGAGGTATAGATTTTTGTTTTGTATTGCTTGTGATTGATTGTTTGTTTTGTTAGAGTGTTAAGGTTGTGTTTTGTGCTAGGTTGGCGGTCAGGTTTTCTTGACAATTTCTCCGACATGTGGTACGATTCATTTCGGTGGAGGCAAAAAGCTTAGTACGTGATTCATCGGACCTTTCAGTATACTTGAGAGGGTCGGTACAGTTGCATACAGACTAGACTTACCACCTACATTGGAAGGAGTGCATAACGTGTTTCACGTTTCGTAACTGAGACGGTACGTGGCAGATCTCAGTCATGTGTTGGATCACTCAAAGATAGAGGTGGGCCCTACTCTTAGCTATCCAGATAGCAGCCAATGAAGATTCTGGATCAGAGAGAGAAGGTATTAAGGAACCAGAAGATTCCTTTGGTATGTGTCTCATAGTTTCATAGGTTAGCTTGTATAGCTTTTCATAGTGATTTGACTTAGTGTCGAAGTATTAGACTCTTGCATCATAGATTTAATCGGTTTGACCTAGAAATGACTTATTGACCTAGAATTGCATCAACTTAACTTATTTTCATTCTTGAACCTATTATTGATGCAACATACCATATATAGGTCTGTATGACACCAGCTTGGGCATCGAAAGACACACCTTGCTCAGGACTTCAGGCGAGTATATTTTTTTGATAGTTTTTAATTCATGATAGCGTATATATGCATGTTCTAGAATTGTATACTTGATTCTGATACAGTGATTTTGCGAATTTGTACTACATAGATCCCGTTAGGAGATGTTATCCCCTACCGTGTTCAGCGGGTACTCGTGTACATGTATTTTATCGTGTATATTGGATATTAATTATATTTCGTGTTCACATATTGCTCGTGTTCAGTGTGCTTATTCGTGTATACCCACTGCCCGTGTTCAGTGGTTATGATATTCGTGTACACCCACTACTCGTGTTTAGTGGTTATATTTCGTGTTCGTAGCATGTCATGATTGGATCCATTGGTATTAGTTGGGGATGGGAGAGTAGGAGTTGATTATGTGATCAAGGCCCCATTGTTACATCATGTATATTCTGGTTACATACCTCACTTGTAATCGTCTTACCTGATCATATTCACCCAAACCGATCACATAAAGAACTTATATTTTGAGGCACATTATCTAGATTGCAGTTATTTTATCATATTGCTGATATTCATATTGTTGTTCTATATTCTCGTACATTACCTGTATACCTATTGTTCATTCATTCATAGGTTAGTGATCTTGTATTTCATTTCTATTATCTGTTTTATATGCTCGATTATGTTATTGAAACTACTTTCAGAGGTATGTACTTCGCTCTAATCCTGACTGGATGTATTTTTTCAGATGACTGGCTTTTAGAGCAGTGTCCCAGATTCTACGGGCCGCAGGATGACGTACCTTTAGAGGATACTCCTATATACTAGGAGGACTTAGTTGCAGAGCCCGAGGAGGTCTAGTTATTTGTGTTGGCATATATTAGACTATTATATTTATTGAGATTTACAGTTTGTATATTATTTTAGATTATAGATTGTATCTTATTCTTTCCTTCGCTATTCCATTCGTGCTTTATCTTCCTTAGTTTGTTTTTTGATTGAAATTAGTTATATTTGTGAGATACCATATTGGTCCTCCGTTTGGAGTTGAGATGATTGACATGTACCAAATTATATTGTCGAGATGTTAGATAGTTAGAAATGACCCAGACAACATTCTACCGCTGATTCTGCGGCGTAGGCTGGGCGTAACCACATACTTGTACCCGAATATCCAGGTGCGGGTCATGACAATGGTGCATGAAATTGTTGTCTCTACGGCTGGAAGGTCCTCTGTTGCTGGAAGTGGGGTCGTTTGGTTGGACCCGCACTACTGCTAGCTCTATCTGATGTACCTCTCATCCTCTTGGATTTAAGATCCAAGTCATCCTCAGCCCTTTGTGCATCCATCAGGATGTCCTCGAATATCGCTATACGGTGTTCCCAAGTGAAAGATTTGACCTTCCTGATCAAACCATTTTATAACTTCCTGGCCTTCCCTAGAAGATTCTGCCCCTCTACAAATATTTCCAATCTGCAGAACTCCGCAGCATACTCGTCCACTGTCATTCTCCTCTGGACGAGGTCTAGGAACTAGCTCTCTAGGGCACTCAGATCCACGTCCGAAAAGAATTTCTTCTTAAAAATATCTTTAAAAGATTCCCAAGTCAGTCATTAAGTCACGATCCTCGGGTTTGTACGAAACCATGTCAGAGCAATATCAAACATCTGGTTGCCCGCTGCCTCCACTTGTAGACTCTCTGGAATCTGTTCTAGCCGCAGGGCCCTCTCTACGTCTTCGATCCAATCATCGGTGTACAAGATTTCTTTTGTGCCCCTGAAGTCCATGGACCCCATCATCTTAAAATTAATAATGGTACCTGGCCTTGGCTGGTGCGGTGCAGATGAGACGGTACTATCTGTGGCTGGAAGTGCTACCTTCTCCACAGTAGCTAGTGCTAACTGGTAAGCACTCTCGATGCCCTAACGTAGAATATATGTTTGCCTCTGTTGTGCTACCATCATCTCCCAAAATATTGTAAATATCTGCATCCTGTCCATTGGCATGGGTGGCGGGAGTGGAAGATCCTCCGTGACTGATAGAACAGTCCTCAAAAATGGTGGTAGAGCACCCCCAAAAGCTGCTGTTGAAATCCCCACCTGGACTGGTGAGGCAACCCTTTAAGATGAAGTGAAACAATAGCTGTTGTCTCTCTCTCTGAGGTGACAAAGTAACTGACCTCGCCGAAATGGCTCCAGAGCGCTGCGATCGGGTCTTCGGAGGTATCCTGAAGATAGATTCAAAACAAAAAAAATCAATATTGCACAAGATACGATAACATCAAGGAAGGACAATAATATTTCAAAGAAAATAATTATTTCGAATGATAATGATAACATATTCAATAGATTGAAAATATTTCTAGCTGTAATTGACTATCCTCTCATCCTATATTCCTAGTCCTATATCCTATAACATGCTTGTAGTAATACTCTAAGTCTGAGTACTACTACCTTGACCTGTATGGGCAACCACAAAAATGTGTCAAGACCCGCACTCGCTGTAAGGGCACGAGTATGTGGGTACGTCCAGCCTATGCCATAACATCAATGGTAGACTATTCTCTAGGTCAACAATACTATCTAAACATCTCACAATATATATAATATATGTTGTGCCCTGATCCGGTAGGGGCCGATCATCCTTGCTTGGTCCCTACGGAACCGTTCGTCCTCGCTTGGGCGCGATGCCGTGCAAGCCTAAGTTGCGCTTGCACCAGGCAACGTACCTGCACAAGACACAAGTTAGACGAAAATATACATATATAGGCACAGAGTAAAATGCAGAGAACCAAAGTTGAACACATTCGACAGGCACACAAAATACTTTTATTTTATTGAATACTGAAGATTTGGATTACAAAGTGCTTGCTTGGCTGAGTTATAAAATATGCCATAGAAGGCTTACAACTTTTTTTATATTCCCAAAACTAGTCACAACACCCATTACATTACATCCTTGTAGTAGGACCAAAATAACAAAATATCTAGTAGAAGAGGAGTAGCCCACTGGAGAGGTAAGCAACGGTGGAAGCAGCACGAACACAGTCCTATGGAAGGGTGCGCACACGCTGGTTCAGGTTCAGGATGCTTGCCAAACTCTCGCTTCCTGTCACGACCCGCACCCGGTTTAGGGGCACGAGTGCGTGGGTACGTCCAGCCTACGCCGCAGCATCGGCGGTAGAACGCTGTCAAGGTCTTGATACTATCTAACTAATGTCACGCAAGCATCCAATCTCCATTAGGAGGCATGGATGACACAAATAAGATGAACACATACTCAATCACAGGATTACAGCACGATAAGATTTCGAATAGTAAAACTAAAATTAAACACAACACAAGTCCACAAGTAATATTCTAACTCAACAATATCCAAGAATCATCAAAATGCCGGAGACAAATCCGGTACCAAATAGTCTACTTAAAGAACTAACAATAAATAATAACTCCGGCTAGACCTTCCAAAATCACAACTAAACTACCAAGTCTGCAGCTACTCACCATATGGTCCATAAAGTGTCGGACAGCGGTCCTCTAAGGCATAGTCTGGAAAAATATTTCCAGTCAGGAAGGAGCAAAGCAACACTCTCAAATAACAGTTCCATTAATTGATAATGTCTATAATACAATAAAACATGTCATGCTAGCTACTGAGAAGACAGTGAAATAAATGCAATGGCAATTTAAGAGAGACAGGCAATATAAAGAGACAGGTAATAGGCAATATGATACAGTCAGTGCATGTATGGAATTAAAAGAACAAGGAACAGTATCATATACGGGTGATGTAGTATATGATTTAAAATAGGGAACTATAATCTATTCTAAGTGTTTGAAATAGTAGTTTTAAAATGTGATCGGCTTGGGAACATGTACGATAGCTACAGGGCCTGGCTAATCATGGGTGAAGAGCATGATTAACACTTACAATTTTTATACTACAATAAGAGGTTATGATCACATTTCTTACTACTACTTCCCCGCCCCCAACTAGTACTGTGGATCCAACCATGACGCGTCACGATACACGAGCAAGTCAAGTCTATCATGTACGATGTCTAAATATACATGTCGTGTACAATGTCAATACGATAATCAAGATAACATCTCATGACTGCAGATCCAAGCTATACTAGTCCGTGTAGCACAGTGTCAAAGATTCAGTTGTAACATTTCAAGATCATTGAACTTATAGCAATTATCAAGAATTGGAAATTATCAGAGAATGTACTTGCCTTGGGTCCTTAGCTGGTAATTATGGATGTCCTGTTCCAAAGTATCCCCTGGGTGAACCAACAGTCCTATAACATATCACAATTACAATACTTGTATCAGATGCTATCCTAACACACAGAAGAATTATACTGGCCTCAGGGCTATGCCAGGCAGGGCACTAGTCAACTAGGGTCACCTAGTAGATAGATACATAATTATACACATCTTAATTAACATATGTACTTACAATATACATATCAAACTAAATACATATACAAAATATATGTATATATATATATTAAAATATGCTAAGGTTTTATACAAATATACATACATATATATATATCAAAATAATTATACACATAGAAATATATGCATTTATACCAGTTAAATTTAATACCCACACTTACATATATTAATTAAATATATACATATACATATATTAGATTATGTATACATTAACATGCACATTAATTATATATACATTAACATATATATACTAAGAAATATTTATACTAAATTGTTTGTATACATATATACCAATATATATATAACAAATATATACTAAGAAATATACCAAAAAAAATATATAAATTGATTTAAATATATACATATACGTATACACATTAATTATACATACAACAGAATTTCAATAATACATTTATATACTTATACATATATATATAATATAAAAATATACATATACTATACTATACATGTACATTTATTAAAAATATACATTACTAATTATTTGCATACTATACATGTTCACGTATTAAAGCATTAATTAAGTACCTACAATTCCATATACATATAGTATATATATACTCATATATATATGTACGTATATATATGCACATATATATATACATATATATATATATATATATATATATATATAAAGAGGGAAGGGGAGAGAGGAGGCTTACTGTGATGGGGGACTGGCCGCCGAAGTTCGGCCGGGGGGTCGGCAGAGGGCCGCCGGGCGCAGTGAGGCCGCCGGGTTGGAGTTAGCAGCGGCTGATCAGCCGTCGCCGGACCGCGGGACACAGCAGGGAGGAGCTCGCCGTGCGGGTTGGTGAAGGCAGTGGAGGGAAGTCGGCCGCTTGCCGGACTAGCACAGGTGGAGATGGTGGTGGTGATAGTTGGAGGAGATGGAGGGAGAGCCGCCGGCCGTCGGTGGCGCGAGGGGGAGCAGCGGAGAGCCTGTGGGCTGCACGCAGAGAGGAGCAGCAGCCGCCGCCGGGGATCGGCTAGGCCGGCCGCCGGAGTTGTCGGCCTGGAGCAGCCGCCGGGCGCGAGTAAGGGGGGTCGGCTGCCGGGAACAGGGGTAGTCGGGGAGGGGAGCACAGTAGATGATGGGTTGAAGAACAGTGTGTTCCCCCCCTTTGAGGGTTTGAATTTCAAACTCAAAAAAATAAAAGAAGGAGAAGAAGAAAGGAAGAAGAAGAAGAAGAAGAAGAAAAAAGAAGAAAGGAGAAGGAGAAGAATTTCATACGTATGAGAGAGGGAGGTGGCTTGTGAGGAGGTGGGGGCTTGCTTGGGGATTAGGGTTGATGTAGACATGTCATTATATAGGATGAGGGGATTTTGATGGAGGGTTGTGATTGACCCCTAGAATGAGTGGCTCAGATTGAACATGAGGGAAATTAATTCATGTAGGAAAAATGCAATTTGGTCCTCAAGTAAATAATCTTTCCATTTGGTCTTGGACAATGGGGTGATGACACCTACAATTGAATAATTGCAACTTAGCCCCTTAAATTTGGGAAATTGCACAAACACATAAAATGATGAAAATTTGGCGGGCAATTCGGGGTCCGGTATTTTGTAGGGTCAGGGGACGCTGCAAGACTGGTATGGGCTCGATTAGCAGGGCACTGGAATTAAATTGGGATTTTAGAATCAGATAAAAATGGTATCCTCAATTTAAATAGAAATAAATGCAAGTTGTGTTCAACAATTAATTAGGAGTACATGGAGCCAAAATCAGGTCAGGTCATCAATATCAATATTGAAGAAGACTCAGAACAGAATATTACCCTAATTTGGGTCGCACGAAAAATAGGTCAAGATTGTCTCCAATCTCGATTGGAACGCACAACGATGAAAAAATAGGGATTTAAAAATAACGTCCGCGACGATTTTTGTGCGGCCAGAAATAATGTACAGAGAGCATAATGGTGAGTTGCAAAAATAGCAGAATTGAAGGCGGGCATGTCTAGGGCAAGATGGTAAAATTTGTTGGGAGACAAAAGTCAGGGTAGCGCTCCAAATATCGAAGCAAAGGCAATGCGCAAAAATATATTAAATAAAATACAGTAATTAATTACAATCTCCAAATATTAAATTCTAGAAAAATAATAAAATCCAGAATCCTATACTTCGGACAGGTGTTCATCTGCTGGCTTCTAGGTCAAGTCTGCTAGTTCAAAATAAAATAAATAAACACTGCATATAATTGTATATTTAATTACACATCACATAATCATTTAAATTAAATACTATCATGCAATTAAATTAATTGTAAATATCATAATATTAAATATTGCAAAAAGTCGAAAATACCCCTGTTTTCGGAATGTGGTAGTGACAAGTCTACCCACCTTAAAAGAATTTCGTCCTCGAAATTTAAAATCCTCATACTAGTGTTTAATCATACACATTATTATTCCCGCAAATTTAAATTTGTCATCCATGAAATCAGGTTATAATCCACAATATCTTTTCACAAATTTCAAAATTCTAAAATTATTTCATTCCGAAAAATCCTCGAAATAGAATCAAAATCCATTTCTATCAAAAATTTCCCTGAAAGTTTTGAGTTAATAATTCAATACCCGAAATTTAATATCCACTCCTCAAAATACTCAACAATATGATATTTAAGGATTCTCCAAATGTGACATCCAAATATAAAGTTCTAAAATTCATAACTTGCAATTAAATAAATACATTGATAAATCTCCCGAAATTTCCAAATTAAAAACCAACTTAAACATGTCATAATCTTTCCTGGAATTAATTAAACCACCAATTATGAAATGTTAATTTCTTAACCCTCTATTTAAATCAATGGTCATCCTCGAATGTAATCATCTTGCCTCTCTTGTCAAGTCATAACCCCTTCGTGAATCTTCGTCATGGTAAAACCCAAATAATCATGGTCTAAGAAAATCTTCCTACACTCATACAACATGCAACCTAAGGGAATATGTACGGTTATGGTGTCTTGTCATGGTATTTGCAGTATCTGTATCAGGGGTACTACTAACTACATTCTAACAAGAAAATCATGCATGCAAGCTACGGTACTAAGGTATCAGTCAATAAATCAAATAGATAAGAACAAGAGGAAGGAAGGAACAGAACCTGCTAACACATTACCTGTAGTATCGGTCTCCTCGACCGTCACCGCAAATGCCCGTCCTGCTGGGGTGGTTCCCTTCGCGGGTGCTGAGCAATATACGGTTCCACAGGTAGCCTAACTGGATCTCTATAATCTGAAGTTGTGCGCTGGCCGGGAAGATAAGAGGCTAGAAGACAATCCCTTACTCGATGTCCCGCAGCGCCACAGTGCAAACAAAGTCCTAGCCTCGTTCTACAGCTCTCCCAAAGGTGACCTGGCTTCTTACAGAAATGACAAGTCTGTTGTGTCTCTCTTGGAGGCTGCTGTTGATCCTGCTGAATACGAATTGGCGTCTGGTACTGTTGTTGATACTGATACGCCCATGGATGTTGTTGGATAGGAACTGGTGCTAGGTACTGCGGTGGATGCTGAAATGTCCATGGTTGTTGCTGATTATGAAATGGTACTTGGTACTGTTGTTGGTGCTGAAGACGGGGATGCTTGGCTGGTCCTGCGCTACCATCCGTGTCTCCAAAAGTATTGTGACTCCTCTTAGGCCTGAGATCCAGATCCTCTTCTGCAATCTGAGCATCCATCAAGATAGGCTCATAGGTAGCGGTACGACGACCAGAAGTGCGTGACCTAATCTCTCTCGTCAGTCCCTTTCTAAATTTTCGGGCTCGATCTCCTGGGTCTCGAATCATGGACGATGCAAAACGGCTCAATCTACAGAATTCTGCAGCGTACTCGTCGACCGACATGTTTCCTTGAACTAAGTCATGAAACTGACTTTCCAAGGTTCCCAATGCCACATCGAAAAAGAACTTTTCCTTGAAGAGCTCCTTGAAGGTCTCCCAAGTAAGTCCTTGCGCAGAAATTCTCGGCTCCGTGCGATACCACGTAAGTGCGATATCGAACATTTGACTGCCAGCGGCTTCTATCTGCAAGTTCTCCGGAATCTGGGTCAATCGCAGGCTTCTCTCTATATCCTCTAGCCAGTCGTCAGCGTAGAGTATCCCTTCGGTGCCTTTGAACTCTCGAGGCATCATCCTTTTGAAATCCACTATAGTGCCTGATTTCTGCTGTTGCTGGCCAGGAATCTGCTGGTACTGTGCTACTCTCTCCAAAGCTTGGAGAGTCACTTGATGAGCATTCTCCATGTTTTCTTTCATCAGCTCGGTTTGTGCCTGGTGCGCTTCTGCTTGCACCCTCTGAGCCTCAGCTTGAACTCGCTGAGCGTCTGCCGCCACTCTCTGGGCATCTACCATGCCTTGGATCAAGGTAAACATCTGCGTTCCGTCAATGGGCAAACCTCCGGGAATCGGAGTTGATGGAGGAGGAAGGTTGTCCGTCACAGCTGCGGCAATCTTCTTAACAGGTGGAGGAGGAGGATCCCCGAAAAGTGTAGAAACTCCCACATGCATCGGAGATATAGGAGGAACTACGGACGTCTGTCCATCAGGTGGAGAGGTGGCAGACCCCTCTAAAGCTGATGTTCCCGCTCTCATAGACCGTGTCTGCGGCGACATCCTGAAGACAGATCCCAAAGAATCAATTTAGGCAAAAATGCGATATCATCAAGGAAGGACAGTACAGTTCTAAAGAACAACATTCAAGATAAAAGATTGGGAATAAACCCTAGTTGTGATTACACAGGTCAAAGATGCATCCAAGGTCTGATACCTCTATCCCCTAGGTATCACAGTCCAACCACACTCACTGCTAGCTTCCTTACTTACTGCAATCGTCGATGCTAGTTATTCTTATCACTCAAGTGCATATCAATTGCAACACTCTATACTAAGTACTACTCTCTCTAATACAATCTTAGATGGGCACCCAAGTCAGTGGGCAGTGAGATCTCAATTATACTCAAGCCAACAGATCCTTACACATGCATCTTATCTACTTATATTATAATATATCTCTCCCACTATAAAATCCTATCCTCAATTAAAATTCCTCAAAATAACTCCTCGAATAAATTTTATAGAAAAATGCATATACTTCCCTCAAGGTTAATTATTTTAAATACTGAAATGAAAATTTTATCACTTCCAAAAATCCTTACAGTTTGTCTATGTTCATTGGATCGAATCTGAATTCCTCAAAATAAATTTTAATAACCATATTTCAACTCCTCGATTTCAAAGTTTTTGCAATTCATTGAAATCATCAAAATAATTTTTTTTTTTTATAACAATCTCAATCTTCTCAGAATTCAAAAATTTGAAATTCATTTTCAATCTTCAATTAAAAATTTAAATCCACCTTCCGTAGTCCAATAGCTCTAATGTTAATCATTTTCACTGCCCTCATCGACATGCGTTATCAGATAATACCATAATTCAGTCTGCAAATTCATCTTGATATGGATCAACCCTACAATGAAACCAAAATCCTAATTTAATACCTAATTAACAACAATCAATTCAATATCAACAAGGGAGAATGGACGGAACAAGGGAATGATTTAAATTGGAAATTATAACAAGATTCTCAGGGGTCATCCCAGGAATCTCTCAAGGAATTGTGATTGAGTATTTGCTCTCGTCCTAGTATCCTATGTCCTAGATTCTATCGCAGGCACGCAGTAGTATAACAAGGATGTCACACTACCACGACATCGCTCTAATTGCGAAGTTTGACCTGCATGGGCCACCACTAAAAATGTGTCACGACCCGCACCCGGTTTAGGGGCACGAGTGCGTGGGTACGTCCAGCCTACGCCGCAGCATCGGCGGTAGAACGCTGTCAAGGTCTTGATACTATCTAACTAATGTCACGCAAGCATCCAATCTCCATTAGGAGGCACGGATGACACAAATAAGATGAACACATACTCAATCACAGGATTACAGCACGATAAGATTTCGAATAGTAAAACTAAAATTAAACACAACACAAGTCCACAAGTAATATTCTAACTCAACAATATCCAAGAATCATCAAAATGCCGGAGACAAATCCGGTACCAAATAGTCTACTTAAAGAACTAACAATAAATAATAACTCCGGCTAGACCTTCCAGAATCACAACTAAACTACCAAGTCTGCAGCTACTCACCATATGGTCCATAAAGTGTCGGACAGCGGTCCTCTAAGGCATAGTCTGGAAAAATATTTCCAGTCAGGAAGGAGCAAAGCAACACTCTCAAATAACAGTTCCATTAATTGATAATGTCTATAATACAATAAAACATGTCATGCTAGCTACTGAGAAGACAGTGAAATAAATGCAATGGCAATTTAAGAGAGACAGGCAATATAAAGAGACAGGTAATAGGCAATATGATACAGTCAGTGCATGTATGGAATTAAAAGAACAAGGAACAGTATCATATACGGGTGATGTAGTATATGATTTAAAATAGGGAACTATAATCTATTCTAAGTGTTTGAAATAGTAGTTTCAAAATGTGATCGTCTTGGGAACATGTACGATAGCTACAGGGCCTGGCTAATCATGGGTGAAGAGCATGATTAACACTTACAATTTCTATACTACAATAAGAGGTTATGATCATATTTCTTACTACTACTTCCCCGCCTCCAACTAGTACTGTGGATCCAACCATGACACGTCACGATACACGAGCAAGTCAAGTCTATCATGTACGATGTCTAAATATACATGTCGGGTACAATGTCAATACGATAATCAAGATAACATCTCATGACTGCAGATCCAAGCTATACTAGTCCGTGTAGCACAGTGTTAAAGATTCAGTTGTAACATTTCAAGATCATTGAACTTATAGCAATTATCAAGAATTGGAAATTATCAGAGAATGTACTTGCCTTGGGTCCTTAGCTGGTAATTATGGATGTCCTGTTCCAAAGTATCCCCTGGGTGAACCAACAGTCCTATAACATATCACAATTACAATACTTGTATCAGATGCTATCCTAACACACAGAAGAATTATACTGGCCTCAGGGCTATGCCAGGCAGGGCACTAGTCAACTAGGGTCACCTAGTAGATAGATACATAATTATACACATCTTAATTAACATATGTACTTACAATATACATATCAAATTAAATACATATACAAAATATATGTATATATATATATTAAAATATGCTAAGGTTTTATACAAATATACATACATATATATATATCAAAATAATTATACATATAGAAATATATGCATTTATACCAGTTAAATTTAATACCCACACTTACATATATTAATTAAATATATACATATACATATATTAGATTATGTATACATTAACATGCACATTAATTATATATACATTAACATATATATACTAAGAAATATTTATACTAAATTGTTTGTATACATATATACCAATATATATATATAACAAATATATACTAAGAAATATACCAAAAAAAATATATAAATTGATTTAAATATATACATATACGTATACACATTAATTATACATACAACAGAATTTCAATAATACATTTATATACTTATACATATATATATAATATATAAATATACATACACTATACTATACATGTACATTTATTAAAAATATACATTACTAATTATTTGCATACTATACATGTTCACGTATTAAAGCATTAATTAAGTACCTACAATTCCATATACATATAGTATATATATACTCATATATATATGTACGTATATATATGCACATATATATATACATATATATATATATATAGATATATATATATATATAAAGAGGGAAGGGGAGAGAGGAGGCTTACTGTGATGGGGGACTGGCCGCCGAAGTTCGGCCGGGGGGTCGGCAGAGGGCCGCCGGGCGCAGTGAGGCCGCCGGGTTGGAGTTAGCAGCGGCTGATCAGCCGTCGCCGGACCGCGGGACACAGCAGAGAGGAGCTCGCCGTGCGGGTTGGTGAAGGCAGTGGAGGGAAGTCGGCCGCTTGTCGGACTAGCACAGGTGGAGATGGTGGTGGTGATAGTTGGAGGAGATGGAGGGAGAGCCGCCGGCCGTCGGTGGCGCGAGGGGGAGCAGCGGAGAGCCTGTGGGCTGCACGCAGAGAGGAGCAGCAGCCGCCGCCGGGGATCGGCTAGGCCGGCCGCCGGAGTTGTCGGCCTGGAGCAGCCGCCGGGCGCGAGTAAGGGGGGTCGGCTGCCGGGAACAGGGGTAGTCGGGGAGGGGAGCACAGTAGATGATGGGTTGAAGAACAGTGTGTTTCCCCCCCCCTTTGAGGGTTTGAATTTCAAACTCAAAAAAATAAAAGAAGGAGAAGAAGAAAGGAAGAAGAAGAAGAAGAAGAAAAAAGAAGAAAGGAGAAGGAGAAGAATTTCATACGTATGAGAGAGGGAGGTGGCTTGTGAGGAGGTGGGGGCTTGCTTGGGGATTAGGGTTGATGTAGACATGTCATTATATAGGATGAGGGGATTTTGATGGAGGGTTGTGATTGACCCCTAGAATGAGTGGCTCAGATTGAACATGAGGGAAATTAATTCATGTAGGAAAAATGCAATTTGGTCCTCAAGTAAATAATCTTTCCATTTGGTCTTGGACAATGGGGTGATGACACCTACAATTGAATAATTGCAACTTAGCCCCTTAAATTTGGGAAATTGCACAAACACATAAAATGATGAAAATTTGGCGGGCGATTCGGGGTCCGGTATTTTGTAGGGTCAGGGGACGCTGCAAGACTGGTATGGGCTCGATTAGCAGGGCACTGGAATTAAATTGGGATTTTAGAATCAGATAAAAATGGTATCCTCAATTTAAATAGAAATAAATGCAAGTTGTGTTCAACAATTAATTAGGAGTACATGGAGCCAAAATCAGGTCAGGTCATCAATATCAATATTGAAGAAGACTCAGAACAGAATATTACCCTAATTTGGGTCGCACGAAAAATAGGTCAAGATTGTCTCCAATCTCGATTGGAACGCACAACGATGAAAAAATAGGGATTTAAAAATAACGTCCGCGACAATTTTTGTGCGGCCAGAAATAATGTACAGAGAGCATAATGGTGAGTTGCAAAAATAGCAGAATTGAAGGCGGGCATGTCTAGGGCAAGATGGTAAAATTTGTTGGGAGACAAAAGTCAGGGTAGCGCTCCAAATATCGAAGCAAAGGCAATGCGCAAAAATATATTAAATAAAATACAGTAATTAATTACAATCTCCAAATATTAAATTTTAGAAAAATAATAAAATCCAGAATCCTATACTTCGGACAGGTGTTCATCTGCTGGCTTCTAGGTCAAGTCTGCTAGTTTAAAATAAAATAAATAAACACTGCATATAATTGTATATTTAATTACACATCACATAATCATTTAAATTAAATACTATCATGCAATTAAATTAATTGTAAATACCATAATATTAAATATTGCAAAAAGTCGAAAATACCCCTGTTTTCGGAATGTGGTAGTGACAAGTCTACCCACCTTAAAAGAATTTCGTCCTCGAAATTTAAAATCCTCATACTAGTGTTTAATCATACACATTATTATTCCTGCAAATTTAAATTTGTCATCCATGAAATCAGGTTATAATCCACAATATCTTTTCACAAATTTTAAAATTCTAAAATTATTTCATTCCGAAAAATCCTCGAAATAGAATCAAAATCCATTTCTATCAAAAATTTCCCTGAAAGTTTTGAGTTAATAATTCAATACCCGAAATTTAATATCCACTCCTCAAAATACTCAACAATATGATATTTAAGGATTCTCCAAATGTGACATCCAAATATAAAGTTCTAAAATTCATAACTTGCAATTAAATAAATACATTGATAAATCTCCCGAAATTTCCAAATTAAAAACCAACTTAAACATGTCATAATCTTTCCTGGAATTAATTAAACCACCAATTATGAAATATTAATTTCTTAACCCTCTATTTAAATCATTGGTCATCCTCGAATGTAATCATCTAGCCTCTCTTGTCAAGTCATAACCCCTTCGTGAATCTTCGTCATGGTAAAACCCAAATAATCATGGTCTAAGAAAATCTTCCTACACTCATACAACATGCAACCTAAGGGAATATGTACGGTTATGGTGTCTTGTCATGGTATTTGCAGTATCTGTATCAGGGGTACTACTAACTACATTCTAACAAGAAAATCATGCATGCAAGCTACGGTACTAAGGTATCAGTCAATAAATCAAATAGATAGGAACAAGAGGAAGGAAGGAACAGAACCTGCTAACACATTACCTGTAGTATCGGTCTCCTCGACCGTCACCGCAAATGCCCGTCCTGCTGGGGTGGTTTCCTTCGCGGGTGCTGAGCAATATACGGTTCCACAGGTAGCCTAACTGGATCTCTATAATCTGAAGTTGTGCGCTGGCCGGAAAGATAAGAGGCTAGAAGACAATCCCTTACTCGATGTCCCGCAGCGCCACAGTGCAAACAAAGTCCTAGCCTCGTTCTACAGCTCTCCCAAAGGTGACCTGGCTTCTTACAGAAATGATAAGTCTGTTGTGTCTCTCTTGGAGGCTGCTGTTGATCCTGCTGAATACGAATTGGCGTCTGGTACTGTTGTTGATACTGATACGCCCATGGATGTTGTTGGATAGGAACTGGTGCTAGGTACTGCGGTGGATGCTGAAATGTCCATGGTTGTTGCTGATTATGAAATGGTACTTGGTACTGTTATTGGTGCTGAATACGGGGATGCTTGGCTGGTCCTGCGCTACCATCCGTGTCTCCAAAAGTATTGTGACTCCTCTTAGGCCTGAGATCCAGATCCTCTTCTGCAATCTGAGCATCCATCAAGATAGGCTCATAGGTAGCGGTACGACGACCAGAAGTGCGTGACCTAATCTCTCTCGTCAGTCCCTTTCTAAATTTTCGGGCTCGATCTCCTGGGTCTCGAATCATGGACGATGCAAAACGACTCAATCTACAGAATTCTGCAGCGTACTCGTCGACCGACATGTTTCCTTGAACTAAGTCATGAAACTGACTTTCCAAGGTTCCCAATGCCACATCGGGAAAGAACTTTTCCTTGAAGAGCTCCTTGAAGGTCTCCCAAGTAAGTCCTTGCGCAGAAATTCTCGGCTCCGTGCGATACCACGTAAGTGCGATATCGAACATTTGACTGCCAGCGGCTTTTATCTGCAAGTTCTCCGGAATCTGGGTCAATCGCAGGCTTCTCTCTATATCCTCTAGCCAGTCGTCAGCGTAGAGTATCCCTTCGGTGCCTTTGAACTCTCGAGGCATCATCCTTTTGAAATCCACTATAGTGCCTGATTTCTGCTGTTGCTGGCCAGGAATCTGCTGGTACTGTGCTACTCTCTCCAAAGCTTGGAGAGTCACTTGATGAGCATTCTCCATGTTTTCTTTCATCAGCTCGGTTTGTGCCTGGTGTGCTTCTGCTTGCACCCTCTGAGCCTCAGCTTGAACTCGCTGAGCGTCTGCCGCCACTCTCTGGGCATCTACCATGCCTTGGATCAAGGTAAACATCTGTGTTCCGTCAATGGGCAAACCTCCGGGAATCGGAGTTGATGGAGGAGGAAGGTTGTCCGTCACAGCTGCGGCAATCTTCTTAACAGGTGGAGGAGGAGGATCCCCGAAAAGTGTAGAAACTCCCACATGCATCGGAGATATAGGAGGAACTACGGACGTCTGTCCATCAGGTGGAGAGGTGGCAGACCCCTCTAAAGCTGATGTTCCCGCTCTCATAGACCGTGTCTGCGGCGACATCCTGAAGACAGATCCCAAAGAATCAATTTAGGCAAAAATGCGATATCATCAAGGAAGGACAGTACAGTTCTAAAGAACAACATTCAAGATAAAAGATTGGGAATAAACCCTAGTTGTGATTACACAGGTCAAAGATGCATCCAAGGTCTGATACCTCTATCCCCTAGGTATCACAGTCCAACCACACTCACTGCTAGCTTCCTTACTTACTGCAATCGTCGATGCTAGTTATTCTTATCACTCAAGTGCATATCAATTGCAACACTCTATACTAAGTACTACTCTCTCTAATACAATCTTAGATGGGCACCCAAGTCAGTGGGCAGTGAGATCTCAATTATACTCAAGCCAACAGATCCTTACACATGCATCTTATCTACTTATATTATAATATATCTCTCCCACTATAAAATCCTATCCTCAATTAAAATTCCTCAAAATAACTCCTCGAATAAATTTTATAGAAAAATGCATATACTTCCCTCAAGGTTAATTATTTTAAATACTGAAATGAAAATTTTATCACTTCCAAAAATCCTTACAGTTTGTCTATGTTCATTGGATCGAATCTGAATTCCTCAAAATAAATTTTAATAACCATATTTCAACTCCTCGATTTCAAAGTTTTTGCAATTCATTGAAATCATCAAAATAATTTTTTTTTTTTTTATAACAATCTCAATCTTCTCAGAATTCAAAAATTTGAAATTCATTTTCAATCTTCAATTAAAAATTTAAATCCACCTTCCGTAGTCCAATAGCTCTAATGTTAATCATTTTCACTGCCCTCATCGACATGCGTTATCAGATAATACCATAATTCAGTCTGCAAATTCATCTTGATATGGATCAACCCTACAATGAAACCAAAATCCTAATTTAATACCTAATTAACAACAATCAATTCAATATCAACAAGGGAGAATGGACGGAACAAGGGAATGATTTAAATTGGAAATTATAACAAGATTCTCAGGGGTCATCCCAGGAATCTCTCAAGGAATTGTGATTGAGTATTTGCTCTCGTCCTAGTATCCTATGTCCTAGATTCTATCGCAGGCACGCAGTAGTATAACAAGGATGTCACACTACCACGACATCGCTCTAATTGCGAAGTTTGACCTGCATGGGCCACCACTAAAAATGTGTCACGACCCGCACCCGGTTTAGGGGCACGAGTGCGTGGGTACGTCCAGCCTACGCCGCAGCATCGGCGGTAGAACGCTGTCAAGGTCTTGATACTATCTAACTAATGTCACGCAAGCATCCAATCTCCATTAGGAGGCACGGATGACACAAATAAGATGAACACATACTCAATCACAGGATTACAGCACGATAAGATTTCGAATAGTAAAACTAAAATTAAACACAACACAAGTCCACAAGTAATATTCTAACTCAACAATATCCAAGAATCATCAAAATGCCGGAGACAAATCCGGTACCAAATAGTCTACTTAAAGAACTAACAATAAATAATAACTCCGGCTAGACCTTCCAGAATCACAACTAAACTACCAAGTCTGCAGCTACTCACCATATGGTCCATAAAGTGTCGGACAGCGGTCCTCTAAGGCATAGTCTGGAAAAATATTTCCAGTCAGGAAGGAGCAAAGCAACACTCTCAAATAACAGTTCCATTAATTGATAATGTCTATAATACAATAAAACATGTCATGCTAGCTACTGAGAAGACAGTGAAATAAATGCAATGGCAATTTAAGAGAGACAGGCAATATAAAGAGACAGGTAATAGGCAATATGATACAGTCAGTGCATGTATGGAATTAAAAGAACAAGGAACAGTATCATATACGGGTGATGTAGTATATGATTTAAAATAGGGAACTATAATCTATTCTAAGTGTTTGAAATAGTAGTTTCAAAATGTGATCGTCTTGGGAACATGTACGATAGCTACAGGGCCTGGCTAATCATGGGTGAAGAGCATGATTAACACTTACAATTTCTATACTACAATAAGAGGTTATGATCATATTTCTTACTACTACTTCCCCGCCTCCAACTAGTACTGTGGATCCAACCATGACACGTCACGATACACGAGCAAGTCAAGTCTATCATGTACGATGTCTAAATATACATGTCGGGTACAATGTCAATACGATAATCAAGATAACATCTCATGACTGCAGATCCAAGCTATACTAGTCCGTGTAGCACAGTGTTAAAGATTCAGTTGTAACATTTCAAGATCATTGAACTTATAGCAATTATCAAGAATTGGAAATTATCAGAGAATGTACTTGCCTTGGGTCCTTAGCTGGTAATTATGGATGTCCTGTTCCAAAGTATCCCCTGGGTGAACCAACAGTCCTATAACATATCACAATTACAATACTTGTATCAGATGCTATCCTAACACACAGAAGAATTATACTGGCCTCAGGGCTATGCCAGGCAGGGCACTAGTCAACTAGGGTCACCTAGTAGATAGATACATAATTATACACATCTTAATTAACATATGTACTTACAATATACATATCAAATTAAATACATATACAAAATATATGTATATATACATATATATTAAAATATGCTAAGGTTTTATACAAATATACATACATATATATATATCAAAATAATTATACACATAGAAATATATGCATTTATACCAGTTAAATTTAATACCCACACTTACATATATTAATTAAATATATACATATACATATATTAGATTATGTATACATTAACATGCACATTAATTATATATACATTAACATATATATACTAAGAAATATTTATACTAAATTGTTTGTATACATATATACCAATATATATATAACAAATATATACTAAGAAATATACCAAAAAAAATATATAAATTGATTTAAATATATACATATACGTATACACATTAATTATACATACAACAGAATTTCAATAATACATTTATATACTTATACATATATATATAATATATAAATATACATACACTATACTATACATGTACATTTATTAAAAATATACATTACTAATTATTTGCATACTATACATGTTCACGTATTAAAGCATTAATTAAGTACCTACAATTCCATATACATATAGTATATATATACTCATATATATATGTACGTATATATATGCACATATATATATACATATATATATATATATAGATATATATATATAAATATAAAGAGGGAAGGGGAGAGAGGAGGCTTACTGTGATGGGGGACGGGCCGCCGAAGTTCGGCCGGGGGGTCGGCAGAGGGCCGCCGGGCGCAGTGAGGCCGCCGGGTTGGAGTTAGCAGCGGCTGATCAGCCGTCGCCGGACCGCGGGACACAGCAGGGAGGAGCTCGCCGTGCGGGTTGGTGAAGGCAGTGGAGGGAAGTCGGCCGCTTGCCGGACTAGCACAGGTGGAGATGGTGGTGGTGATAGTTGGAGGAGATGGAGGGAGAGCCGCCGGCCGTCGGTGGCGTGAGGGGGAGCAGCGGAGAGCCTGTGGGCTGCACGCAGAGAGGAGCAGCAGCCGCCGCCGGGGATCGGCTAGGCCGGCCGCCGGAGTTGTCGGCCTGGAGCAGCCGCCGGGCGTGAGTAAGGGGGGTCGGCTGCCGGGAACAGGGGTAGTCGGGGAGGGGAGCACAGTAGATGATGGGTTGAAGAACAGTGTGTTTCCCCCCCCTTTGAGGGTTTGAATTTCAAACTCAAAAAAATAAAAGAAGGAGAAGAAGAAAGGAAGAAGAAGAAGAAGAAGAAAAAAGAAGAAAGGAGAAGGAGAAGAATTTCATACGTATGAGAGAGGGAGGTGGCTTGTGAGGAGGTGGGGGCTTGCTTGGGGATTATGGTTGATGTAGACATGTCATTATATAGGATGAGGGGATTTTGATGGAGGGTTGTGATTGACCCCTAGAATGAGTGGCTCAGATTGAACATGAGGGAAATTAATTCATGTAGGAAAAATGCAATTTGGTCCTTAAGTAAATAATCTTTCCATTTGGTCTTGGACAATGGGGTAATGACACCTACAATTGAATAATTGCAACTTAGCCCCTTAAATTTGGGAAATTGCACAAACACATAAAATGACGAAAATTTGGCGGGCGATTCGGGGTCCGGTATTTTGTAGGGTCAGGGGACGCTGCAAGACTGGTATGGGCTCGATTAGCAGGGCACTGGAATTAAATTGGGATTTTAGAATCAGATAAAAATGGTATCCTCAATTTAAATAGAAATAAATGCAAGTTGTGTTCAACAATTAATTAGGAGTACATGGAGCCAAAATCAGGTCAGGTCATCAATATCAATATTGAAGAAGACTCAGAACAGAATATTACCCTAATTTGGGTCGCACAAAAAATAGGTCAAAATTGTCTCCAATCTCGATTGGAACGCACAACAATGAAAAAATAGGGATTTAAAAATAACGTCCGCGACGATTTTTGTGCGGCCAGAAATAATGTACAGAGAGCATAATGGTGAGTTGCAAAAATAGCAGAATTGAAGGCGGGCATGTCTAGGGCAAGATGGTAAAATTTGTTGGGAGACAAAAGTCAGGGTAGCGCTCCAAATATCGAAGCAAAGGCAATGCGCAAAAATATATTAAATAAAATACAGTAATTAATTACAATCTCCAAATATTAAATTCTAGAAAAATAATAAAATCCAGAATCCTATACTTCGGACAGGTGTTCATCTGCTGGCTTCTAGGTCAAGTCTGCTAGTTCAAAATAAAATAAATAAACACTGCATATAATTGTATATTTAATTACACATCACATAATCATTTAAATTAAATACTATCATGCAATTAAATTAATTATAAATACCATAATATTAAATATTGCAAAAAGTCGAAAATACCCCTGTTTTCGGAATGTAGTAGTGACACTTCAAGTACCTGGATATTTGCCCACAAACATGGGTCAGTACTACCACATGTACTGGTGAGCGACCGTGGCCAAACTTACCTTAGAAATCCACACTAAGTAAAGCATATGTAGCTAGCATTATTAGGTGATCTTTCTGGTTGTCTAGTTTCTTTTTTAACAATTCATGCAAGGAAACATAGACAATATATAGCATATGCATATGATATTTCTTACCCACGGCTGAGCGGTTATCCCTGCAGTAGACACACAAGTTAGTCACAATTTACATATGTGCATAAACTTATGTATCAATCTTCTGATGTCACAAACGATAGGTATGCAAGAAGGTAAACCTAGCATGCGCCCTATCTATATGATGGTCCATGAGTTTCCCCATTATTCAACAATACCCCCCAAGATCCCGAAGGACCGGACGTCAGGGTGCTCTCACAATCCCTTCCGGACCGACCGATTCCCAGTGCCCCAGAAATCGATCGAGAGACTATTACCTTGTGCACAAGTTGTCCGAGACCCATGCATGGCAAGCAAACATTTATAAATCAACTCTTAGGATACACAACATTAGCAAGCATATAACAATCCAATAGCCACACCCCCCAAGATCCCGTAGGACCGGACGTCAGGGCGGACTACTAGACTCATCTTCTTCTCGTTCTTCTTTTACACTTGACACAAACACTAACCATGAATGTTCAATGCATGATATAGTGATGCAACAAGTAAGTAAGGGCAACATTTAATGAAGTAAAGCAGAACTCTATTTATAGCATGCAGTTTATTTCTTAGCTTATCTTTTTAGTGAGGCAACATTTAGTGAACTAGAGATTCTTTTCATTTAGGCATGTGAACTGAAAGATTCATCGAAGGGCCTAAGCCACTCACCAAATGAATCGAACGAGAGGATGGGGAAGCCTTAAGCGACGTTCACTCTTTGGTTATGCGTCCTAAAAATACAACAATACTTGGTTAGCATACTTCGATCTCTTTTCCTTACGATTCGAAAAGAACGCGCAAGCGAGAAGGCGAAATCATGAAAACCAAGTCATCGAAAACAACTCAAAACACAAAGCAACACAAAACCAAAAAGCAAAGCAACTGACGAAAACTCTTGGACTCATTTCAATTGAAGCCGTTCGATTAATTCGAAGGGTTCATTGCACTTCGTCCGTGTTGATTTGGCGGTAAGGTTTCCCGAGACTCGATTCTCAACCGAGTCGAAGCAGCTTAGTGTTCCATAAGTAACCGTTTGGAGCGGGGTATTACATACTACCCCACTGAGAAGAAGTTTCGTCCATAAAACTTAAGAAATCAAGAAGGCGATATACGATGCATCAAGAGATCAAAGGAAACAGACTCACCAACATCGTGTCCACTCTTATCACCCTTAATATTCAACTGATATACTCTCGACCTTCTTATCTGATCAGTTGGGTCAAGAGCAGGACCCGGAGGGGTATGAGTTTCTACACCTGCATCATCCCCTGGGTTCTCAGTGACTTTCCTCTTCGGGCAATTTTGAGACTCATGGCCAGGTTGCCCACACTTATAACACAGCCTATTGAAGGCATAACAGGTTTTTTATGTGACCAGTACGGCCACAATGGCTGCAAACTTTTCCGCAGTTCTCACCCGCATTGGCTTGTTTCTCGGGATATATTTTCTTCTCGCCATTGTGGTATCGTTTAGCAGGAGGGTTTCGAGGAGCGGGTACCTTCTTCGCAGCACCTTGCGGCATAAACTGCTCATTCTGCATCGCTGCCTCAAATGCTTGGATGTACATTTTGCACTCCCGGTTCATAACATCTTTTCTCAGATTATCGTTTAAGCCTTTTATGAACCGATGTGTGCGGGCTCCCTCGTCGGGAATCATCGAACTAGCGAACTTAGCAAGCTTGGAAAATTTCGACTCATAATCTTCGACGGACATGTTTTCTTGCTTAAGTTCGGTAAACTCGTCTTCTTTTCTCTGCCTGACAGCAGATGGAAGGTAATGTGCAAGGAATGCTTCCTTGAACATTCCCCAAGTGATCCTACGTCCTGATGCTTGGTGGCGAGGTCTACTTTCTTGACTTCCCACCAACCGTGTGCACGTAACCGCAGCTGCATATCTGCACACGCCACCCTCTTGTTCGCAGGTATTGAAGCAAAGCTAAACAAGCTCTCCATCTTTACGACCCAGTCCATCACCTTATCCGGCGTGGTCCTGCCTTCAAACTCCGGAGGGTTCAACTTCAGAAACTCAGCGCCTTTAAAGGTAGACTTTTCGGCCGCGCGATGAGGCTCATTTGTTTCTGCTAATCCTGCATCTTGAGGCATGGTCGGGCAGTCACAGGTGTTGCTGCGGTTCCCGATGCACCACTGTGTGCTACTAGTGTTGTCACAATTTGAGTCAGGGAGTCAAGCTGTTTTTGTTGTGCCAAGGCTCTAGCATCAGCTCATTGCTACTGAGCCTCGAATCGTTCTTGTTGTGCAGCATGACGATCATTTTGATTCTGTAGCATTGCAATCAGTCTATCCATTTGATCATCGCTCACGCTAGCTGCGTGCGATGTCTCAGGGTTACTAGCACCTGTTTTTGTCATCTTTGCTGCAAAAGAGAGTAGCTTGCATTAGTCTCATAACGTATTATGGACTTATTGCATGGGACGTTGGGTTTTTCATACTCTTAGGGACCTTTCATACTCTCAATTTACTTCTTATAGATTCGAAATCAATTTTCGAAATTCAGGACTTTTGAAATCGCTTGAAAACTTATATCATTTTCGAAAACGATATTTGAAGAGACCAAGGACGTAAAGCCATGCTCTGATACCACCTGTCGCGTCTCGATCCCGTAGGGGCTGATCGTCCTCGCTTGGTCCCTACGGAACCGTTCGTCCTCGCTTGGGCGCGATGCCGTACAAGCCTAAGTTGTGCTTGCACCAGGCAACGTACCTACACAAGACACAAGTTAGACGAAAATATACATATATAGGCACAGAGTAAAATGCAGAGAACCAAAGTTGAACACATTCGATAGGCACACAAAATACTTTCATTTTATTGAATACTGAAGATTTGGATTACAAAGTGCTTGCTTGGCTGAGTTACAAAATATGCCTTAGAAGGCTTACAACTCTTTTTACATTCCCAAAACTAGTCACAACGCCCATTACATTACATCCTTATAGTAGGACCAAAATAACAAAATATCTAGTAGAAGAGGAGTAGCCCACTGGAGAGGTAAACAACGGTGGAAGCAGCACGAACACAGTCCTATGGAAGGGTGCGCACACGCTGGTTCAGATTCAGGATGCTTGCCAAACTCTCGCTTCCAGTACCTGGATATTTGCCCACAAACATGGGTCAGTACTACCACATGTACTGGTGAGCGACCGTGGCCAAACTCACCTTAGAAATCCACACTAAGTAAAGCATATGAAGCTAGCATTATTAGGTGATCTTTCTGGTTGTCTAGTTTCTTTTTTAATAATTCATGCAAGGAAACATAGACAATATATAGCATATGCATATGATATTTCTTACCCACGGCCGAGCGGTTATCCCTGCAGCAGACACACAAGTTAGTCATAATTTATATATGTGCATAAACTTATGTATCAATCTTCTGATATCACAAACGATAGGTATACAAGAAGGTAAACCTAGCATGCGTCCTATCTATATGACGGTCCATGAGTTTCCCCATTATTGGACAATAACACCCCCCAAGATCTCGAAGGACCGGACGTCAGGGTGCTCTCACAATCCCTTCCGGACCGACCGATTCCTTGTGCAGAAGTTGTCCGAGACCCATGCATGGCAAGCAAACATTTATAAATCAACTCTTAGGATACACAATATTAGCAAGCATATAACAATCCAATAGCCACACCCCCCAAGATCCCATAGGACCGGACGTCAGGACAGACTACTAGACTCATCTTCTTCTCGTTCTTCTTTTACACTTGACACAAACACTAACCATGAATTTTTAATGCACGATATAGTGATGCAACAAGTAAGTAAGGGGCAACATTTAATAAAGTAAAGCAGAACTCTATTTATAGCATGCAGTTCATTTCTTAGCTTATCTTTTTAGTGACGCAACATTTAGTGAGCTAGAGATTTTTTTTATTTAGGCATGTGAACTGAAAGATTCATCGAAGGGCCTAAGCCACTCACCAAATGAATCGAACGAGAGGATGGGGAAGCCTTAAGCGACGTTCACACTTTGGTTATGCGTCCTGAAAATGCAACAATACTTGGTTAGCATACTTCGATCTCTTTTCCTTACGATTCGAAAAGAACGCGCAAGCGAGAAGGCAAAATCATAAAAACCAAGTCACCGAAAGCAACTCAAAACACAAAGCAACACAAAACCAAAAAGCAAAGCAACCAACGAAAACTCTTGGACCCATTTCAATAAAAGCCGTTCGATTAATTCAAAGGGTTCATTGCACTTCGTCCGTATTGATTTAGCGGTAAGGTTTCCCCGAGACTCGATTCTCAACCGAGTCGAAGCAGCTTAGTATTCCATAAGTAACCGTTTGGAGCGGGGCGTTACAATATCTGTCAAGATATCTCAACTTCTAAATGGAGGATAATATGAGAATATGATAATGGTAAATAATACTCAATCATAATATAAACTAAAGGAAGATATGGCACGATATAGAATAGAAGAAAAGAAATACATAGTCAAATACATCACAAGTCCAATAGTCTAATCATAACTCAATAATCTCAAATATAGTACATGCCAAAAGTGTTTAACTCAATATCATAAATGAACTAGCTAAGTCTCATCGATTGCTGATACTATCTCAATAGGTTCTACGGGTGCTATCTCAAACCAATAGAGTTCCAATAATTAATAAAAACTATGAAACATCAATATCAATAAAAATAAATGATGGAAATAACTGAACTAGCAGATATCACGAGATAAAGCATCATGATGGTAAATAATGGCAATAATTTAAGAATAATATGATGAGAAACATCAATATAATAAACTAAAATAAAGGAAATAATATAGTAAATGTGTCTTAAAATATTAGTAAGATAGTGTGATCGGCTTGGGCCTAACACGGGCTATATATAAAAGGTAAGCTAGCGTGATCACACGTGAGTTGCATGATCTGCTAACTATCGTAGGCTACATTAAATCATGGGCTATAAGGTATGATCACATATCCACTAATATTTTTTTATCCCCCGACTAGTACACGGATCCAAATCATGACACATTATAATACGTATATCACACTACACGGTCTATAATATCATGCACTATGATCACATTCTATATAATCACGAAGATATCACAGTAATCACTGAGTAATCATGAAGTACGATACGATGATCACTGAGTCATCACAATAATAACATCTCAAAGACCAAGATCCACGTATACCAATCCGTATAACAATCATGCTAGGAATCAAATATCTCAATACTAATACATGAAACATAGAGACTATCAAATAAGAAAACTATCATAGAATGTACTCGCCTATGGTCCTGAGAAAATGGTATATCTCGGTATCCGAGCTGGTGTCACACAAACCTATATATGGAATATCATGTTACTGGGTGTAATGAATGAGAAATGAGTTAAAATGTACTAATATGCTTTTCTGTGTCAATACTAGGTCTCACTAGTCAAACTAAGTCAACTAAGGTCAAATGTTGACTTTTAGGGTCAAACTAGTCAATATTGGTCAAAACTAAGTCATACCTATATTTCTAGACCAAAACTAGTTTATATAGTCAATATTAGCTACACTAGTTATTATGGGATACTAGAGTATCATAACTACTAAGTAATAATACATAGCATATATGTATGTATAACACTAGCTATCCTCTAGCTAATACTAACTTAGCATTGATTACCTTAATACTATCCCAAGGTAATACCAACACCTTGCTATCAATTAAACTCCATACCTTTACCTTAGTATTCATTTGGACACCCCTCAAGTATCCATGTACCATATTGATACTAATACACATAAACAACTCATATCCTATCCTTATCTTCACTGCTAACTGATATATAATATATACTAACTTATCTCATGCATTACTTACCAACTCTAGTATATACTAACTAACTAAGACATCAACTTTACCCCCTCATTATGATACACCTCAGTGTATACTGATACCACATCAATGTATCCTCTAATTTACCTTGCTGCTACTATATTTGTTTGCTACCTAACAGTGTACAGGCAAGTGCACTGTCCTCCTCACACAATCCTCACATGGACACTAAACCCCCGACCTAACTAATCCCTCGTAAGGCCATTGCGCTAAATAATCAGTAATAGTATAAACCCCCTCACCCAAAATAGATATTTTGTGTATATTTTATATTATTATATTTATTATAGATATTAAATTTCTTTAAAATATTCTCTTAGTTAATTAGCAAATAATTTTTTTAATATATTTACTTATATAAATATTTATTTAGAATTATTTTTAGGTTATTTTAGATTTTTGAAGATTTTCTAGAATTTTTAGATAATTAAAACATAGGAAACATAAATTTTTAGGACTTCTATGATTTACTTTGAGACCATACTTGCATGTTATTCATACCAAATATTTATTTTAGGTTAAAATATTTAATTATATTTTTTTTATAATTTATTTAGAATTTTAAGAAATTTATTTAAAATTTTGAAATTAATTAGGATTTATTTGGTTATATATAGTCTTAATATTAGATAGATGTTAATTTAGTGTTAATAGATATTAATAAGATTATATATAAATTATTTATGTATTATCTTTATTTCTATTTAAAATTATAAATTATTGAGATAAACTTAAACTCTATTTTTAAATTAATTCAAATCCTGAGCCTACTGGGAAAGCAACTTCATGCATATCCTATCCTTATTTAAACTGATCCTATTCATATTCAAATGAGCCAATCCTAGTCGTATTCAATTAAGTAGTCTCCACCATTATAAATACCTCATCCTTCATATTTTTCTTCCCCAAATTCACCTCTTTTTCGTCCAAAAAGAGTCAAAATTCGTCATAAATTTAGCCTTATTTTCTAGTATGTTATGACGACTTAAAAAGACGATATCTCCTAGCTTCGGACGCCAAACTCGCTCCAATTTTTTTTTGAACCATATCAAGGTTAGTTTTCTGAATATATAAATTATTTTAATAATTTAAGAACCTATTTTTCCAGAAAATTCTAAAAGTGCCAGCTGTCCGAAATCAGACGTATTTTGGTATTTTCGAGATTTTGGGAGATCCCGAACTCGGAATTATAAACCGTTTGAAGTTTCGGAAAGCTGACATGATGAACTTCCAGAAAAGTATTTTTATAGAATTTAAAATATAAGTTTATTCTACTGTAAAATTTGTGCAACGTAGACGTAAATAGAAAACCACCGAAAACTGTCATCTGTGCGCCCTTATGGCCATAACTCTTTACTGACTTGTGATTTTATGAAACCATCTATTCCAGTGTTCATGTAGCATTAAAATATATAGGATTCCATACACAAATCCAGGATTTGAGTCGGTTGACTTTTTGGTCAACGGATTGCCTCGATTTGCGTGCCACGGATCACAAATCCTTAAAGTTGACTTTCTTTGGACCAAAATTAGAGCTTAACAATAAAATCAGATTATAATAAGATTAAAATACTATTTTAGGTTATTTTATTCAAAATTAAAATAGATTAAAATGGAGGAACCTATTCATCCACTTTTGTAACCTAACTTATTTAATTTATGTGACGGGTAGATCGGACGACGCCTTGAGTTGGGACTTCATTCTTTTTCAAATCAGGCAAGATACCTTGCCAAATTGCTTACAGTATTTTGCATGCTTAGTATATTTCTATATATTTATTGCATTTCTGTTTATTTATTGTATGTGTAGTTCCTTTCAGTCATTACTATATATTAGATATGTTGACACACACTTGACACTTAGCATCATGAGAGGACAATCATTAGGTGTATGAGCTTTTAACCACTATGGTAAACCGTAGTATATAGCTCGCACTACGGGCATGTGTCGCGCTGGTCGCTACCCCCCGCGGTATGTCGATTTCTGGAGTCTCGCTGGTCGCTACCCCCGCGGTATGTCGATTTCTGATATCCACTGACGAGTGTGTGAGTTGTGAGGTAGATCGAGTAGCCTACCCTTGCCCATACGTCAAAAAGTTGTCCTCATTTGCATTCATATAGATTATCTTGTACAGCGTACTTATATATTTTCAAATATTATGCATGTTTACTGTATTCAAATTGGCTTGCTTCTATGTATCTTGTTACGTCCCTCTGAGGACCTGGCCCTTCCAGGTGTCACTGTTCTTGAGTATTCGCAGGGGTGCAGATTCAGATGGTTACATATATTTTGAGGATGTCTTCTCTTCGAGCCCGTGATTGTTAACTGGTATTCTTATATTGTATTTGTTAATGTGTACTTATATTGTATTTTCTCTTATAATCGAGTTGGTAGTGGATTTGTTTCCATCCGACTGTCATCTTTAGATACTTCTTATTAAGATCTAGTTATATAGACGTTGGTTATTTATTTATATTGATTTTCTGTGGATGAGATTTAGGTTGTACCCTGTGACTTGTGATACATTTTATACCACTTGTGGATTTGATATTCATATTACAGCGTACGTATGGGTTATGGTTTCCATATATTGGAGTTGCCATATCCATGCGGCTGGCATGCTTACGTGTCCTAGTCCTATATATTTTGGGACTGGGGCGTGACAAATAGTTCCAGTTTCCCCTATAGTGAGATATTAACTCGGTCTAATAATATTAGTGGTCGGGTACTGCACTCCACTAGTACAGATGATATACAGAATCCTGGTGGCCTGTCTTGTACGCCATGATTTAATATCTAGGGGTGGCCGGCAAGAATGATCTTGGGATCCGTTCCCTCACAATGCTGCTACAAGTTTTAGTTACCTAATTAACCCTATAGTGATATGAAATCTTGTGTCTTGGTCACATAACTATCCTCCTGTATGTTGTACCTTGGTACGAATATGCTTGGGATGAATTAGTTTTTACGATTCAAATCTGGACTCATTCTGAGCGTAATGCAACAATCAATCAACTAATCTAACCACGCTATTCTGACTAGCTATAGGGGTTTTCGTGTAATTCTTATTTTACAGTACTAACGAGAATGTAACAAGAATATGCCTATAACATAACACCACAGTGTATATGTAACGGTTCAGTGCACGAGCAAGATGACACTTAGTGCATAATACAAGTTGTAGCACATCGGTGCGATATCAAGGAGTACCAGCACGGATACAAGTACCCAAGTCAGGATCTAGGGTCAATTAGTTAATCAAGTAAAATTCTTCTGAGCACATCCTAGCATGTATATCGTGCCAGGTAAACGACTAGTGCTTCTACTATAAGGTTCTACTTGGACCTATACTTTTATCATAGGGTACATCAAACAATTATCATTATTCAGATAATAAGGAACAATATAAGTCCTTAATTCACTATCACATACAAGATCACAAGATTTTGATAAGAAATCAGACTAATTGAAGGGGTTTCTACGCGCACATTTGGGTCAAAAATGGCCTATTCGCGCACATTTGGGTCAAAAATGGCATATCTGTGCACTTTTGGGAAGATGGAGGGGTTTCTACGCACTTTTGCTAAGAGGGAGGGGGCCTCTGCTCACTTTTGCAAAGAGGGAGGGCCTCTCCGCACTTTTATGCAGAAACTATTTTTCTTCTTCAGACGACATAAAAATTTCTAGTTGGCCATAAAAATATTATTTTAACTCAAAATTTGATGTTTTAAAAGTCCAAATCGTATAAAATTGAATTTTTTACAACATGGAATAGTTAGTTTTTAGAAATTCTAAGTTTTAAGAGATCAACTCCATGAAATTCATAAAATTCTAACTTTGAAACTTAGAAATACTTCTAATCGTTTATCAAAAACCAAAAATATCAAATACTAAAGTTGTAGAGGATCACTAGATACACATTACAAGCTAAAAATATGCAAATAAATAAATAAATAAAGAAACAAAATATGCCAAAATTCATGGTTTATCCACTTAGTGCAAGATGTACTTGCCTTAAGTGCTAGATAAGCCTAGCTCTAATCTCTTCCAAAGAGAAGAAGAAAAACTAAAACTCCTAGGCTAGATCTCAGGTTTGTGGGTTTGGAGGCTTGAGGGTTGGAGAGGAGGAGAGAACAAATGAAGAAGAGAAATATATGTAAAAATGAGACAGAGGAAGGAGAAAATAAACTATATATATATATATATATATATATATATATATATATATATATATATATATGAGGGTTGGGTTGGTTAAATCATGCAATAAACAAAATAATGGTTCTCCAAAATATAAGCAGGCAGTACAAGTATTAAAATGCGTATATGAGGAACAGGGAGTGACATCTCTACCCACCCTAAAAAAAATTCGTTCTCAAAATTTCTCTAAGACTAGGTACGAGAAGATCATGAAAACAACTATGCTAACCATGTACACACATCTATCATACTATCATAACTAAGCAATCAAATGATGCAAAAAAGAAGAAGCAACATCTATTCCACTTGGATGTTGAACAAACATTAAGACGAGATATGAAGGCATAAGAAGGAATATACCTCCGGAGTCGAACAAGTATGGGTATCTGGCTCTAATATCATTCTCGCGTTCCCACGTCGACTCTCCCAGTGAGTGATGGTCCCAAGCGACACGAAAAAGATGGATAGTCTAGTTCTTGAGCCCCTTCTCTCTCCAGTCTAAAATGGACATGAGCTACTCCTCATGAGACAAGTCGGTAACAACGACTAGCACAGAATGGTCGAGGATATGGCTCGGATCCGGGACATACCTTCTCAACTGAGATACATAAAACACATCATGTATATCACGCAACGAAGGTGGAAGGGAAAGGCGTTAAGAAACATCATCCACCCCTTCGAGGATATCAAAGAGACAGACGTATCGTTGACTTTCCCCGGGCTCCAAATCTAATGACTCCTCGGGTAGGCAAAATCTGCAAGAATACGTGGTCACCGACACTAAAGTCTAATAGCCTATGGTGTTGATCTGCCTAGTGACACTGCCTATCCTGTGTAATCCGAAGTCGCTCTCTAATCAATCTGACTAGCTCTATTGTCTGAGTAATCATCTCCAGTCCCAACATCTTTTGCTCACCAATGTCATCCCAAGCCAATGAAGATATGCACTTCCTTTCATACAATGCCTCAAACATAGCTATAATAGTCCTATTTTATAATACCATATTCAAAAAAAGAAAAAGAAAATAAATAAATAATTATTATATTTTAATTTTTATTATGAGTATTATATTTTGGTAAAATTCTATCATAACTGTATTTAAAATACCTGGATTCACATATATATATATATATATATATATATATATATATATATATATATATATATATATATATATGTGTGTGTGTGTGTGTGTGTGTGTGTGTGTGTGTATACAATTTTTGTTTGCAAATTAGGTCTTGTTGCAAATTCCTAATTATGAAGGGGGTTTTAAAAAAGAAGAAGAAGAAGAGAGAATCGAAACCCCAACCGAACCACCAGCCTCCATCCCCTCCTTATGACTCATCCTACACCAACACACCTGGCTTCTTCCCTTTATTCCCCTATTTCCATGTAATACATGGCATCCCTTCCATCCTTCCCCATTTCCAACACCAACACCTACTCCTTCTCCCCCTCTACATATTCTCCTCCTCTTCTTATTCTCTTCCTCCTTACCACTCTCTCTACCTCTCTCCTCTCTCCTCTCTTCCCTTTTACTGCAACTGCTGAGGTTGCCCTTGTTGTGATTGTCGTTGTTGCTTTGGTTGTCGCGGCAACTGCCGCCTCTCCGGCCGTTGACTATCGCGTTTGCCCTGCCGATGGGCTTCCCCTCCGCTGGAGCTGCACCACTACCACTGTCAGCACCATCATCATCATCATCATCTATCATTAACACCATCATTTCCATCATCATCTTCATCAAACCAAATCCAAATCCTAATCCCCTTTTTTCTTAAAAAAGAAGAAGAAGCTTGATGAATAAGAAGTTGGCAAAGAAGAGGTCTCAAAACCCTAAACCCCTAAATTCCAATACTCATGGCAAACCCTCTTCCTTTTGAGTTGATATTCTTTAAAATATTTAGAATTTAGGATTAAGTTTAATTTTGAATTTTGAATTTAATTTTGATTCTTTTTATAGATTTATATGGTTATCGAATGACACATATCCGACACGTGCCTTGACAACATGGACATAAGAAAATAATTTATGGTATGTATTAGGCTTGTTTGTTTGGTTAATATTCAGGGTTTAATTAGTTTAAATTCTGAATATTATGACTTTATATATATATATACGTATGCAACAGTATAACATAGACACTAGAACTAGAACATGGTATGATACACCAATATGATTTTGCTTGATGTATTTGATATAATACAAGTTTTACATGTATGCCATGTTAATATTATATTATATTATATTTTATATATATATATATATATATATATATATATATATATATATATATATATATATATATATATATATATATATATATGTATATATAAGTATGAAAGTGAGTATGAATTATAAAAGGACTAGTTATGATTATTGTTAATATAGGACTATACATGGATGTTACAATATATTGGAATCCAATTGGAGATAAAGATGCAAATTCAAGATTTCAATATGGCACACTATTAATATACTAGTCAATTTTGGAATTTATATTCGCTAATTATTGTATAGAAATTCTTAGTAAAATCATTAAATACAACAAATACCTTATGTCCAAAAATGTATCTTGGATGTTATTGGATGTCCTTAAGGCTAGTACAAGAAAATCTCATGGATTAGTATACTAGAGTTGCATATGCAACCCTAGAATGGGTTTCCAAAAATATTACAAATTCGTATCGACCAATTTGGGTTCAAATTTTGAATCTTTCCTTAGTAGGCACCCTTCTTTTTCAAGAGGGTTAACGACATGTCATTATTCAGCATAAAGAAAGTTTTTGAATGTCATAGTTAACCTTGTAGAATTAGAAACCTTAGACATGACATACTATAATCCATATCTTAAGTCCTCGAGGCCGTATCAGTTTAATTTAGTCAAGTAAGACATTACAAATTTAGATTGATATAAAATTTAGCATATGCATAGTTTTAGAAGGCTTGTATATCAATTGAAATCGGAACATCTAGTACAAATGTGTTAGGTATATATATATATATATATATATATATATATATATATATATATATATATATATATATATATATATATATATATATATTCTCATTTGTGATTTTAAATTGTGATTTTGGTTATTTTTCATGAAATTGTGTCTTACTATTGATGATTTTTAGCTTCTTTGACTTATGTTCAGAGAATCAGAAATTGATAGCAATTATTGCTAAGGTAACTATAGCTTTAATAAGAAATTATTTCTCTTAAACTCAAATTATTTTGATAATGATTTATATTAAATTGCGTGTGATTTTTGGTATTGAGTTATTCTACCGAAGGGGTCGGCGTACCCGAAAAATTCTACGGAGGGTTGCTCCAGATCTTTTATAAACTGTAAAAAATTTTTGAGTCCAAAATACAAAGGAGACTCTGTCAAAAATTTCTAGAGATATCCATTTTCGATATCCGAAAATTGGTTAAATATATTTAACCCCATTTTAGGAATTTTGAGTCAAGTTCCCTTAGAGACGGACCTGTGGTTATATTTAAATTATAGCGGTCTAATTTCTTTAGAACTTATGATGCGTAGGACATGAACACATCGACACATAAGCGAAGCCTAATTTATATCATGTGTTTCTGCTGGAGAGAATTCAATTAGCAAATTTTATAGTATCCTGTATTCTATTAGGTTTTTATTTAACCGAGAACAAGATATTGAAATGATGATATCATGTGTCAATCATTTTTCAATTGGAAAAAAGAAGAGAGCATAATATCGAGAATTTGAGTTCCGTGATTATGTCTTGATTCAATTAAACAAAGAGTAAAGTATTGGAATAATGATATTCAGAGTTCATGATATGATTCTTGGAAATGAATATATATTGAATAATATTCTCATTTTTTGTGGTATTTAAATACACGAATTAAAATTTAAGATTCAAGCCTGTGTCCGCAGAAACTTAAATGCAAGATAATAGATATGATTGTTTGTAGTTTTAGGTTAGTGCATTGGACGAGAGAGAACAACTGGATCACACCCAAAAATCTTTGAAATTTAATAATAACAAAAGCTGGTCAGTCGTTAATCTCATTCGCAAGGCCTTGCGAATTGAGTGTGTGAGGCTTAGCTCACTTACATGTACATAATTTTAGATAAACCTATTTCGAATAAAAAGACTGATTAGGTGAATTATTTTGGACATACCTATTTCGATTAAAAGATCGATTAGGTCAATTATTTTGGACATACCTATTTCGATTAAAAAGATCGATTAGGTGAATTGATAATGTTTCTTATTTTACTCACTAGATGTGAGAGGGCCATACTCTAAGTATTGTGCGACCCTGCCACAACCTGATCCCTAGTCACAAAATTATTAAAGAGAAACATGATGTATGTGATCCAGATGTGTTCTCTAAATTGTATCATCATATAGGAAACTTGTTTGGTATTGTGGTAGTGAATAGGAAATCTGAATGCGTTGAGTGTGATTGTGTATATAGTTGTGATGTATGAATTGTTAGGACTTAGTTATAGGATAAATACTGAAAAATTTATTAGAATATAATCTAGTCAGGATCACATTTCAAGTTAACGCAATAATATCTTTGAATTATTTAGTTCCTTTAATTTAGAATTCTGAGAATCCTACTACTTCCCATATTTTTGATTTATTTTATTTTACTTTTTCGTCCTTGACTAAGAGCTTGCATGTCGTTTGACGACCTAGTATTATTTACTACTTTTGTAGCAATATTTTAAAGAAAGCTGCTATCAAACATTGAAGTATAATTAGAGAGCAAGATCGAGATGCTAATATTGAAGGCGATCGAATTGGAACCAGATTGTTCTCATTATTTATTAAAGGTATAAAATTATTTTATACTGATTTAATAATTATAATCGGGTAGAATAGTAAATTTTCTATTTATATTTTTAGAAATTATTCTTTACTCAGGATATTATTCATTATATCATGAATTAGATAACATGTTATAAACCTATCCTAGAACCTTATAAGCGACAATCACGAATATGAGTAATGGAGTATTTGTATGCCGCATAGCCTGGGGATGATGTTATATACTCGGCTCGCCGTATTCTGGGAGCAGGACGTGACAGTAGCCATATGAATACTGGCCTGATAACTGTTATTATATGAGAACTCAACCAGATGAAGATGATCCTCCCAAGACCCTCCAAAATTCAAGGTATAAGATCGCAACATATCCACCAAAGTCTGTATAGTCATTTTTGACTGCCCATCTGTCTGTGGAAGGTATACCGTACTGAATCTCAACCTGGTGCCCAAACTCTGATGTTGGCTCTGCCAAAATTGAGAAGTGAACTGGATGTCTCGATCTGATACTATACTGACTGGAATCCTATGCTGCCTCACTATCTATCTCATATACATTTCTGCCAACTACTCAGTGGACTGCCCTACTCTAAAAGGAAAAAAATATGCGACATTCGTAAGCCGATCCACTATCACCCAACTGTATCTTGACCAGTCGGGGATCTAGGTAAACCAGTCATGAAGTCCATCATAATATGGTTCTACTTCCATTCTGGAATAGGGAGTGACAACAATAATCCAGTCGGCCTTTGTTGCTCGCTCTTCACTTGCTAACATATCAAACATCGAGACACGAACCTTGCTATCTCCCTCTTCATCCCGTTCCACCAGAAATACTGTTTAATATCCCGATACATCTTTGTGCCTCCTGGGTGAATAGAATACTGGAAACTGTGTGCTTCAGCCATAAATTCTTGTTGAATATCTCCACTCGGCACACAAAGACGATTTCCAAACCTAAGAGTTCCATCTTCATAAACCGTCAATTCTTTCCTAAGTCCGAACTCACACTCTGTCCAAAGCTTCTGAATCTATAAATCCTCTACTTGAGCTGACCTGATCCTCTGTACCAAAGTAGACTTAATATGTTAACTGGCTAAAATCTTGGTATCCTGCGAAATAAACACTTCTATACCCATCTCCTGAATATCCTCCAAGATGTGCTTTTAAGTTGTCAAGACAAATGCACTACCCCTCCTTTCCAGGGCATATGCTACCATATTTGTCTTGCCTGGATGATACTAAAGCTCCACATCATAATCTTTCAATAACTGAAGACACCTCATCTTTCTTATGTTCAGGTCTTTCTGTGTGAATACATACTTCAAACTCTTGTGATTGGTATATATCTCCCCCCGATCTCCAAACAAGTAGTGCCTTCATAACTTAAAGGCAACACTACCACTCCAACTCCAAGTTATGTTTTGGATAATTATTCTCACGATCCTAAAGTTGCTGAGATGCATATGTTATCATCCTGCCATGCTGCACCAGTACGCACCCAAGTCCCTTTCCAAACGTGTTATAATATACAGTAAAACCTCCAAATCCTGCCGGAAGCATCCGAATTGGTGCCAAGATCAACCTTATCTTCAATTATTCAAACGATGCATGATATTCACTTGACCAAACAAACTCCACCCCTTTATGTGTCATTATCGTCAAGGGTGTGAAAATTCTTACAAAATCTGCCACAAAGCTCCTGTAATATCTTTCCAACCCAGAAAATTGTGAACCTTTGCTACTGTTCTCGAAACTGGCCAACTCTCCACTGCCTCAAATTTAAAGCGACTCTTGACAGTGATGTTATCAATGTAATACTCTACTGTCTTGTGTAGATGTTCACGAAAGATGATGCTCATAGATCGCTGGTATGTAGCACCTGTATTCTTCAGAACGAAGGGTATGACTGTGTAGCAGTATACTCCTATCGATATTCTGAATGATGTATGCTTCTCATTGTCAAAAAATATCTTTATTTGATTATAGCCTGAGAATTCGTCCATGACGGACATGCACTCAAAGCCATAAGTATTGTCGATCATTATGTCTGTGATCAGAAGAAGAAACTTGTCCTTAGGGCATGCCACATTTAGATCGCGTAAGTCAATATAGATCCGAACCTTTTTGTTTTTTTGACAACGGGCATGATGTTGGCTACCCAATCCAGATATTGTTCTTCACGGACGAAGCCACTAGCTATCAGTTTGTTAATTTCAGTTTCGATGGCGTTCATGATATCCGACTGGAACTGCCATTATTGTTGCTTGATCGGCTTAACATTCTAAAATATATTAAGTTTGTGGACCATGATTTGGGGTCCAGTCCCAGCATGTCTAAGTAGCTCCAGGCAAAGACATCGATGTACTCCCTGATGAGCTATAGCATGGATTCTCGATCCTCATCAGACAAATTCTTGCTGATGAAGATAGGTTTAGGGAAGGATTCGTTGCCCAGATTGACTTGTACGACTTCGTCCTCAGTAGAAGGTTCTCGTTGTTCGAACAATATCTTCCATTGCGCGTTTAGGCGTTGGGACCACGGTTCTACTTTGAAGAGTTCAGGTGGATCCTTATTGTCTTCCTTAGGGTCAACTTACACCATGTTGGCAGACAATGTTTGTTTGAGCACCTTCCTGATGCTGATGTCAGAGTCCCAAGAGGAAGATTCTGAAGAGTGAGAGTGTAACTCATCTTCTTCGTCCGAGCCTTCGGGGGTTATGGGAGGCGTGAAGTACCCTAAGCCATGCTTGGTCTTATGGTAGTAATCCTTGGACTTGCCTACAAGAGCCTGCAGAGGTAGACATTATCTTTTGCCATGGTTTAAGCCCCTAGCAGCTTTCAGGTCGTACCCCATCTTCTGAATGAGGTATTTGGTTTGAGAACTGTACCGGTGAAGTGGTATCTTTCTGGTATAGAGTTTTGACTCCAGTTCCTCTGGGACGAAGGATTGGGAATTTTCCACTCTGCCGAAGATGATGAGTTTCTCTCCCCTATTCCTTACTAGAACTCTGAAGTAGGAGTTTGACTGGATAGAACTCGGTTGGCTACATAGGTGGTAGTCACCTGTGTATGTAGGTGCAGGCCCATACCGTGCTCAAGGAAATATAGTACGTTGAGCTGTGCAACATCCGAGTAGTTCAAATATAGCCCTTTATTGATAAAATAAGTTATATCTTCTTCCAAAATTATATCATCGAGAGAAGGGACGTTAGCATGAGCGGCTACACATTCCTCCAGTTCATATTTCTCGAGATCTACCCCCAATGTAGGCGACGGCCGTGGAGGTCTCCTGCACAACTTTACCACAAGAGGTTCGGGAGTTGTAGTGGATGCCGGAGCTTCCTTCAGGAGCTTCAGGAGCTTTCCTGAATAATTTTACCATGAGGGGAGAAGCTGTGTCGGGAGCACGTGCCTTGAGATGGACTTTCAACAGCTCGTCTTATTTTGTCCCGGTCTTTGCCTCATCATCGGCATCGTTGCCACCTTAATCTTGGTGGACTTATTTGTAGAGGATCAAGTTAGAGTAACAGGCTTCGACTATAAGCCCCCTCATTTTAGAATAGAGGTAATTTGTTAATTTATAATTATTTTTATTATTTTGTTTAATTAGATAGATTTAAATAACTAATTTTTAAAATCTTTTTTAATATATATGACGCTTTGCCATGGCTTTGATATTTTGAGCAATGCAGACATTTTTTCTTCTAACAAAATTTATATTACTAATCTTGATTGATTCTACTATAGTTGGAACATGGATGTTATATTTATTTGATCTCCCCCATGCTCCAAAAATATTGACGAACGTCTAGAATTACAGTTACCCTAAAATTGCCTCATTTTGACTAGAACTTGACCCAAACACATGTAGGCATGTAGTGCACCCAAATATCCCCATGCATATATATATATATATATATATATATATATATATATATATATATTATATATATATTAAATTTATATTAATTTATTTCTATTAATAGGAGTTCTATCTATAGAAAGTGGTATATGTGGCATCCTAATTGGCAAATAACTACCTAATCAATTCCTTAACCAACCCAACAACCAAACCTTATCTAATCCCAACCATAACAACCAACCCCCCCTCTCATATTCGGCTAAGAGCAGCACCCTCTTATGTCCGAACCCTTTTAGCAGTAGGAAACCCCCTCCTATGTTTAAATCTATTTAAAAAGCTCATATATATATATATATATATATATATATATATATATATATATATATATATATATATATCAACTTATCACCAAACCCTAACACTAAACATAACAAATCTCTTTCCCCCTCTTGCGGCCGACCACTCCCCTATCTCCAACATGTAAGGTAAGCCCCCTTACCATCTCTCCCTTACAACATCATCTCCTTCACTAAAAACTCCCTCCTCTCTTTCAAAAGCTCAACTTTTTATCATCCTTCCACCATCTCTCTATCCAAACACCATTAAACCTCCAAGAAGAACCCCATATTCCCCAAAAATATATCAAGAACCCATTTTCATCATCAATAACCCATCAAGAAGGGAGTAGCAAGCCAAGAACAAGCAAGAAAGAGTATTTCTTGGACAAGAAGAAGCACCATCATCCAATCCTCCAAAGTTTTCGGTAAATCTTTAATCTTTCTTTCTCAAATCCCATGGCAAGATCCTTTTAGATTATATAAAATTATTGATTTAGAACCCATATTTTCCCATCTTATTCTCATATTAGAAAATATAAAATTTTCATGATAGGTTGGTGATAATTCGCTTATCGGTAGAACTATATTGAGACTTTTAATGTAATTACTTGAGGGAGTCGTTATTAATTTTTTTTAAATTGAATTAATAGGTATTTATTTGATAAAAATTAAGTATTTTAAAATTATTTTCTGTTATTTTAATGTCAAATCTGAACCCTATAATTAACACTAGCCAAGATTTTCGGATAATTTTGTGGCATTATTTTGCTAGTAAATAGAGAATGTTTTGGATGGAATAAATGTTTTGGATGGAATAAAGAGGTAAATAATTTCTAAAATTAAATCGTAATATAATATGATATAAAATATTTTTTCATAAATATAAACCCTACTAATGGACTGACAATGTCCCGAACAAGTTTCGGACAAAACTGGTCAACCTAAAGTAGCCATAATTTTGAAATATATTTATTTTATCAAATCTAGGAATTAATTATTAAAATGAATATAAATTATATTTAAATCAAGATTATATGATTTATTATGTTTTATGTTCTTGTCCTTTAATTGGTGACTTAAACTTAAATTTTGGAAGTCAAAAACCAAGAAACTAGGTTCCGATACCCTGTAAAAGTAAGCAAAGTTGTTAGAAATAATAACGGACTTAGTTATGCATCACATCGAATAAATTATATAATTAAGTTATAATTACAAGAATTCGTGATTGGACCCTCAAGCGTATTAATTAATTGATAGGTCAATTGAATCCCAAAGGAGCGGATGCGGGATCAACTTTACCACCCCTGACTGCAGAACCAGGCAAGTGTACCTTGCCAAGATGTTTACAGTTCTAAATTATTTATTTAATATTATTTATATATTAATTATTATATTTGTGTAGCTTGATTGACGTACTTGTTGAGCCTCGGGCCGTCAAACGATATTTTTTGTCCGAACAAGATTCGGGTACCAACATCCTCTGCGGAGTTGAGTAACGTAGTCAAAGAGTCATATTTATGAACCCATATTGGTGCAAACATTATTTGCACATCCAACCATATGAAACTGGACACAATATTCATACATAGTCTTTCTCGACTTGTTTGTGGTACTTGGACTCTGGATAGGACTACATGATGCATGATATATGGATGATTATAGTAATACATAGTGACTAAGACTTATGCTGATAGTTAGAGGTCATGAGATTGCGTGTCATGATTGAGACATAAGGTTACATTGGGTGGGGAGAGTCTTCATCATGCTCTGGGCATATTTTACTTGTTACTATTTATTGTGTATTAGGCTTTAGGTTCCCTCTAAAGGAATCTAAGATATTATATATATATATATATATATATATATATATATATATATATATATATATATATATATATACCACTTCCTTCAGGTTTTCTCACATGGAGCCTTGAGTGTACTATTAGATTACGAAAGTGTCCCTTGAGATCTT
Source organism: Iris macrosiphon (assembly GCA_036927795.1). Classification (NCBI taxonomy): domain Eukaryota; kingdom Viridiplantae; phylum Streptophyta; class Magnoliopsida; order Asparagales; family Iridaceae; genus Iris; species Iris macrosiphon. The sequence continues at coordinate 216,334,915 of JAYESA010000004.1, forward strand.
CCGTCAGTACCAGCCCGGGTTACGAGTCTATACTCTCATTTGCATGTCATATAGTTGGTTATAGTAGTTTACCCTGGATTATGGTTTTATTACACTGTTTACTTCTGGCTTGTTGTTTTCTTATACATTGTTACGTCCCTCTGAGGATCTGCTTCCCTGCCAGTTTTTGCAGCAAATATAATTATTCAGCCTTTAGAGTTGCTGATGTGTGTTGCTTGTCATGCGAACATTGGTGCCAGGTCACGTACCAATTGCACCAAAAGGCACGTATGGTATGGTCAGATGTGTGGGCTTTCGCGAAAACTGATTTGGACGCGTGTGCGCGTCGGAATCAACCCGTATCCGCAAAAAGTCCTCTATCGAGACTTTTGCAAAATACCGCACGATTTAGTGTACGCTCATCAGAATGGGACTAAACTTGCGCCATTGGACTTGTGGTATCGCGCTGGTCCTGTGACCCAATTTTCACACAATTCTGAGACAATTGACCAAGCCGCCTACTACGGTTGACTTTTTTGACGAATTTGTGTTCAGCTTACCGGAATCCAAAATTGGACATACCGTTGAGTTCGTACTGACGTTTAAAATTTGTTTGACCTATAATTTGTCCCATTTAGAAACCTTTACCCCTGACACATTTTTTTGGTGCAAAGTGGGCCACATGTGGACCCCGCTTTGACCCAAAATTACCGTTTTGCCCCTATGTCCAAATTGGACGAAAGGGTAGTGTTTTCTAGCTATCTCGCTGATTCCAGAAATGTTGGTGATATTTATTTTAGCATCCGAAGACGTTTATTCGGAGGCCTTAGTTTCTGATCTCGTGTCCTTGACATCTGGACGCTTACTCTATACAGATTGCTTGCCAGGCAAGTATACCTTGCCATTGTACTGTGATTACATTCCATATGATGCATGCATATTTTATTTCTATTATTTAATTCATATATTTTAAACTGCTATATAAACTGTGTGTCCAAGAAAACTTGGGTGCAACGACGGTGACGTCGTATTCTGTTTTTATTATGTATATGCATATGGACCTACTCTATGAGACCACCCCATTATCATGAGGCATTCTTATGTTTCATTAGCCATAACACTGTTCTTACACAAGTGTGAGTCATATGTAGGACACAGACTTGCGTACTCGGCTGGCCACTGGTACGTATAGGTTGTGCGACGGATAGGGATAACTGCCAATAGAAACTTTGCTTGCTAGTAGACCTGGCAGTTATTTAGAGGTATCATTGTGTCATAGATATGACATGCTTAGAGCATGGGGTGGAAAGAACAACAAGTAAGGCGTTTGGGCTCCTTTGCACTTTTCTTGTGTAACCCGTGCGCTCCGCCGGAGATGCGCGGTCATGATGACCACTATATATTATATATTATCAGGCAGCCTCTGTCGTTCAAAAGATGACATACTTTGTCGGCCCCTGAATCTCCAAGAGAATCATGCCAATCCTATTTTATCCAGATAGCCCTCTTGTTGGAAAGTTGTTCTCAAACTGCATTCACTTAGACGGTTAGGCGACGCTATTGGATGTTTATTTTTCAGTACTTTATTGGCATGTTTATATGTATCTTATTATGTCCCTCTGGGGACCTGATCCCTTTTCAGATATAGATGGGCAGGAGTATCCACAGGAGTACGGACCTGGACCTGACATTTTATTCCAGACTGAGGAGGTCTTATCTTCGGAGTATCGTTGATCCATCGTAGCTGATGGATATTCTAGTTGCTATTTCTTTTAGAACATTTATCTTATATTAGAGTTTAATCTCTTCTCTCTTTTAGTAATTTTTAGTATAGTTGATTTGCAGTGGATTTGTTTCCATCCAACTATCATATTTTAAGACTTCCTATTTGATATTCAGTTATTTATTCCCATTTATTTATTTATTTATTTGTGCTGTGGATAAGATATAGATTGCGTGTGACCTATTGATAGTATATTACCACTTGTGGATTTGATATTCATGATACAACGTACGTGTATATGGTTTCCATATATTGGAGTTCGTATACATACGGCTGGCGTGTTACGTATTCCTAGTCCTACGTATTTTGGGACTGGGGCATGACATATTTTTAGTGGTGGCCCATGCAGGTCAAGAATATATTGTCTCGGTTACGTTACTGTACCGAACAAGCCTGCGTATAGAAATAGAGTATAGAATCTCATCCACACTTGACTAAAACTCATCCTTCCTTTCAACTTTCTATTGAAATGCTTGCATCCTGTTTGATTTCCTGTACTTCTTCTAATCGTTTCGTCCACCACCTGCAGAGAGATGGATATGCGTAGTGGATGTACTGCCGCCGATAGTGACACACCTTCAGGAGTCAACGGTCAAACTCAAGGAGAGGCCTCAACGATTCCTAGACTTCCGGGGACGGATGGACAGACTTACAATCCAGTCCCACCTGACCTTTCCGCATCACCTAATGGGACCCTTCCAGCATCATCGACGCCACAGGATGGCCAGACACAGCTATTCCAATTCTTCTAAATGATGATGCAGGAACTGAGACAACAGGCAGCCACACTAGCTGTAGAGCAGAGGCAGCAAAAAGCAGAGCAGAGGCAAGAATTTCTAGTAGCACTTGATAGGATGGCTGCACAGGCAACTGTACCAGCTCAGGCACTAGTTCCAGTACCTCAAGCTTGAGTGGGTTCAGTCAAGGACTTTATACAGATGGGCTCCAAGCCGTACAAAGGCACTGAGAGCCCAGAGGAGACTACAAACTAGATTACCCACACTCAGAAGTTATTAGAAGCATCGCAGCTACCTACAGATCTATGGATGACAGGCGTAAGGACGCTGCTAGATGGGAACGCCCATCACAGTTAGGAATCAATAGAGCGCCAGTTGGGTACGTATCATACTTGGGAACAATTCTTGGAGTGCTTTGAGAGGAAGTACTTCCTGGATACGGTAAGAGACATGTTGTACGATCAGTTTCTTCATCTGGAGCAGGGGAACAAGAGAGTTGACAAGTATGATGCAGAGTTTAGTCGCCTTAGTAAATATGGCGCTGCCCTGATACCAATGACTTGGGAAAGGCTAAGAGGTTTCACCGCGGACTGACTCAGGAGCTCCAACACTACAGTAGCTCACAGTTTCGGATCTCTTATGCCGAATTATTGACAGAAGCTAGATTATAAGAGATCATCAGCAGGGGAAAATGAGGTCAACTGAGGACACAATAAGGACCAGCAATGACACAATAAGGACTAACAAGGAAACAACAATGAGGGCCTATCAGACGTCCTTTGGCACAACAATAACACTACCAGCATAAAACAGGACAGTACTAGATTTCGGAGAAGCTCCACTGCAATTACTGTGGGAAACGCGGCCACATTTCGAGAGATTGTCGGACTCATTTGGGACAATATATGAGGTATAGTTTCGGACAGCATATGGCGAAAGACTGTCCAATGCAGCAGACAATGACACTTCCATCGCCAATACAGAGGCTAGCGCTTCCCGCACCAAAGCCAGTTCAGCAGATGACTAGACCAGAAGCACCTCGACCCCCAGCAACCGAAGGATTTCAGCGAGGACCACCTCTACCTACTCAGGAGGATCAGTACACGAGGGCCAGTCATGGATTACTATAGAGGAATGGGTAAGCTTTTGCACTAGAAGTGGATAACATGGATCAGGAGATTGATGTCATAACAGGTATTACTCTTGCTTTTACTTTTTTTGCGGTGATATTATTTGATACGGGAGTCACCCACTCGTTCATATCTTCTAGTTTTATTGCCAAACACAATATTGCCACTACACCTTTACCTAGTTGCGTTAGAATTCTCATAGGAGGAGGAGTTGTACCTGTTAGTCAAATTTGTAGATCGTGTCATATAGTGATTCGTGGCAGAGAGATGAGTGCTCGACTCTTAGTCCTTCCTATGCCAACTTTTGATATTATGCTTGGAATGGACTGGCTAAGCAAGTACCATGCTTTCTTCGATTGTTTTGGAGAAAGAATTCTTTTTAAGGTACCAGACCAGCCTGAACTTGAGTTTGCACGAGGATCTACAGAAGCCCTTGATGGTGTGCAGCTTGCAATGGACGATGTTATTTATCACCCTATCATTTCAGTATTTTAATACGTCTTTCCAGAGGAATTTCCAGGACTACCCCCAGACAGAGACATAGAATTCTTGATTGAATTAACACTAGGAGCAGCACCCATAACATCGCATGTTAATAGATTGTGGAAGAAGGAGATGGATGAGCTGAAGGCACAGTTGAAAGAATTAGAGGAGAAAGGTTTCATCCGACCAAGTGCATCACCCTGGGGAGCACCAGTGTTGTTTGTACCAAAGAAGGATGGGTCAGTGCATATGTGCATTGACGACAGAGCCTTGAATGCAGTGACCGTGAAGAATGAATAACCATTGTCATGCATTGATGACTTATTTGATCAGCTTAGTAGAGCTAAGGTGTTCTCGAAGATAGACTTGAGATCGGGATATCACCAGGTGAAGGTACGGAAGCAGAACATCCCGAAGACCGCATTCAGGACAAGATATGGACACTACGAGTTTTTGGTCATGCTATTTGGGTTGACCATTGCTCCAGCTATCTTTATGGACTTAATGAATCGATTATTCTATTAGTATTTAGACTAGTTCATGGTCGTCTTCATAGATGACATACTTGTCTATTCGAAGAGCCACGAGAAGCACGAGAAATACTTGCGGATTATTCTAGAGACCTTAAGGAGAGAGCAGTTATATGCGAAGCTTAGTAAATGTGAGTTTTTCTTGGACAGAGTTTCGTTCCTTGGGTATGTCGTTACGGGAGATGGTATTTCTGTTGATCTAGAGAAAATTTTGGCAGTCGAGACATGGCCCGTTCCTAAATCAACATCAGAGGTGAGAAGTTTTCTTGGACTTGCGGGATATTACCGACGGTTCGTGAAGAACTTCTCAAGGATAGCAGCACCTATGACTCGGTTGACATGCAAGGATCAATAGTTCATATGGACCAACGAGTGTCAAAACACTTTTGAGGAGTTGAAGAAGCGACTGACCACAACACCAGTATTGACTATTCCATCAGGATCAGGAGGTTATATGATTTACAGTGACGCATCGGGAAAAGGCTTAGGATGCGTGTTGATGCAGCATGGCAAGGTGATTGCATATGCATCTAGATAGTTACGAGTGCATGAGAAGAATTATCCAACTCATGACTTGGAACTTGCAGCCGTTGTATTTGCTCAGAAGCTATGGAGATATTACTTATATGGGGAACGAGTGGAGATCTATACAGACCACAAAAGCCTTAAGTATGTCTTCACACAGAAGGAGTTAAATATGAGACAACGTCGATGGCTTGAGTTGATGAAGGATTTTGAGATAGGGCTACATTATCACCCAGGTATAACTAACGTTATAGCAGACGCGTTAAGCCGGAAACCAGCCGCTTACTTCTTGACAATACAGAGGGAATTATTGGAGGACTTGCAAGATCTTGGCATAGAAGTGATATTACCCAGAGCAGATGGGACATTAGCCAACTTTCAAGTACAATCATCACTAGTAGAGAGGATCAAGGAAGCATTGTCTACAGACGCCAGATTCAAGAGATTGAAAGAAAGGACAGAGGCCGGAGAGCAGACATGATTGTGCATTCATGATGATGGGATATTACGATGTGGTAATCGTCTATATGTTCCCAATGGAGAGATTCGACAGGAGCTGATGGCAGAAGCTCATAGTTCGATGTATTCTATCCATCCTGGAGGCAACAAGATGTATTGTGACTTACGATAGCACTTTTGGTGGCATGGGATAAAAAGAGATATAGCTCGCTTTGTAGCTAAATATCTAGTATGTCAGCAGGTAAAGGCGGAGCATCAGAGAATAACAGGGTTATTGCAACCACTTCCATTCCAGAGTGGAAGTGGGAGCACATTACTATGGACTTCGTCATGGGTTTTCCCAAGAGTCCAAGTGGAAGAGATACAGTATAGATAATAGTGGATCGACTCACCAAGTCAGCCCATTTCTTGCCTTTTAGAGTTGGCCAGTCTACATAAGCTTTGGCTGACTTATACATGAGGCAAATCATGATATTGCATGGCATATCAGTCAGCATTGTGTCAGACAGGGATTCACATTTTACATTAAACTTTTGGAGAAGTATGCAAGAGAGTCTTGGGACTCGTCTGAAGTTCAGTACATCTTATCACCTGCAGACAGATGGGCAGTCCGAACGTACTATTCAGACACTGGAGGATATGTTGAGGGCTTGTATGTTAGACTTTGGAGGATCATGGGAGGATCACCTTCATCTTGTGGAGTTTTCTTACAATAATAGCTATCAACCGAGCATCCAGATGGCTCTGTTTGAAGCATTGTATGGAAGAAAGTGTAGGTCTTTCGTGTGTTGGAGTAACATGGAAGAAAGTCAGATTCTGGGACCAGAGTTGGTAGTCAACACCGTTGAGACAGTGAAGAAGATACAAGGGCACTTGCGAGCAGCGCAAGACAGACAAAAGCAGTGGGTAGACCTTCATCGTCGTCCCTTGGAGTTTAAAGAGGGCGATCATGTCTTCTTGAGGATATCACCTACAAGATGTCATGCCCCGATCTCCCACAGGCAAAATCGGCCGTTCCTGCTAGGCAAGAATCACCGTGCCAGCGCTCCCACGGAATGATCGCTTTGACCCATTCGGGCATGATGCCGCACGAGCGTGAGCCACGCCCATGCAAGGCCGTGGTTCATTGGCTGGCGGTAAGAGTTCTAAGCCATAGAGTCGCACAGATTGTCTGAGTGTAGCAAAGTCATGAACGCATAGGCGATCGGTAACAAGTTCACTGAGTCGACAATAGCGGAAGCATTGAATAACATAAGTTGAAGTAAAACAAGCTCTCTTTATTGATATAAACAAGTGTTACAAGCGGCGCTTGGGCGAGATTATAATTCGCTCATATCTCTCTCTCTGAAATAGTAAAAGTGTGCCAAGTGGCTATAATTGTGGAATAATTGTACAGGCGATATTCAGGCGATGTTCAGGCGATGTTCAGGCAAAGTTCTAACATTATGTCTTGTATATGTGCTTCAGTTTCGAATGTAGTGCTCCAAGGCTTCGGATTTGACTCCACGCCTTAGCACGCACGAATGAGGCATCCATACCGAACGAGGTTCTTTCGCACCCTGCAAACGATCTGGTAGGTTATCAGTACATTGAATTCACTGGTGGAGACGCTACTCGCCCGCTCGACAAATCTAAACACGTAATATAGGTTCCGTGCACCAACTATTATGTTATCTTTCTAGTTGCCTTAGGATCAGTTTTATGCAAGATTTGAATAGCCTAATTTGTGTGGCAGTACGCCGTACGACATGAGAGAAAATACGACGAGACTTACCAACTTACCATTTTATCTTCCCTGTCCAAGGCAAACCAAGTTAATTCAAGCACGCGTATTCATAATGAAAACCAATGCAATAGCATATGCAATACGAGTATTGTTATATCAAGATCGTTCAGATGTTTAGTTGCTCTATTGACGCGATGCAATAACTCGTACGCGGATAGCCGCTAAGCGAGGATGACTTATCTATATGAAAAAGAGTCGCTGACATAGCCATAAAGGTCCAATCTAGTCAATGACGAGGATGGAATGCAACGAAAGTATGTGAGGTGCTACAAACTATCCCGTCCAAGTACGTGGGACTATACGTGAAGTTCCATCCGGATCGGATCGGCCCCGGTGCCCTGGTGACCGCCCGTGGAACGAGATCCGAAGATCACCTTTTTCAAGTTGTCCGCGACATACAGGTCAGGGTCTTTCCAAATCCATAACTTGAATGATAATCCATGATTCTTGTTATGAACCGAGCATTTTTGCTCCACGAGCTGGGATTCATGATTGACGTGATTCTCGTTCAGATGTAACTGGATGTGATTATCATTTACCTGTAAACTTGACATGGATTCTTGATCAATGAATAACTTGCCTTGATGTATTCCCCTAGTGCGGGGTCTGCCTTAGCGACCCAACGGTCCCGGATACTTGAAGGTTCAATTGCGTAGAAGGACTATTTGATAGTCTCCTGGCTGACTCAATGCATGCACGATACGAATAATGTTAGGCATTTGTAAGAAAGCAAGCATTTGTTTCTAAGGAACTCAAGCAAACGGGTTGGCTCGGGCCCGAAGGTAAGCCGAGAGATAAAACCGTAAGGGACTTCCCGAGCGACATGATCTAGGGTAGCATGCAAGGGTCTGAATATAAGCAATATTTTAATTTCCATGTTCTAACATAAGCAATACAAGTTAGGATTATTCCCATAGCTAGGTGCGTTGTATTCTTATTAGCATGCAGGGGGTGATTCACCTAGCGACTAGCATAAAATATTCCATATTTTATGTGTGCTGGCTAAGCAAAGAAAAGTTCACCGTAGCCACCCACCTTAGCGATGATTCGCCTCGGTCAAGTGATACTCCGAGCGAGCCTCTTGAAGCCTAAGCCGGTTCCTGTTAGGGACAAGTTTGGATATCCTTTGCCTCAAATGAGTATTCTCGCCTGAGCAAAGTGGGTCGGGACATTACACTTTTGCCGTTTGAATCGGCAGTCCGCTTGAGCGGAACGGGGTATTACACCAGAGGCACCATTCGATTCGGAGGGCGTGGCAAGCTGAGTCCAAGGTATATAGGACCATTTGACGTGCTAGAGAGAGTGGGAGAAGTGGCGTATCGACTTACGCTACCAACTTCACTTGAGGGAGTACATGATGTATTTCACGTGTCGCAATTTAGGCGATATATGGCAGACAACAATCATGTTCTCGACCATTCCGAGATCACCATTGGGCCGAGCTTGTCATACCAAGAACAACCCGTGGGGATCCTTGATCGTCGAGAGAAAGTGTTGAGGAACCAGTCTATTTCCTTGGTTCGTGTGGCATGGAAGCATGGCGCGTCAGGAGAATCAACTTGGGAGCACGATGACGACATGCGCAAACGTTTTCCGTATCTATTCGTAGACCAAGGTATGAATTTACTTTGTTAATTTCTACCTTATACCATCCTTGATCTTTCTATCGTGGCTTAGTTTTAATTTCGAGGACAAAATTTTTATAAGTTGGATAGAATGTAAAACCCCAAATCTTAAAAATCGTATTAATTATTTAATTAAATTATTTAATTGAATTGCAGTATTTCGTAGCAAATTAGAAAAAGTAGAATTATTGAATTTAATTACTAGGTTGATTTTTATATAGGAATTTATGGAGCAAAACTATTATTTTATCTTAATTTATTTCATGTAGGAGACCTTGTGGACGGTTAATAGATTATTTGTATGCACTAATATAATTTTCTAGAATTATATATATATATATATAAATATATATATATATATATATATATATATATATATATATATATATATATATATAGATTTATTAATAAGAAAAAAAATGAATAATAAAAAGAAAAAGGAAAAGAAATAAGAAAATAACCAAAACCCCTTTCGCTTAAGCTAAACCCAAACCCGGTCCTAACCCAACCCATTTCCTTAAACCCTACCCGCTAGCTAAACCAGCAGCAGCAGCGGCAGAACCCCCCCGCGCGGAAGCCCGACCCCCTTTTGGTTTCCCCTCTACATATATATATATTATGACTTCTTAAACCCTAACACTAAATATCGACTATCCAGACCTTGCGTCGTCGACCACCAGAGACCCCAGCACCGCCGCCCGAAGCACGCCTACCGCCGCTCGTCGCCGCTCGCGAGATCCCGCGCGCACGCCTGCAGAAATTTACTACAGCGTACCCCTGTTCAGGCGTTGATTTCCGCTCCATCGCTCGACCAAATTTGACCCCGTCTTTACCGGTATGTTCACGACCTATCCTTCTTCCAATACCGTGTATTAGTTTACTTTGATCAGCGCGTAACCCTAAGTAAAAATCGAGACCAAGTTGGAGAAAAATTATAACTTTTAATCTCAGAAAAACTGCTATAACCACCCATATTTAAGGACTCTTATCTCCCACTACAGAGATCCAAACTTAGAAATTCCTTTTGATATGTGAAGACCACCTAACCTAGATTATTTCCTGTGAATTATATTATTTTATTTGATGCTGCATGCAGAATTAAACTGAGTTAAAAATTATGAAAAACTGTTTTTGAAACCTTAAAAATTGTGATACGGAGCGTGCTCCGCCAAACGGGACCGTCCCGTCGAGTACCAATTGTACCGAAAGGGGCATTTGGTATGTCCAAACGTATGGACTTTCGCAAAAACTAATTCGGACGCGTGTGCGCGTCGAAATCAACCCGAATCCGCAAAAAGTCCCCGTATCGTGACTTTTGCAAAATATCTCACCATTTAGTGTACGCTCGTCAGAATGTGACAAAACTTACACCATTGGACTCGTGGTATCGCGCTGGTCCTGTGACCCAATTTTTATGCAATTCTGAGACAGTTGACCAAATTGCCTATTTGCGGGCCCTACGGTTGATTTTTTGGGCAAATTTGTGTTCGGCTCACCGGGATCCAAAATTGGACATACCGTTAAGTTCGTACTGACATTTAGAATTGTTTTGACCTATAATTTGTCCCATTTAGAGACCTTTATCTCTGGCACGCTTTTTGGTGCAAACTGGGCCACAGGTTGACCTCGCTTTGACCCAAAATTACCGTTTTGTCCCTGTATCCAAATTGGATGAAAGGGTAGTATTTTTTAGCTATCTCGCTGATTCCAGAAATATTGGTGATATTTATTTCAGCATCCAGAGACGTTTATTCGGAGGCCTTAGTTTCCGATCCCGTATCTTGGACATCTGGACGCTTACTTTATACAGATTGCTTGTAAGACAAGTATACCTTGCCATTGTACTGTGATTACATTCCATATGATGCATGCATGTTTATTTCTGTCATTTAATTCATATATTTTAAACTGCTATATAAACTGTGTGTCCAAGAAAACTTGGGTGCAACGACGGTGACGTCGTATTCTGTTTTTATTATGTATATATATATGGACCTACTCTATGAGACCACCCCATTATCATGAGGCATTCTTATGTTTCATTGGCCATGACACTGTTCTTACATGAGTGTGAGTCACATGTAGGACACAGACTTGCGTACTCGGCTGGCCACTGGTACGTATAGGTTGTGCGACGGATAGGGATAACTGCCGATAGAAACTTTGCATGCTTTTCGTGTGGATTGTCCTTCTCCATAACACCCACACGAAAAGCATTCATATTCCTCCGGTACGGATGATCATTTGGCAGAAATTATCGATGGCAATCGAAGAAGCACGGTTTGCCTCTGTATTTTAAACGAAAAGACATAGTGTGGTCCATGCAATACGGACATTGTAGAAGCATGAAATATGCTGGGAAATTATACGCATATTATACAGTCAAAACCCAACATGCATGAAGTCTGCGTAAAACAGAGCTTCAGCGCTGTGTGGCATAAAATGTGACTTCAGAGCTATTGGCGTAAAGAAGAGCTTCAGAGCTGCCCGCGTAAAGCAGCGCTTCAAGGCTGTTTTGACGTAAAAGGTTGCTACACCTCCTCCAGCGTAAAATACGTTTGTTTTTAATGCAACGTAAAGTCATACGAGAAACTCTTCGTATTCCTCGGATGAATCTGTCAGACAAAATAATGAACCTGACTCCTGACTAAAGTACTGCACGACGATCGAGAGGACGGCTGTGATGATGATTTTGCACAAAGACCCAGACTGTCGTTTAGTGACATATTCTTGATACAAGTCATTTTTTACGCTGCCTATTCTATATGGGCAAAAATGAGTTTTTACGCTCAAAGAAGAGACAAATCAGACGCCACGTCAAAAGCTGCTTCCTGCACAGAGCTCAAGGCATATCTCTGTATTTAATACACGAGATGGAGGCATATCTCTACATTTAATGCACGAGATCTTGTTCTACTTTTAAAAATTTGTCATGATTGGGGAAAGCTAAAACTGTGGCTAATACGCTCACATCACCATCCTTGCATTTTATGCCAACCAGGCTATTTTTAACTATAGGAGTACGCCGTATGCTATCTCCTCGAAATATGTTAACTAGGCTATATTTGCAAAGGTATGTGATAAGGCTATTTAGCCCAGAATACGCTCAAGACCTCACTCGTAATAGATAAGTGACTAATACGCTCACATCACCATCCTTGCATTTTACGTCAACCAGGCTATTTTTAACTATAGGAGTACGCCGTATGCTATCTCCTCGAAATACGCCAACTAGGCTATAATTGCAAAGGTACGTGATAAGACTATTTAGCCCGTTTTATGCTCAAGATCTCAGTCGTGATGGATAATTGGCTATTTTATGCTGGTTATCTATTATTCATGAATCATTAAGTTTTACGCAGAGTTTGGCCTTCTACGCCAACAAGGCAGTTATTTGGCTTTTACGCCAACCATATTTACACAGGAGCAGTTACCTAAGTGGCTTGCATGCTATGATCTTCGAGAAGCAGTTATACACGTTACCTTATAAAGGGATACGTGTCACACGCAGATTCAGAAGATTATTTGAACATGGGTAGCATTTATCTTAACCGCAACATGAAGACAGCTATTTGGCCTTTACGCCAACAAGACAACAATTTGGTTTTTATACCAATAAGACAGCTACTTGGCCTTTACGCCAATAAAACAACTATTTGACTTTTATGCCAACAAGATAGCTATTTGGCTTTTACGCCAACAAGACAGCTCTTTGGCTTTTACGCCAACGAGACAGTTATTTGGCTTTAACGCCAACCACTCTACGAGAGGGGCTGTTACCTTCGTGGCTTGCATGCCATGATCCTCGATAAGCAGTTATACGCATTACCTTATAATGGGACACATGTCATACACGGATTCAGGAGATCATTCAAACGTGGGTAGCAGTTATTATAACCGCCGCGTAAAAGATGTTACTTCCTTCACAGTTTGGTTTCTACTCCAACTGGACAGTTATTTTGACTGATCCCTATAAATATAGACCCCTGGTCACAGGGTAAAAGGATCCTAAAAATAAGATCGATTAGAGGATTAATCAGAGAGATCAATCAGAGAGATCAGGATCGAATCAATAGAGGAGAAGAGAGCATAAACTGAGAGTGTCGATTGACAACTTCGACAACAAGAATTCAATCCCACTTGCAACCTTCGAAGCTTCTTCTTCTTCTACAGTACTTCTTCATCATCGTGTGGTCCAAGGGACAAAGTGATCGACCGCAGATCAGACTCCTATAGCAATTTTTCCCCAGAATCATTTTTATTGTACTTAACATCCTCGTATAGGATTAATTGTACTCTTTTTTCTTGTTTGTAAACAAAGAAAGGGTTTCGTATAAACCTAGTTTCATTTTTTTGTTTATTATCAAACTCAAGATGGCGACTCTGCTGGAGAAAACTTTCTCCTCTGACGAGAAAGCAATTGCTCAACACGATGCTGTATCTATTGGATCGATGAAGAAGACTTTGGTCGTCCAGTTCGACCAATCTGCTTATGAAGACATGCTTCATGTAGGGGGTAGCTCTCCCTCCTCCTCTGTCCAGAACAACAGGAAGCTGCGTAAAGTATGGATGTCTAAGACGTCCTCTGCCCTTCCTGCAAGCTCTCACTCTCTGATCAACAAAGTTGTGTCGACACGCCCAGTGCGTAAAAATCTGTCACCCATCTGTGATGTGGAAGACAAAACTTTTGGCAATGCCTCAGTGCCAATCCAGAAGTCTCAGACGCGCTCTGTGCATAAAACTTCGTCTCCCGTCTGTGATGTGGCATACAAAACTTCTGGCAATGCCTCAGTGCCAATACATAAGTCTCAGACGCGCTCTGCGCGTAAAACATCGTCTCCCGTCTGTGACGTGGCAGACAAAATTTCTGGCAATGCCTCAGTGCCAATCTGGAAATTTCAAACGCGTCCTGCGCATAAAAGTATATCTCCCGTCTATGATGAGGCAGATGGACCCTTGGATTACATCAAGGGAAAATAAGTGGCAAATCTTCCAACCTCTAGGCTTTTACGCCCACAAGAGAAGAAAATTCCCACTTTACAGATTACGCAGACTTTCTCTGTTTTACGTGAACATGTGCCAAAATCTAAATTATGCCAGGAGAGGTCTGTCCGAGTAAAGAAGACCCATTTTACGGGAAAATACGCTCCTCTGATGGATGATGGATCGTATGCTACTCACATGGCTGAACTGTTGTATTCTTATGGTAGAGAAAGGGTTATGGTTCCCAATCTCCACAGGCCTACTGATATAAAAAGGCAGAATAAGCCTTCTTCTGTTAATCCCCCTAATTTGCGTGATTTTTTGATCTAGAAACGCAAAGACAGGGGTCAAAATCAAGATTTAGCGCCCTTAACTACCAAGCGTGGGGAGATCATGTAGGAAGTAGCGTCAACATCTAATGTCGTCATGACATATGGTCCACATGAAGAATCTGTCTTTATTGTTCCACTGACTCGCAACGATCAACATTAGATAATCTTCGGTCGAATGCGAAATAGACCGATTATACAAGAAGATTCTCACAAGTCTGATGTTGGAAAAATGCAAATCTACAGATATAGCCCACATGCTTTAAAGATTATGCAAAATATGGGTTATGATCTGAAGGTGAAGCAAGGCCTCAATTATGGAAAAGGCAAACGAATACCGTTGTATGGTGATCCTTACTGTCAACGAACTCGTTTTGGGTTAGGATATACCGCATCTCTAGCAAACTCCGAACCTCCAGAGTCTGATCCTGTAATACCAGACACAGGTCCTTCTAAATCAACTTCTGTGGACAAAAGCAAACAAAAAGAAGAAGAAGAACCAGACAACGACATCTCTGGGGGTAGTCTTCCTCGACAAAACCGAGCGGCATCCAAAGCTGGGGGTAGAATTCCCTCTAAGTCTGAAGATGATGCAACTATGACCATCTTCCCTGAGGACCGTACGACTCAGGTATCAGAAGCCCGAAAGCCAAAGGAGACTTTCTCCTTCAATGATGATGACATCATTGAAATCTTTAATATATTAATGAAGGAAAATAAGCTTCGGCTACCCAACATCAGATACCCTGAAAGGACTGGCAAGGTCGATGACCCAGAATATTGTCTCTTTCATCGGTATATTTATCACCCCACAAAGGCATGCTATGTACTGAAAGGAGAATCTAGGAGTTGATCGACGCCAAAGTCATCACTTTGCATTTATAAATGAGAAGACGGTCATTGCAAATAGATCTCACTCCAACGTGGCAATTTGCTCCCTTAAGAAGCCCCTTAAGAAGTACCGGATGATGAGTCCCTAGGTCTACTCGCACACTCCCGCCATGACTATTCACAATCTATCTAGTTAGACGCTAGCCATGCTCATATTGCCTCTGAGCTATCGTCCGATCAATATCCCCAGCGGAGCGATCCTCTGGTCTATCTTCATAGACCACACTCAACAAATCAATCCAATAAATTTTTCAGACATGAGTTCACGTTCATATTACCTCTGAACTGTTCACCAAACATTTATCCCCCAGCTGAGTTTGCCATGTCCAAGTGACCTCTAAGCAAACCTCCCAGGATTGTTGCTATTAATCAGTTCACATCCATATTACCTCTGAACTGCTGTCATAATATTTCTCTCAGGCTGAGTTTGTCATGTTCATATTACCTCTGAAAAAATCTTTCGGGTCCGGCTATCGATTATCATGTCCATATTACCTCTGATATCGGTTGTCATCTCAACTTAGCACCCATACTTAACTCTAAGTACGCCAGTGGTGTTAGGTCCACAAAAACTGCCATGTCCATATTACCTCTGGCAGGGCTTGTCCTAAACTTATTACCTGCACTCAACATGCACAAGAAGTAATAGGTCCACCAAAAACTCCCCTGTGGAATACCCACAATGGAAACGAATTATTCATGTCCATATTACCTCTGAACTATCCTCATTTTCCCCAGCAAAGAAAGAGTTAGTCCCTGTTCATCCCCACAGAGTCATATTTTACAATCATTCGTCAGGACTTGTCTCAAACCTATTACTTGCACTAACGTGCACAACAAGTAATAGGTCCACAAAAATCCCCCAACAAGATGTCTTTACTAGCCACAAAAAACTATAACGTCCATATTTCCTCTGATTGGGCTTGTTTCGAACTTATTATTTGCACTCAACGTGCGCAACAAATAATAGGTCCACCAAAGATTCCCCAGTGGAATGTCCTCAACAAATACAGTATTGTACTACGTCCATATTACCTTTGGTACGATGTCTGAAGTTCACACAAACAATCATAAAGAAATGGAAAGGCCCTTATATGATTTCAAATGGCGCTTACAGATTAGCCAAGCCTAATAAAGATTTGATAATGGCTCCTATCAACTGTAAATTCCTGAAGAAGTACTACACTTGATCTCCTTTGCTTAACGGAGTATGATGAAGATCTTATTCTGATAATACAACATACAAAGGTTAGTTGGATCATATTCTATCAGATTCATGTGACCTCTGAATAGATATGCTTAACTAATTTGTAAACCTATCATGTTCATATTATCTCTGATAGTGTTTGGTATACAAATTTAGTTGGATTATATTCTATCAGATTCATGTTACCTCTGAATAGATTTACATTCAGCAAAACCTTACCGAAAGTATATCATGTTCATATTATCTCTGATATTACTTTCATCTTAGCCTATCATTTATATTCAAAAGTGATAGGTCCACAAAGTCAGAAAATGAATCTTTATTATCTCTGAGAAATTACAAGAGAAGCAAAAAAGTACATCATAGGCGAGGAGCAGTTAAATCCCTGATCTGTTGCGCCAAAGCAGCCATCCTCTCATTCCTGGAGTTCAAAACGTTGTTGCGAGCCTGTTCCATCCTTGCTTCGTCATTGCTCAAGAGAGATAGTTCGAATAGAGAATCAATAAAACTTGCGTAGATGACACCCGCATGTGCCAAGTTCTGTTGAGCTGTCTTCACTTGGCCCTCAAATACATCACGAACTACCGATGCCTTGAGAAGCCTCTCCCTTGTCTGAGCAAGTTCAGCTTCCAATTCTCTAACCCTCACTTCATATCCCTCACATTCGGCATGGCACTGAGCTAGCTGAGGAATACTCTCCACCAATACTGCCTGCTCTTTCTCTATCTCTTGTTGTTGTTCCTGGATGGATTTGTTTAAAGTTTCTGTCCTCTGAGCAAGTTCAGCAGTTAGGGAGTCATACTCACCTTGAACCAGGTTATCTATGCTGCCTCGGGATAGTTGCAAATATTCGTTAATGGGTTATTCTAAACCATTAACTATTTGCTCTAGCGCATCAGCTCTTTCAGCGTCATTGAAATTTCTAATCGGCGCTATAGTGAGCTTGGAGGACGTCTTCAGAGCATCAAAGCCTATATTCTTCTCCAGCACCATGGATATCAATTCTTTCAAAGTGCGGTAGAATATGCTAGTATATTGTTCAACTAGCGTAGCAAAGATCGAATGTACGCTGGGAGTGGCCGTAATATCGATAAATCTCCTATCTGGAAGGACTGTAGAGGATGTTGCCACAGTCGTTGCTTTAACAGATGGCGCGACAAAAGAAGAGACACCAACAATAGTTGAAGTTGTTGGCGTGCTCGACGAAGGAGGCACGGTCGAGATGGTGGGTTCATCCTCCTCTGATGTTATTTGAACTGCCACTGGCGGGATGACACCCGAGAATGTTGCGGATGAAAGATCGGTAGTTTCAAAGTATGCTTCGTCGACGTCATCAGCTGGATCCGCAACAAAATCAGAAGTTGTGTCAACTCCGCCCTCCCCAGAGATGTCTTCGCCTGAAAATAAGATAAGAGAAAGTTAATATCAATTTGATGTTAATTTTCCTGAAGAAAGCGTGAAGACAATATTTATCCATGGTCATGGTATGTATGTTGCGTCTACAGCCTGTATAGATAAATTATTTCTTAATGATGCTAAACAAGCTGTCATACCTGGAGAAGAGGGTACACCAACTCACGTTTGAGGGTAGTTATCCCAGTCGTCACCCAGATCCACTCGAGGTTCATCGGGTGGAATCTTGCTCGAGATACTTACAGACGAAGGAGGGGCTAGTCCCATTATTTGTTTGGGTAAAGGTATATGGATTCTTATTACGCTCGGCCTCGAAGGCGATCTAGAAGCACTACCGGTAACGGTGATAGCAGCAACAGTCGCGGGCAAAGAATCTTTAGCACTGTCAGCTGGAATTGTGGAGGTTTCCTCTCTAAAAGGCGAAGGACCCCTGATCAAAGAATCATCCCCAACAGGGAAACAATAGGCTCACTCCTAGAGGCCCCCTTGGTGGAAGTCCTTTTAGGACCTCCGGTAGTCAGTTTCTTCTTGCGGGGGGAGGGCTCTTTCAGAGTGGAAGCCTTCCGTTTACGGGAGATTATGAGAGGCTCTGCTGGCGGAGCTATTACGCCTCTCGGTAAAATCAACAAATAATCATCTGCACCGGTGGTTTCATCACCTTCATCAAAGAAGACAGATGGTATCTCCTCTCTCCCAGTGGACCTATGTGAGGGCATCCTGAAACTTTTATGAACATCAAAATCATGATGGAAGGTGTTGATGGACACATAAAACTGCACGTACGAGTAAAGAATACGCAGCTCCGTGGAGAGAGAAGTCGCGGGCACAACAAAGGTTGCTCCAATACAACCCATTATGAAATACCGCCATCCTCTAGCTCCATCAATAAGTCCACCTTTGAACTTGAAGCTGGTGATGGGATTCCCCACGTGCAACTGATCATACCCAAATTGCCTAGCAAAACGGCTAGGCAGATAAGGCTCCAAGTAGCAGTGGTCCTCACTCCTGTACAGCAGATTGGAAGGTCTAATACAGACCAACCAGTAAAAGGCTTTAAGAGAAAGAATAGTCTTCCCCTGACCTGCATCCTGAAGTTTCGTCCCCTGTTGATTGATATGTACGGGGGGGACGATGAAGAAGAACTTCCAACTATGGGCAAAATTTAGTGCTAGCCGACAGTCTATGACGCTAGTCACATTCTAAGAAAAATTTCTGTAATTCAACAGAAAGTTATTGCCCGAACCCCTGGCCGATCCGGGAGACATCACTCTGGTGTTGTGAAGAATTAACCATCCCATCAGATATAAGAATGACAATTCCACTCTGGGGTATCCTTCATGCCGTGTATCATCAGCCAGCAGTCCCTCAGTAATGGCCCTCAGGCCAGCTTGAATCCTGTACACCATGGCAGGGAGCAGGCCCAATCTCGCTCCAAATACCAAATGTACTGCAGGCCATAAGGTGTTGCGATGAATGCGATCCGCATATGCGATGCCAGGAACCACCCATCGACGTAGCCAAATAGAAAGGAAGCCAGCCAGTTGAGCTTCTCTTGACAAAGGCTTTCGGCAATGCCTCATATAACTATGGGCTTTGGTTCCTACAGGATAGCCCCCTATCTCTTTATTGATAACATAATCTTGAGCCCCCACATCTTCAATAAGATCGTCGATGGTGTTGGCATTGAGAATGCTCAAGGGATTCAAGGGTTTATCTCTATTATCTATAACCTTGTCCTGTTTGGCATTTCTAGCTTGATGGACGAAGAGGTAGGATAACCATTTGTTGATATGGGCTAAATCAGAGGGCGCCTTGTAGAAGGCGGTGCATACAAGGTAGTGGCTCATCAGCTCTTGGTAAACTGCCACTTCCTGAGGGTGGGTATCCTTCATCTCCCTATTTGTCGGAACGTACTCTTCATAAGGAGTATCTCCCATTGGCAGCTTTGAGATGTATGCCATCTCATGAAGTGCGAGGCCCAACTCACCTATCGGAGTGGCAAAAGTCCCAGTGAGCGAGTTATATCGCTCCATCAAAGATAAAAACAAATTGGGGTTGAGAGGCAGCCCAACACTAGTAGCACTCATAGCCGTAAACAAGCCAATACTTTCCAGCTCCACCTGAAAGTGCTTCAGGGCCCATGCAGTTAAACTGGCCCATCGAAGATTCTTGGGGCTAAGCCATCCACTGGTACGAGGGTTAACCTTGGGGTATACCCCCCTGCCCCATAAAGTCATTGCAGAAAGTCACTATTTGAAGCGGCTGGATCAGTGAAGTGTCCTCACTCGGGACGCTGCCCGACAGTAATCCTCTGAAAGGCATGACAGGGCCTGAGGGACTGCTTACAAAGGATCCTCGGTTTAATCCTTTCTTATAAAAGATCTTCCCTGGCTGGCCATGAAGATCAGGAGTCAGAGTCCATACCATCTTTCTTGGATGTGTGGCATAGAAGAATACAGAGATAGGGTAATCTCTGGGCATATTTGGCAGATACATGATCGTGCCCTCAGCAGAAAATACCCAATCTTCCTTCTTGGGCTTGGTCTGAGACTGCTTATCAATAACGTCCCCAAATAAGAAAGTTGGTTTCTTATACTCAGTCCCATCTATGTATGTCAGGTGCTCCCCACTGATCATACTCAGCAACATTCGTTCTCCTTGGGCCGAGATCAGAGTTCCCCTTTCTTGAGGATACTCATTTCCAGAGATGGAGAATGTCACATAGGACAAGTCCTCCAGATAGTTGGAATTCAGCATTCCAGCAGCAGAACCCATCACTTCAGCTAGAGGGGGAATCTGTAGGTCCACTGCAAGAAGCAAGAAAACAAGTCAGTTTTACGCTAGACGCTACACTCTTGCAGTATACGCCAAAACTTGACAGTCTGAGCTTTTACACCAGATTGCTAAAATTTGAGTTTTTACGCTAAAGTTTATAGCCAGTGCGTAAAACACAAGGTTTGCAGTATACGTCAAAACTTGACAGTCTGAGCTTTTACGCCAGATTGCAAAAAATTGAGTTTTACGCTGGTGTTTACATCTAGTGCGTAAAATACAAGGTTTACAGTATACGCCAAATTTTGATAGTCTGAGTTTTACGCTAGACTGTAATAATATGGAGTTTTATGCTGACACATTAGGAATATGGGCGTATTGGCGCATACACGTACAACATGTGCAAATGATTTTTCTTCTCTCGAAGTCTTTACCTGTGATGCCCGGAGCACAGCTAGACGGCGGAGCACTTCGTTCAGAACGAGGCTCACTTGGCCTAGTAGGAGTCGCTCGTGCTTGAGCAGAGGAGCTAGATGAGGAAGTGGCTTTCTTTCCCTTAGCCGCGGAGGTCTATTTTAGTGCCATGGTGAATCTGAGTTCTCAGAAAAGAGACGAAGGCGAAGAGTTCTCAGAAAGAGACGAAGGATTTTGTAGAGACAGATGAAGGATTTTTCTCTCTCACGACCTAGGGCTATTTATAAAGTTCAGATAACTCTTCAAATCCTTAACCGAATCCGATATTATCTGATCAGTTATGATTTGGGACCACGTCTGCCGATCATTTTAAAGAAAGGCGGAGAATCATGTTGCGTAACGGATCCACGATTTTATGCTCAGAAGCTACAGATCTATGATTTTACGCTCAGAAGCTTTTACGCTTAGAAGCTACAGATCTACGATTTTACGCTCAGAAGCTACAGATGCTACGGATCTATGACTTTTTGCATATCTTAAAATTACGTAGGACGGGATCCTCATATATCTTGATAACTTGGGTCTTATACTCGAAAAAGCTAATTTTAAGGGTTTTACGCAAAAAATGTTCCTTCTTGGTTACAAAATATGGCAAGTGCCTAAAACACACAGATGTCAGCATTTGCAAACAAGACGACGAGTATTCAATAAACTTCTCCTCTTCTTCAGGCATGAGGACTTCATCAGACGAAGGGTCAAGGAGTTCCCTAAAAATGTCCGTCTATATTGAAGATGATTCTTCTTCCTTGGCCATTGGAAGTTTATTCGAAGTCTAGCCAGAAACCTTTACATCTAAGTTCAAGTATGGCCTGTTCGACGGATATTTCTTGCCCTGTTTCGAGAAACTTTCGAAAGGCCATTCTTGAAGATGATGTTCTGAACAAAAATTCTTCGTATGAGAGAAGTGACAGTTCAGAATTCTATGTGACTCCTCGTCCAAAAATAGCATGACAATTGGATTGTCAAGACAATTTAATGCTGAAAAGTTTTTACGCATATTCCTCTATGCGTAAAAGTCAGAGCGTGACGGGAAGCATATTTGTCAGAATCAGCATAAAAAATTACTCAAGCATGCTGAAGCTGCGTATTATCAGACTTTATCATAGCAATATGACAAATCAAAGAGGCGTAAAAGAAGACAAATTTATTAATCATGATTACATATGATGGAAATTCATTTTACAAAGGATTTTTCATTAATATTCAAGATCATGATTACTTATGATGGAGATCCATTTTACAAAGGATATTTCATTAATATTCAAGATCACGACGGGAATCTATTATGTTAGGTTCTCATCTGACGAAGATCTTCAGTTCTTCTCCTACGGCACTTCTTCGGCTTTTTCGGCCGATGAACAAGAAAATGGTTAATGGCGGGAGGATACAGAACTGGGCCTGTTTAAATTATTCAAGCCCCCCATACGTTATTGGCAGCCATGCTCAGACTTGTGTTAGGGATTCAGACCCAACACAATACTGGAAGACACGGCCAAGCTGCCCACCAGTGTCCAGCTTCATAATAGGGGAAATACAGCTAGCAAGCTGTGTGGTCTAATGCGACCCTTCCTCTCTCTTTGACGAATCGCCATATAAAATTGCTGATTATCTCGAGCAAAGAAAGCTATGATATCCTTCCATGATCCTTCGTTGCAGAGGATATTTGCTCGAATACGTCTCTTTTTAAGGCTCCTTATATGCTGGAAGAGCATAATCTTCTTTCTCCTCAGTGCAGCCCAATGAATCTCAGCGGCCATCTTTGTGGTGAAGAAAGTATGGAAAAATAGGTTCACTCGCTTGCCTTTATATAGGCAGAAGAGAACATACAAAATCCCAACAACTCCTTAAATATCACCGTAAAATCAGCCTCGAAGAACGAGTCAAATTTGACCACTTCATGCTTCATTCAAAGTATTTCAAATTACAAGGAATTTGAAAACTTTGAAGGGGGTCTTATAGAAGCATGAAATACGCTGGGGAATTATAAGCGTATTATACAGTCAAAACCCAACATGCATGAAGTCTGCGTAAAATATGACTTCAGAGCTATTGGCGTAAAGAAGAGCTTCAGAGCTGCCCGCGTAAAGCAGCACTTTAAGGCTGTTTTGACGTAAAAGGTTGCTACACCTCCCCCCAGCGTAAAATATGTTTGTTTTTAATGCAACGTAAAGTCATACGAGGAACTCTTCGTATTCCTTGGATGAATCTGTTAGATAAAACAGTGAACCTGACTCCTGACAAAAGTACTGCACGACGATCGAGAGGACGGCTGTGATGATGATTTTGCACAGAGACCCAGGCTGTCGTTTAGTGACATATTCTTGATACAAGTTATTTTTTACACTGCCTATTCTACATGGGCAAAAATGAGTTTTTACGCTCAAAGAAAAGACAAATCAGACGCCACGTCAAAAGCTGCTTCCTGCACAGAGCTCAAGGCATATCTCTGTATTTAATGCACGAGATCTTGTTCTACTTTTAAAATTTTTTCAGGACTGGGGAAAGCTAAAACTGTGGCTAATACGCTAACATCACCATCCTTGCATTTTATGCCAACCAGGCTATTTTCAACTATAGGAGTACGCCGTATGCTATCTCCTCGAAATACGCCAACTAGGCTATAATTGTAAAGGTACATGATAAGGCTATTTAGCCCAGAATACGCTCAAGACCTCAGTCGTGATGGATAAGTGACTAATACGCTCACATCAACATCCTTGCATTTTACGCCAACCAAGCTATTTTCAACTATAGGAGTATGCCGTATGCTATCTCCTCGAAATACGCCAACTAGGCTATAATTGCAAAGGTACGTGATAAGACTATTTAGCCCATTTTACGCTCAAGATCTCAGTCATGATGGATAATTGGCTATTTTACACTGGTTATCTATTATTCACGAATCATCAAGTTTTACGCAGAGTTTGGCCTTCTACGCCAACGCAGTTATTTGGATTTTACGCCAACCATCTATACACAGGAGCAGTTACCTAAGTGGCTTGCATGCCACGATCTTCGAGAAGCAGTTATATACATTACCTTACAAAGGGATACGTGTCACATGCAAATTCAGAAGATTATTTGAACATGGGTAGCAGTTATCTTAACCGAAGCATAAAGACAGCTATTTGGCCTTTACGCCAACAAGACATCTATTTGACTTTTACGCCAACAAGACAGCTATTTGGCCTTTACGCCAACAAGACAGCTATTTGGATTTTATGCCAACAAGACAGCTATTTGACTTTTATGCCAATAAGACAGCTCTTTGGCTTTTACACCAACGAGACAGTTATTTGGCTTTTACGCCAACCATCTCTACGCGAGGGGCAGTTACCTACGTGGCTTGCAAGCCATGATCCTCGAGAAGCAGTTATACGTGTTACCTCATAATGGGACACGTGTCATACGCGAATTTAGGAGATCATTCAAACGTGGGTAGCAGTTATTATAACCGTCGCGTAAAAGATGTCACTTCCTTCACAGTTTGGTTTCTATGCCAACTGGACAGTTGTTTTGACTGATCTCTATAAATAGAGACCCCTGGTCACAGGGTAAAAGGATCCTAAAAAAAAGATCAATTAGAGGATCAATCAGAGAGATCAATCAGAGAGATCAGGATCGAATCAATAGAGGAGCAGAGAGCACAGGCAGAGAGTGTCGATTGACAACTTCGACAACGAGAATTCAATCCCACTTGCAACCTTCGAAGCTTCTTCTTCTTCTACAACACTTCTTCACCATCATGTGGTCCAAGGGACAAAGTGATCGACCGCAGATCAGACTCCTATAGCAATTTTTCCCCAGAATCATTTTTATTGTACTTAACATCCTCGTATAGGATTAATTATACTCTTTTTCTTGTTTGTAAACAAAGAAAGGGTTTCGTATAAACCTAGTTTCTTTTTTTTGTTTATCATCAAACACAGACATGAGAGACGACCATGAGTGCTCTATCCCGATAATATTCTATAGGCCGAAAAGTCATTGATGGTCCACATAAGTGTTGCCCTCATCTGAAAATTTTGCTTTCTAGAAATATTATACGTGTTGGTACCTACTTTCCACAGCTGACTCAACTCATTTATCAATGGCTGTAAATACACATCGATGTTCCTCTTCGAATTGTTTGGACTCGGGATAATAACGGTTAAGAACATATACAGAGTTTTCATGCACATCTAAGACGGTAAATTAAACAGAGTGACGATCACAGGCCAACATGAATACTGGGAGCCCGAAAGTGCGAATGGGGTAAAATCGTATGAGGAGAGCCCCAATTTGACATTATGCAGATTCGAAGGAAAATCTGGCTACTCTCGATCAAAGTGCTTCCATGCTTCTCCAACAGATGGATGATCCAATACTTCTTCGATATGTTTCTGCCTGTGCCAACTCATATTTTCTGCAGTCTCCTTCACCATAAACATCCTCTACAATTACGGCGTCAAAGGCAAGTAGTTCATCAAATTAGTAGGATTCCTTGCACCGACAGACATTCCTCTACCAGTGGCCTTGTAGCGATCAATACCACAGAATCTACATGCATCTTCATCCTTGTTGTCTTTATAGTACAACATGTACCAGTTGTGACATGCATCAATTTTCTCATATCTCATCCAGAGCGATCTCATCATCCTCTTAGATCGGTAGAAGTCTTTAGGCAATTTAGCACCCTCTGTTAAGATCTCTATAATCAACTCCATCAGTCGGTTGTAGCATTCTTGCGATATGTTAAAATTGGAATTGATGCTCAATAATCTTGTAACCACCTCCAACGATGAATGTTCCTCACAACCAAGATATAATAGAGTCCTTGCATTGTAAACCCCCTGATTTTTTCAAGAATTTTTAATTTAGAATTTTTACAATTTTCTAGAATTTTCTGGGATTTTTATTAATTAAAACTAAGGTATTTTGAATTTAAATGATTTTTAAATAATATTAAAATATTATAAAAATAATATTTTATGGTGTAAAATGAAAAATTAGATGTAGGGTAATTTTTCGGGAATTTATTGGACCCCGGAAGTATTTTTAAAGACCTAAAAATTAAGTTATAATTAAACCGATTTAAACCCTAATTAAATCCGGTTTATTAAAATAAACCAAACCGAACCAACCCAGACCCGGTTTATTAAACCCAACCGAACCCTAGCGGGTCAGATCCGGTCTAACCCGTAGACCCGAAACCCGCTAACCCGACCCGTGCCCTAACTTAGCGGATCGTGTCGGATCCCTACCACCCGACCCGACCCGGACCCAAACCCGCCCCGCCTAACCTTTCTCTTCCCAGCGTAATCCCGACCGCCGTCGGCAGTTACGCCGCTGCCACCCCTTCGGCTTCCCGCAACGACGGCCGCTCCCCTGTCCCGACTCCTCGCTCCGCCTCCCGCAACCTCCGGCCATCCGCCTCCCTCCCCCGGCTTATAAAACCCCCTGCCATTTCCGGCCATCTCTCCCCTCTCGCCTAGCCTTCACCGAAAACCTAAGGCCCTACAACCCCTCGACCACCCGCCGCCAGGCCGCTCCGTCATCTTCTCTTACGCCGGCCTCCCCGTCCCCTGCTCAGCACCTTCCTCCCGCAGCTCCGACCCCGAACTCCTCCGCCGAGAGCCCGACTCCAGCACCCTAGCAGCCTCTGCCGGCCGCCTGAGCCGCCACCGGCTTCGCCTGAGCCACCGCAGCCCCAGCCCGACCTCGCCTTCCTCCGGCCAGCCCCGCACAACCTCGACAACCCGCTGCCCTAACCCGGACACGGCAGATTCAAACCCGAACGCGGCCAGGACACAGATACTGTGTCGAGACGACACACGGACACGAAAATCTCAGTTTTTGGAGCCCTGTTCAGGTATCCATTTCTCTCTCCTCGCTGCCCCATTTTCTGTTCCTTCTGTTGCAACGCGAACCCTGCGTGACCCTCTCGATGCCCGTGCAACCCGCTCGGTGCGTCGCGTCCTGTGGCGATCGCGAACCGCGATCCAAAAATAGGAAAACCAACGCCCTGTTTCACCCCAGAACTGAGTACGTCCCGCCAAACGGGACAACTTGGTCGCGTGCGGTCTTCACTGATACGTGCTCTTCGTTGATACGAACGTGTGGAATTTCGTGGAAGTTGATTTGGATGTGCGTGCACACCGAAATCAACGCGTATCCGCCGACAACGTCCCGTATCTGTCCTTTTTGGATCTCGCTGTAACTTAGTGTACACACATCGGATCGAGATGAAACTTGCGCCATCAGACTCGTAGCAATACGCTGGTCCTATGACCCAAGTTTGGTTCGATTCTGAGAACGTTGACAAAATCGCGTATCGTGGGCCCCATAGGCTTCACTTGACGGGCGATTTTGTGATCGGCTCATCGGAATCCAATTCTGGAAGTTCCGTTGGGTTCGTATCATCGTTCCTGACTCGTTGACACTAAGTTGGACAAATTTGGAGACCTTTGGTTCTGACACGTTTTTCGGTGCAAAGCGGCCCACATGTGGACCCTGCCTTGACCTGAAAACTGTCATTTTTGTCCCTGTGTCCAAATTGGACTCAAGGACAGGCATTTTTAGCTGATTGATATTTTCTGAATCTGATGGTGATGTTTATTTTAGCAACCGGAGCAGTCCCTGCAATTTCCACTGGAGTCAGAGCAACAGTTGGAGCCAGAACCCTAGGCAAGTGTACCTTGCCAAACTCTGCAGTTTTGTTACTTATTTCCTTGACTTATTTATACATTATTGTGCATGCTTAAACCTAGGACCGTGTGACTTACTTAGCGTCCGATTAATAGTCGGGTGCCAACCCCGTACGCGGAGTTGTGTACGTCACCTAGAGATGGACATCGTGACCCTTTACATTCTCGTACTTGTCTTGTCAAGTACATTATAACCCAGGACACTTGACACTATACATGTGACAGAATCTTCCTGAGATATTCATGGTGATTCTGTGTAGGATGCAGGATTGACATAGATATTATATTCATAGATATTATATGACTGTTTGCAATAGCTATGATCTCACGTGACATGGACATGAGACGTGTGATTACATTGGGTGGGGAGAGACACACAGGCTATAGGCTGATTTATATATATATATATATTTATTATGGTGAGGCCTTAGACTCTATATCAGAGCTAGGCACTCTACTAGTGAGATATTATTGTGAGGCCTTAGACTCTACATTAGAGCTAGGCACTCTACTAGTGATATCACTGCTACCCGGCTCTCCGACATAGAGCTTGTGGTGGTCTCAGCCTGAATTTTAGTGATGCTCTCAAATTGCATATCACTTAGCTGGTTATTTAGTATTACCCTATTTACTCATTTATTTCCTGCACTGCATTTATTTTGGCATGTTGTTTCTTGTACCTTGTTATGTCCCCTGAGGACCTGGATCCGGATTATGTCCCCAGGATTTGCAGACGAGATCTATCCCGAGGTATACGGAACAGGAACATTAGCAGGAGCAGAAGCAGGAGCAGGTGCATACAGTGGAGCAGAACCAGGAACCGAGGACTAGGTGATTGCCATAGATTTTCCTGAGTATATGTTCTTCCATACTCAGTCCGTGATGTTCTTTACATTCTTGTTTAAATGAACAATTGTAATAGACTTAATATCGGGTTGTTCCCCGAATTTTATTTACTTGTGACTGGTTGATGTTTATTTCTTTTTATTAATATTTCTGTGTTCATTCTGTGGATGAGATTAGTAGACCCAGATAGTTGTATACAGCTTAAGTATGTCCCGATGGATCTATTAAATTGGGTTTGTCCATCGGTGCGTACTGCTGGCCATTGCCACGTATCCAGTTCCTCGATATTTTGGGACTGGGGCATGACATGCATTCTCCAACAACTCCATGAACTTTGTATCATCGATATTCGGTGCCTCCGCAGCTGCATCATGATTGTTCGGATCAAAACTAGGCTCCGCCACATCAAAAACCATCTTCACCCACCCGTCGTCGTAAGCAACATGGTCGTGGACATCCATATATGGGTCCACATAAGGCTCTAACTCCGATGCTAAAGATACAAGTTCTCCGTGCGCGGTCCACTGATAGTAATTCGGTGTGAAATCTTTCAAGTACAAATGATATGTGACTTTCACTTCTGGATGCTATTTCAAGTTGCGACATCTTACACACGGACACTTAATTTTGGTATCGTCCATGTACTAAGGGAATGCCTTGGCGAACTGCAGGAACTGCGTTATACCCTCTATGAGATTATTCCGTATACCGCACATATCATCAGGATGATGGTTTTACATCCACGAACGATGACGCAGATTCAGATCCATTTCTGGATACTTCTGCAAAGATGAATAGACATCGTTCAAGTATATACTCATGTGAATATTTGGTAGTATATATTATCTAAATGACACTCACTCCAGATATGCAAAGATGAATATACATCGTTCAAGAAAACAGTTTAAATTACTGTACATGTTACAAGTCTAAATGGATTTCATATTGATATTTTCAATCCTCTTCTGAAAATTTATCTTCTTCGTTTAAATACAGTATACATGCACTGATACTCCTATTGCAGTATATTAGTGAGTGTTAACTCTGTATCATGGATATCCAAACTTGATATTTCTTTAGGCCATGCCTTTCTAATTGAAAAGTCAAGTCATGGATATCCAGTATTAATTTTTTTGTCCAGGATACAGAGTTGACACTCACTGATATACTCCAGGATATCCACACTTGACATATGATAGTGAAGGATAATATCCATACTTTTAGTCAAAGCCTTTTTGTGCTCAACTATCGAAAGATGGGTTAAATTTTATTTGCAGACTTTGTTATATTAATTTACTCATGTCTCTTCAGAGCTTCACCTTAAAATAAATAGTTCCATGTCCCGGGGCCTATTTGCTAACCTCATGAATTCCATTATTATAATATAAGATTCTATGTGGGTCTGCTTGTTGTTTGTGTTCCTGTTAGTACAACAATTATTCAAAAAATGATTGAGTTGTCAATTATTCACCCACGACTTCAGCCATGTCAACTTGACCGCTGCTGTTTGTTTTTTGTGGAGGCACAAATCCCTCTACTCAATCCATCTCTAGTCTAGATCTTGAGCCTGAGCCTTGTGAGAGTTGCAACTTGAGGGCAGGATGCATGTATTTACTATTTATCCCTCGTCTTTTCTTAATTATCAATCATAGCCAATTGATACAAGCATCTCTATCTTGCTCGACCTTTTCTCCATTTGTCACTTGAATATCTGCATGATATGGACTTTGTACAAAATTTGAAGCAATGAATCTTTAAATTTGTCCTTAAATGTTTGTTGTCCTTTTGCAAAATGTTAAGAAGCATATGACAAGCCTTACGAGATTTAGCATTTCCTAATCTCTGTATTAACATATATTACTGTCCCCCCCATTCCTTGCTAGGTAATGAACGTGTGATCTGCATATGAGTTTCCGGGAAGCCTGTATGTCACTTGCTGTTGGACAGGTGCCATCGACCCGTGACTATGGGCTCTAATACTCTCCTGTTCCTGATTCATGAACGCACGCTCTGAAAGATGTTTTCCTCATTATTGGAGCTTAACTTATGGCCATGATTTTCTTTCAAGAATCTTGTCAAGATCAACTTATGAAATGGTTGTAGACAACCACTTTCCACCTTCTCAAGCCATCCAAATAGTCATGTAGTGCTTTTGCAAACCCCAACCCTAAGTAGCTAGGGGATTGATGGTGAGAGATCAAAATACTCTATTATTCTAATACTTATCATTTTTTTGAGGATGAGATGATGGCTGATGCCAATCTTCTGATCTGAACATTATCCTTGTGTTACACTGTAAACTTTATTATTTTTGTGATAAAGGCGGCACACACACACACACACACACACACACACACACACACACACACACACACACACACACACACACACACACACACGTCTAATGGAAACAACAAACAACAGTATTAACGGTTGTTACTGTTCTATGGCTTCGCTCATTGCCTTTGGCTTAGGTTATCATTTTATCCCTAAATTTTCACTTGTTCCATCGAGACAATAATCCCGAGGTCGTCAGTGTCAGTGTGTGTATTAGTGTTTGTGTGTGTGTCGTGTATGTCTGTCTCAGTATGTGTATCTATGACAGTGTGTCATGTCTGTGTCAGTGTATGTGTGTGTCATGTCTGTATCAGTATGTATGTGTCGTATCTGTGTCAGGATTTGTCTGTGACTGTGAGTGTGTCATGTTTGTCAGTGTGTTTGTGTCTGTGTCATATTGTGTCTATATCTATGAGAGAGAGATATATAGGGTTAGGGTTTACCAAGAGGAGGAGGATGAGAAGAAGCCCGAGGTCGTCGGAAGGAAGAAGTCGCGCTAAAAGGGAGGAGCTGTACAAGTGGAGGATGCTCGGGGGGTGGGGAGCCGGTGGGGGGGTAGGGACGGGGGGAGGAGTAGGAGGACGTGGGAGGTGGGGGAACTTCGTCGGAAGGGGGGAGGGGGTAAAAAGGGGTGGTTTCGAAATTTTGGGAAGGGGATCGACAGAATGGGAAAAAATGAACCCTATATTAAAAAAAATTAGCGACGTCATCAATAGACTTGACATCGCTAAAAGTCGCTAATTGAAAAGTTTGCGACGTTAGCGACGCCGCTAAAAATGTCGCTAAAATTTGAAAAAAACAACATCGATAAATACGTCGCTAAACGTGACTAAATAAAAAACTTAGCAATATTTAGCGACCTTAAAGAAGCTTATTTTATGACCCCCTATTTTTCAAACATTAAAAAGTATTTAATTAATCATTAAATTATTTATAGTATCTCTTAGCCAATTAGAAAATATAATTTATTGAATTTTTAATTACTAGGTAAATATTCATCTAGAAATTTATGCAGAAAAACTATTATTTTGCCTTATTTTATTTTAAGTAGGAAGTCTTGTAGAAGAATGATAGATTATTTTATTGTACTAATATAATTTTCTAGAATTTTATTACCACATAAATATATATGTATGTATATATAAATAGATAGAGTAAAAAAAAATCCCCTAATAAAAACTAAATCCTTTAACAAACCCAAGCCCACCAGACTGCTAACCTACAGTAGCTAACTCCCAACCCCCCTGCGTGACCCGCGAGTACCCCCTCGCCGCTCCCTCTATATATATATATATATATATATATATATGTATATATAATATCCTATAAACCTTAACAGTAAAACTACCCCCTAACGTAGCCGCTGACCTCACACCGTCGACCCCGTAGCCACCTGAGCACCGCCGGCCACCCCCGCGTCCGCGTCCGATTAACCGTGCGACCGCGCAGTCCGCGACAGACGACAGCGATGTGCCCTCCTTCTTTCGCAGATTCCTGCCTCGTCGCTCGACCGATTTTCGATCCGTCTTCACCGGTATGTTCATGACCTATCTCCCTTCCAACTCTGTAAATTAGTTTTCGTCTAACAATGCTTAACACCATGTAGAAATCGAGGCCAAGTTGGAAAAAAACCATATGTTTAAACCACAGAAAACTATTGCGACCACCTATGTTTAAGGACTGATATCTTCCTCCACAGACATCCAAACTTAAATCTACCTTTTTATGTGAAGATCATATAACCGAGATCATTTTATATTGATTATATTATTTTATTTTGTGTTATATGCCGAAATAAACTGGGTTAAAAATCAGAAAAAACTTGTTTTCCAAAACTTAGAAATTATGATTCGGAGCGCGCCCTGCCAAACGGGACCGCCCCGTCGTGTACCAATTGCACTGAAAGGTGCACATGGAATGCCTTGACGTGTGAGCTTTCGCGAAAACTAATTCGGACGTGTGTGCGCGTCGGAATCAACCCGTATCCATAAAAAGTCCCCGTATCGCGACTTTTATAAAATATTGTACCATTTAGTGTACGCTCATCGGAATGCGATGAAACTTGTGCCATTGGATTCGTGGTATCACGCTGGTCCTGTGACCCAAGTTTTATGCGATTCCGAGATAGTTGACTAAGCCACCTATTTGCGGGCCCTACGGTTGACTTTTTGGGCGAATTTATGTTCGGTTCACCGAAATTTAAAATTGGACATACCGTTGAGTTCGTATTGACGTTTAGAATTTGCTTGACCTATAATTTATCCTATTTAGAGACCGTTACCTCTGGCACGCATTTTGGTGCAAAGTGGGCCACACATGAACCCCGTTTTGACCCAAAATTATCGTTTTGCCCCTGTATTCAAATAGGACGAAAGGGTAGTGTTTTCTAGCTACCTCGCTGATTCTAGAAATGTTGGTGATGTTTATTTCAGCATCCGAAGACGTTTATTCGGAGGTCTTAGTTCCTGATCTTGTGTACTTGACATCTGGACGCTTCCACTTTACAGATTGCTTGCCAGGCAAATATAACTTGCCATTGTATTGTGATTTATATTTTTATATGATGTATATATTTTAGTTATGTCATTTAGTTCATATATTTTAACTGCTATATAAATTGTACGTCCAAGAATAACTTGGGTGCAGCGACGGTGTCGTCGTATTCTATTTTTATTATATATATGCATGTTAACCTAGTTTATGAGACCACCCTATTATCATGAGATATTCTTATGTTTCATTAGCCAGGACACTGTTGTTACACGAGTGTGTGAGTCTCATGTAGGATACGGACTTGCATATTCGGTTGGCCACTAGTACGTATACGTCGTACGACGGATAGTGATAACTGCTGATAGAAATTGTATGCTAGTAGACCTGACAGTTATTTATAGGTATCATCGTGTCATGGATGTGACATGCTTAGAGCATGGGGTAGGGAGAACAACAAGTAAGGTGTTTGGGCTCCTTTGCACTTTGCTTGTGTAACCCGTACGCTCCGTCGGAGATACGCGGTCATGATGACCACTATATATATTATATTTTATCATGCGGCCTCTGACGTTCAAAAGACGACATGCTTTGTAGGCCCCTGAATCTCCGAGAGAATCATGCCAATCCCATTTTAGCCAGATAGTCCACTTGTTGGAAAGTTGTTCTCAACTACATTCACATAGATGGTTAGGTGACCCATTTGATGTTTATTTTTAGTACCTTATTGGCATGCTTCTATGTATCTTGTTATGTCCCTCTGAGGACCTGGTCCCTTTCCAGGTATAGACTTATAGGAGTATCCACAGGAGTACGGACCCGGACCTGACGCTTCATACCAGACTGAGGAGGTCTTACCTTCAGAGTACCTTTGATTCATCGCAGCAGATGGATATTTTAGATGCTATTTTTTTCTTGTGGACATTTATCTTATATTAGAGTTTGATCTCTTCTCGCATTTAGTAGTTTTTAGTATAGTCGATTTGTAGTGGATTTATTTCCATCCGACTATCATACTTTGATAGTTCATATTGGAGATTAAGTTATTTATTTCCTATTTCTTTATTTATGCTGTGGATGAGATATAGATTGCGTGTGACTCGTATTGACAGTATATTATCACTTGTGGATTTGATATTCATATACAGCGTACGTGTGTTGCGATCTTCCAACACATTGGAGTTTCGTATATATACGGCTGACGTATTACGTATTCCTAGTCCTACGTATTTTGGGACTGGGGCATGACACTTATAGCAACTATTCTTTAAAAAATTGAAGTATAGTCGCTAAACGTTGCTATGTGTCGCCAACTGCGATATATAGCAACGTTTAATTTTGGAGTCGCTCAATTATTTAATATTAGCGACATTTTATTATGATGTCACTAAAAACGTCGCTCTTTTATCATATTTTGGTAGTAGCATAAATCAGATGAGAGACTTGAGGATGCACCATCCTGTGTAGTGGGACAATCTATTTTCGGATAATCTTTGAATCCATGAGACACGAGAAGTATTCCATCACCAGAGTGAACAAATATGGCGATTGTGGATCCTCCTGCCGAAGACCCCTATTACTTGAATGAACCCATGCGGTTGGCCTCGAATCAGAACAGAAAGTTGGGGTTGTTATACATTCCCAAACTAGATCAAACTACGTACTACTGAATCTCATGGCAATCATTATCTGGCAGACAAATTCCCGATTGACGGTATCATATGCGTTCCTAATATCCAATTTAACACAAGCCCGATATCCACCTGGTTTGTTGAAGTTACAGACCATCTCATGTGCTAGAAGATTATTATCTGCAATATCTCTCCCCTCGATGAATGCTGCTTAATACAGTGAGATCAATTCTTGCATTATTCCTTTCATCCTTCGGCACATCAAATGTGTAATTATTTTATACAGGTAATTACAATATGCTATCGGTCTGAAGTCCGCAAGTGAAGTATCCCCCTCTTTCTTCGGAATCAGAGTGAGGAAGGTGTGGTTCAACTCTACCAATAGCCTGCCTTTATAGAGAACTTCTCGGTCGCATCTCGATTCCTGAGACCATGCTTTCATAATGATCAGTCATCCATCAAAAGTCTGCAGACCTCCTTGAATCACCCTGTCCATATCCTCCCTCAGTCTGAATCGTACATAATAAAAACTATTTTACCGCGAGAAGAATTCCATGGAGCCCTTTGGGTTCTAGACCCGGTGAGCGTACACACGAATTTGTCCGTAGAACGGCCTGTTACCCAATACATATAGGATGACAGTGTTGTGCCAGTACTTCGATGTTTCTTTGAGGTCCTCATCGGTAAACACCGCTCTTACCCCATTGCCTACATGTTTTGGTTCCATGTATCTCATTTGACCATTGTTGTTCAACTCCTCCCATTGGAAGCAATCGGCCCAGGATTTGCTTCTGCCTTAAGTTTGTACTAGTTGTTTCCCTTTCTTTTCTGCCGTAAAACGTCGAGGCACTGATCTTGTATCTTCAGCCCTAGCTGATTGATGCACCGGTCGAGCGGCGGTCTGCACATATTCCTTCTTTTGATTAATCCTCCCGCCTTGGTGTGACATCCATCCTTGCCGCATCTGCCCCATATGGTTGCGGCGACCACCCCTACAGTTCCTCCCTTCTCATCTTTGATCTCCTGCCTTGCCTCCTTCCCCCTCCCGATCTGGCCCGCCAGAGCTCCTTTTACGTCGTACAACCATGGTCCAACCACCACCTGTAGTCTGTCCTCCCTGCAGTATCAGGTCAGTGCGGTCCGGCCGCTCGTCCGGTTGGCCTAGATCCCAAGCCAAAGTTGTCGTCCCTGGATCGCCCTTCTCTGCTATATATATATATATATATATATATATATATATATATATATATATATATATATACACAAAAACATAAACACAAACACAAACACAAAAAACACACACATACACGCTTACCCGTGTTCCGTCCAGTCTCAATCTGGTTAAGCTCGACCATGTTTTTTTCAAGGTTGTTGGCCGAGCTGGATTTGGATTTTCCTCTCTGAGCTCGCATCAGACCTGATTTGCTAACCGGCATTGCCCGACCCAGCCTAGATCCGGGTAAAAATCGATCCCGATCTGGCCCGGCCCATATAACGCTCTGAGTAGAACCTAGTGAAGTGTCTGGGAAGAAGCTTTTTGAAATCTGTCGTGTAATCCAGCCCATTTGTTTCCTCTACTTCAATCTTCCTGGTCGCTCCCTACGAGGTCCCTTCCCATTTGCCCCACCTCCCTCCCTCCCCTTGCGCCCATCGGTGTCTACACCTACGAAATCCGGCCTCCCCTTCTAATCCACTGCCGACGCGTGGCATGCAGGCTGATCCGTGCACGGTCCAAGTAGCAGCACCTTTTTTTTTTGTTGCCGCATCCTTGTTATATAAGGTTTTAGTATTAGTCTCCGGATGATATTTATAATAGATTCGTAATATTATCAGTATGATATTATTTTGTTGATTTAGTACACGATTATATGTATCTTCTATCGAGGAAGTTTATTAGAAGATGTTAGCAACGAGGTGATGAGGATTCCATTTGCTTAGCTACTTAGCTGACTAAGGTTCTGGGTGCCTATATATCCAAAGTTAAAAGAAAGGTGAAAGAACCAACGAATCGGCAACGTTTCACATATTATATTAGAGAGAGAGAGAGAAATGTATCATGACTTATCAATAGATTGTATTTCACAGAACATTTTGCCATTAGAACCACCTTCAAGGAGAGATTGCATGCGTCTTCTTTTCATCTTCTTCACAAATGTCAGGTTCAAGCAATAGGTCTACTTGCCCTCGAGTCCAAGAAATAGAAAGTTGGAACAAAAGAGTACATCATCAGCCGTGTCCCCCTCTCCACGTTATCCACTACTTATCCACTTCACTTTGTTGCTTTCCATGTATGCATGGAGCCTAAACCACACAATCCCTGCAAGTGAGCCTAAAGCACGTACACACTAGCCTAGTTTTTCTTCATTTCTTCTCTCCCTCTGTAGTGGAATGACGTATCCCAATTGTGACACTAAGAAACTTTGGAGATGAACTTTAAGCATCTTTATTTGAACATTCCTAAAGTGATGACTCAGGCTTAGGTTGACGGCAGTCGGTAGTCTTCTTTTCAACACGGTGGTCATAGCTCAAATCATGGAAAAGTTAGTCGAGTGGTCGACTGTCGACAAGATTGATATCTTATTGGTCTCCTACACATATCCTGATATAAAATAGATGGATAAAGCAACTAGAGAGTGGCAGATTTTCAAACAAACTACTTGAGCTAGATATCAAACTATAGGAAATTAGTAGGAAAAATAAATCGCATACAAACAATTTTATAGTATGAGAAGGTAAATATTTTAGAGAAAATTTGAGTTGAACTTCCACATTATTTGTCTATATTCAATGTGTACCCCAATACTTTACCATAATATATGAACGTCCTCACTTTGGTCGTAAACAGTCACGGACCGACAGTCAACACGTTTGACCAAATATTTCGAACCAAAATACCCCTGGCCCCTTCTCTTTCCCTCCCCCCCCCCTCTTTCTCTGGTCGATTGGGAGGGCGCTGCTGGAGCGCGGGAAGGGGGGGGGGTGTGCTGAGGTGGGCATGCTGGGGACGGTGGTCATGGCGCGGCAAGGCGCGATGTTGAGGTGGGGGGGAGGGGGGGAGGGTCCTCACCTGCGGTGGCGGCCATAGTGCGAGGGAGCGGGGGCGCGCGGCACCAGCGGAAGCAGCGCCCTCCCTCCCTTTCTCCGGTGCTGAGGGAGCGTGGAGGTGACGAGGGGTGGGGGATGGTCGGCGGGGTCGCGCGGGGGGCGTCGTGGGGGAGCGGTGGCCCGGGGGACGGGGTGGCACAGTGGGGGAGCGGAGGAGAGGGGGTGGCTGGGAGCGGGTGTTGGTGTTGGTGAAGGTGGTGGTGATGGCAGAGGGCTGAGCGAGGCGGGGGAGGGGGGACGAGCACGGCGGGAGAGGCAGGGGGCTGCCGGCGGCTTGGAAAGAAGACAGAGGTAATTTGGTCAAGAAAATTGGGTCAACCCAGTTGGCCGTCAATATTGGACGAAATTCGTTAAATGTGGGGGTTGACTTACATTATGATAAAGCATTGGGGTCACTACTAGAAAAAGCGGGATTAACGACGTATTTTAGCGACTCCTGGTATAAACGTCGCTAAATCAGCGACTCCATTAAAAACGTCGCTAAACGTCGCCAAATGGCGATATTTAGCGACGTTCAGCGACTTTTATTCAGATTTTAAAAGGAGTCGCTATAAGTTCAATTAAGGTCGCTAAACGTCGCTAATATATCTGATTTAGCGACGTTTAGCGGCGTAATTAGCGACGTATATATCAAAAATATTTAGCAACGTGTTTAGCGACGTCTTTGACGTCTCTAAATTTTAATTTAGCGACGTTTTAATTAGACGTCGCTAAACGTCGCTAATTTTTGGTTAATTAGGGCTCAGATTCTTTTCCCCCATCTGTCGAAAATTTCAAAAGTTTTCGATTTCCCCCGCCCCCCCCTCTCCGACGACTGGCTCTCCACGGCTGCGGCTACTCCGGCACCCCCCTCTTTCTCCTCGAGCTCTAGGTAATCTCTCTCTCTCTCTCTCTCATGTGACACTGACACAACTGATGACTGGACAGACATGACACACGCACACAGACACGACACACGTACACAGACACGACACACGCAGACAGATACTGACAGACACACACGACACACACACACAGACGCAGATACACACACACACACTCACACAGACACTGACATGGGACTGATTTACATAGGGAGTCGGGTTCTTTACTGTGTCTTCACTGTATGTGCACTGTGTTGGCACTGATACCTCAGTGTATCAGTCAGTGGAGAGCTTGGGTTTCTTTGTATGGGTAGTTCAGTAAAAGAGGAGTGAGGGTCAAGGTTTTTCTAAGTATTTAGCTAAGTTTTCAATCATGAGATATTTGGTGGTGTTGAATGTGGATAGTGTTGTTTTACATGAAGATAGGGCTATGTTGAGCTTAGTGTATCAGTGAGTTTAGTTTAGTGTATCAGTGAGTTTAGTGTATCAGTGAGTGAGTGAGTGAGTAAGTTCAGTGACTTTATATTTTTGTGTGAGGGAGGGAAAGCTCGGGCCGTAAAACTGTGCATCAGTATGCCAGTGTATCAGGGGGAAATTGGTTTCACTATGGTGTGCACAGTGTGCCTCGACCACACTGTGTATCAGTGTACTAGTGGTCGAGCCATGTAGTGGGCAGTGAGAAGGAGGTCTGCAATAGTGAGCAGTCAACTGAAGAGGAAAACCATCAGAACTGTGTCATTTCAGCAACCTTGTATCAGTAAGTATCAACAAGTCCCACTGTATCAGTATCCGTTTTCAGTTGCATTTAGTGAGCTATGTATACTAGTGTTAGTTAGCTTAGTGTCAAGGTATTGGTTAGTTGGTTTAAGATGGGTTAGCATGAGTTATTGGGTAGAAGTTAAGGGTATCAGTTTAGTATTAAATTAGTACATAGTTAGTGTAGTTAAATAGTTACTTACTGATATACTTGATTTTGTTAATAGTTAGCTAACTAACTATATGTCCTAGTAAGCATTGTATACAGTAAAGAACCCAAGCTTTTACCAATAGTATAAAATATTAAAAAAGTAAGAGACTTGGCCTCTTTTCAGTTGTTTTGAATATTGCTTATTTTAGACTTTGATAAATGAAAGTATGTATTATATCAGTTATGATTTTTATAGTACGGTTAAGTTATAAAGTTAGGTGATAAAAACTGTATGTAATGATTTATATGATACATACTGTCATTTTTGCAGAAGTATCTAGAAATGAATATGAATTACTATCTGCGTCATCGTTCGTGGATGTACAACCGTCATCCTGATGACATATGCAGTGTGCGAGATGAATTCATTGAGGGTGTACAGCAGTTCCTGCAGTTCGCCAAGGCTTTCCCTCAGTACATGGACGGTACCAAAATTAAGTGTCCGTGTGTGAGATATCGCAACAGGAAATATCATCCAGAAGTAGAAGTTACATATCATTTATACTCGAAGGGCTTCACGCCGAATTACTATCAGTGGACCGCGTACGGAGAACTTGTATCTCTAGCATCGGAGTCGGAGCCCTATGTGGAGCCGTATATCGATGTCCAAGACCACGATGCTTACGACGACGGGTTGGTGAACATGGTTTATGATGCGGCGGGGTCTAGTTTCAATCCGGACAATTATGATGCGACGGGACCTAGTTTCAATCCGGATAATTATGATGCAGCTGAGGAGGCACCGAATGCCGATGTTGCAAAGTTTATGGAGTTGCTGGAGAATGCAAGGACTCCACTATATCCTGGTTGTGAGAATCATTCACCGTTGGAGGTGGGTACAAGATTATTGAGCATCAAGTCCGATTTTAACATGTCGCAAGAATGCTATAATCGACTGCTCGATTTGATTATAGAGATCTTGCCCGAGGGTGCAAAGTTGCCTGAAGACTTCTATCGATCTAAGAGGATGGTGAGATCGCTTTGGATGAGATACGAAAAAATCGATGCATGTCGCAACGGGTGCATGTTGTACTACAAAGACGACAAGGATGAAGATGCGTGCAGATTCTGTGGTGCTGATCGCTACAAGGCCACTGTTAGAGGAAAGTCTGTTGGTGCAAGGAAGCCTACCGATTCGATGCACTACTTGCCTTTGATGCCGCGGTTACAGCGGTTGTTTATGGTTAAGGAGACTGCAGAAAACATGAGTTGGCACAGGCAAAAATAGATCGAAAGAGTATTGGATCATCCATCCGATGGAGAAGCATGAAAGCACTTTGATCGAGAGTATCCATATTTTACCGAGGAAGCGCGTAATATCAGATTGGGGCTCTCCTCTGACGGTTTTATCCCATTCGGACTTTCGGGCTCCCAGTATTCGTGTTGGCCTGTGATCGTCACTCCGTACAATCTACTGCCTTGGATGTGCATGAAGACTCAGTATATGTTCCTAACCGTTATTATCCCGGGTCCGAACAATCCGAAGAGGAACATCGATGTGTATTTACAGCCTTTGATAGATGAGTTGAATCAGCTGTGGGAAGTAGGTGCCAACACGTACGATGTTTCTAGAAAGCATAATTTTCAGATGAGGGCAGGACTTATGTGGACCATCAACGACTTGTTGGCCTATGGAATGTTATCGGGATAGAGCACCCATGATCGTCTCTCATGTTCGTATTGCATGGACCGTTCTCAGGCTTTCCGTTTGAAACACGGAGGCAAACCGTGCTTCTTCGATTGTCATCGACAATTTTTGCCCAAGGATCATCCGTACCGGAGGAACCGGAATACTTTTCATACGGGAGTTGTGGAGAAGGCCAATCCACCGCCAAGGTGGCCCAGATGTACGATATGGGAAGAGGTAAAAGATTTACGAAGTGCTATCGAAGAGCCTGCTAAGAGGTACAAGTGTGACGGATTTGGTCGCACCCATAACTGGACGAAGAGGAGTATATTCTGGGATCTGCCATATTGGAGCACCAATCTGATCAGACATAACCTTAATGTCATGCATATCGAGAAGAATGTGTTTGATAACATAATTAATACTGTAATAGAGGTAAAGGGGAAGACGAAAGATAATTCGAAGGCCAGGTTGGACTTACAAGAAATATGTAGATGTCCTGCATTGCATTTGATAGAGGAGGGGAATGGAAAGTGAAAGCAACCTAAGTCAGTTTTCTCACTGGATAAAGAGGATAAAGGTAGACTTTGTAGGTGGATTCAGGGTCTAAAGTTTCCAGATGGGTACGTGTCGAACTTGAGAAGATGCGTCGACCTCAAGGAGAACAAACTGGTGGGTATGAAGAGCCACGATTGTCACGTATTCATGGAGAGGTTAATTCCGATTGTATTTTGGGAATTCTTACCGCAGGTCATTTGGGACCCATTGACAGAGCTGAGCATATTCTTCAGAGATCTTTGTTGTACTAAGTTGCTCGTCGATCGTCTAGAAAAGCAAGAGAGGGACATTACGGTAACACTATGTAAGCTCGAGAAGGTGTTTCCTCCTGGATTCTTCGACTCTATGGAGCATTTGCCAATTCATCTTTCCTATGAGGCACGTGTTGGTGGTCCTGTCGGTTATCGGTGGATGTACCCCTTCGAGCGGTATCTGAATCACCTAAAGAGAAAGATAAAAAATAAGGCACGGGTTGAAGGCTCTATTTGTGAAGCTTATGTTCTTG
Source organism: Iris macrosiphon (assembly GCA_036927795.1). Taxonomy (NCBI): domain Eukaryota; kingdom Viridiplantae; phylum Streptophyta; class Magnoliopsida; order Asparagales; family Iridaceae; genus Iris; species Iris macrosiphon. Next base: position 216,377,636 of record JAYESA010000004.1, read on the forward strand.
AGGAGATTACAAACTTTTGCTCGACGTATTTCAAACCGCATGTTACTACTAATAGGACGAAAGCTCCCAGAAACGACGACGCATATCAGGAATCTAATGATGCAATACTTAAAGTATTCAATGCGTCCGGAAAGCCTTCGGAAAAAATGAAGAAGAGATATTTAAATGACGATGAGCTAAGGGCTGCTCAATTGTATATATTACTCAATTGCGACGAGGATGAAGTGGAGAAGCTACAGGGGTAAGTAATTAATACGTCCATGTTTATATCATCTCAATGTAATAGTATAAGATACTATTATGCTACTAATCAGCAGTTGCTTCATTGTTTTTCAGCACATATAATGATGAGTTGAGGTCGGTTAGACCCTACATAACATACGAAAAAGTAGAACAAGATATGAGATGCCATTTTCCTTCTTGGTTGAGCGTATATGTAAGATGCTTGGTAATTACTTTTTATTTCTGTACTTGCAAAACAAATAGCTTACTATCGCTACTTTGGTATTTAGGTTGATCGTCTAATATCACCCGAGACTGAATCTATTAGAACTCTAGCTAAGGGACCAATTACTGCCGTAAAAAAATGGCCAAGTTTCTGTGTGAATGGGTTCAGGTTCAAGTCAACAAATGCTCCTATCAGAGACAGCTTTCTGGATCTTGATTCCACGAAAAATAGTGGTTTGTGTATCAAATCTTCAAACTACAAAGACGTCAATCCGGGCAATGATTTTTTTGGCATCTTACGAGAGATTGTGGAGTTGACATATAATTATGGCACAGAACCTGCTAATATCGTGCTATTCAGGTGTGAATGGTTCGATCCGATTCAAGATCAAGGTTAAAAAATTGACAAGCATGGCCTTGTGGATATAAACTACAAGCGTAGATATCAAGGCTACGAACTATTTGTCCTATCAAGTCAGGCTCAGCTCGTGTACTTCACAACTTATCCTAGACGGGGGACAGCGAGGTCGGATTGGTGGGCAGTATGCAAGACTAAAGCTAGAAATACCTTTGACATTGACGAAATAGCTTATCAGGAGGACGATCTACCTCTTGTAACAAATATTGTAGATGTGGACTCAACGGAAGTTACTCATTACACGAGTAATAATGTAGAAGATGTAGAATTATCCGAAGAGGACGACGAAGTAGATGAAAGTGAAGACGAGGAAGAGGAAGAGCAGGACGACGAAGGCGAACAAGATGAATTTTTTGAAGATGATTGAAAATAAAAAATATTGCATGTAGAATGTAACTATATTTTGACTGTAGATTATAGATCAAGGTTGGAAAATTGACGAAGTAGATGTACCCATTAACGAATATATGTATTATATTTTGACTGTAGAATGCTTTGAGATATGTATCATATTTCGACTGTAGAATGTAGTATATATTTGTGTTTATCTATATTCATCATATGTTGTTATCAGATATGACAGGACAACGTGGAGGATTCGACAGGTCCTGAGGTAGACAGAGTGCCACTCCGGTACTGCCTACTGTTGGTTCCGGATCATCGTCGCCCAGTACTCCAGTATATCGATCACTCACATCTCCGACTGTTGGGACGAGTAGTTCCTAGCGTGATAGTACACCCTCGTCCAGCGTTCCTCCTGCTGACGGAACCATGGGGACAGATGAGCATATCGAGGAGGTCGTGCCGACGTTGTCCCAGCATCAGCAAGATCCTCCATGCGCACCTCCGGAGGAGACGAGGACAGAGATTTGGGCCGACGGTACAAAGTAAGTCAATTAGATGGTTTAGTATATATTTGTGTTTCTCTTTATTCATCGTATATTGACTTTTTCAGTAATCTAAATTATTATCTCTGTATTGATATCGTCCATCGTCGGTTCAGAGACGCCTGGGCCAATTTCTGAGGAACAACTACGGTGGCCCTTGGATCAACTACTCTGAGGCTCCGGAGGAGAGGAAGGCGTTCTGGTTTGCGCACTTCCAGGTAAAAGTATATTAAATAAATCCTCTAATTTATGCATATTATATAACTTATTCGTGATGCTAACTTAATAAATTATTTATTATAGCAAACGTATTTTTATCCTCCGTACCGGGCCGAGTTGATCGAGCGGTTCTTTCCTACCGTTGCCGCCAAGCTTATCCGAGATGCTCTGGATGACCAGAAGGCTCGTGATCGTGCTAGAAAACCAATCCAAGGTTGGATCACGCCTGAGCAGTGGACTGCGATGAGGGCTAGATTCGACGATCTGAGCTACAAGGAAAGGTCTAAGAATGCCAAGGCGGCTAGGCAGAATGCTGCCAAGTGGTGTGGTGGCTCGATTCCGATGACGGAATATTTTTGTCGTTTGGTATGTTTTTTCTTTTAAAATATATTATTTTAATATAAGTACCATAAAATGGTACTTGAAAAAATATTTAAGTTTAGTAATAAATAATATATTTTTAACAAGTACAGAGGGGGGAGGATGCAAACATGGTGACCGTCTTCTTGGCCACCCATTGCAAGGACGAAAATCTCATTGATGAGAGGGCCTCACAGACCTATGTAAGTATTACTTTACTTTGTGTTAATTTTAATATAACTTAGGCAATTATCGAGTTTCCAAACCTTTTCTAGGCCGAGTATCTTAGGCTGCGTGAGCGGGCGACTGCTAGTGCACCTACACCTGGAGAGGCTGGTACTTCGTCGCAGCCCACTCCATCTCTGTCGGCGGACGACCTGTGGGTGACCGCAGCTGGTGGTCTCCAGAGGGGTACGTACTACGGTACGGACTCCTATGGCGCCCTCGTTGCGACGCAGTCATCTAGGGCCTCCCCGACAGCTGCGTATTCCACACACCCCTCGCAGTCGTAGCCCTCGCAGTCGTCGGCCAGAGTCCAGGAGGCCGTCCAGGAGGCCGTTGACCGTCAGATTGCGTCTCTCCGTGACGAGTTGCTGCAAAGTATGGAGGAGCAGCCCCGGTCCCAGCCGTAGGCAGACGATCCGATGCTCATCGCACGATTGGATATGCTCGACCGCAGCATGACGGAGCTACGGGATTTGACAAATGATATTAGAGCCTCCAATGACCGCAACATCATGGAGCTGTAGGCGTCACAGCTATCGATGGGCGAGAAGCTGACGAGAATGCAGGATTCAATGGGTCATAGTAGTACGAGGCTGTTATCTACCCTAGATTCTTACAACCAGCGACTCGCAGACTTGGAGCGGGCACGGCCTCCACCGACGTCACTGCCTTCTCCATTGACATCGGCGTCGATTCCACGGGACGAGTATGAGGAGTTCTTATCCTTCAAGCGCGCCGGTGGTCAGCCTCCTGCAGATCCGCAGTAGTATAGTTATTTTTATTATTATTTAGGATGCGATTGTATATTATGAATTATTGATACTTCAACAATAGGCATGATGTATGATGCTTCTTGTGGTCTTTAATTTTTTAGTTAATTTAATTGGATTATATAGTTATCTTGCAAATCCACATTTGTCCTATACTATAATAATTTTTTTTTATGTGGCCCGATATTTTGCACGGGACTTTGCGCATACTTCTTTGCACATCTTGTGGGCCCACTGTCCACCTCAACTCCCACCATTAATAAATGGAAGGAATAATACGCCTCCATGGCTTGATCCATTGATCTTCCGCCACCTAGTCAGGAACTTATACCTCTCTTCGGTAAACACAATGGTCACTCGAGTTCGATTTCTATATTATGAATTATTGGTACTTCAACAATAGTCCTTGGTATTGGATACTTATCTCGTATTTATACTGTTCATCTTATATATTGTTAAACTTTGGCTACATCTACAATTCCAGCATTGAATACTTAATTCCAGTATTGAATACTTACTTGATATGTCCCCACAAGCCACAATACAATGTCTAATATATGTAGTTCCCAAAATATTAATATATATTGAATACTTACTTAATATATACTTACTTGATATGTCCCCACCAGTAGATTAATTTAAGTAGCCCCAAGTTCAATTCCTTCTGGACACAATTTTTTTTTATTTTTTTTAAAATTAGCGACGTTTAGCGACGTTAAGTTACGTCGCTAAATAAGTCGCTAATTAGTGATGCTGTAACAAGTCGCTAAATACGTCGCTAATGACGTCGCTAAAAATGTCGCTATACGTCGCCAATTGCTGACATGGCAGAATAGCCAGGTCATTAAAGACGTCGGTGTAACGTCGCTATATAAGTCGCTAATCAGCGACGTTTAGCGATTTTAAAAACGTCGCTATTTAGTGACTCGGCGTCGCTAAACGTCGCTAAATTTTGCGACACACTAAAGTCGCTAAAAACGTCGGTATAGCGACGTTTAGCGACGTTTTTTTTTTGACTTGGTTTTTTCCGACAACTTTATAACGTCGCTAATTACGTCGCTAAACCAAATTAGCGACGTCATTTCATTTTTTAGCGACGTTTTTAGACGTCGCTAATTTGACTTTTTTTGGTAGTGGGGGCACCTTAAAATATGACCAATAAAGTGGTATTCAACTCAAAATTTCTCAATATTTTATTGGACCACATAGTTATAATTTTTCGTACAAGTATACTATTAAAAACAAGAGTTACCCCCAATTGCTGATCATATCTCTACTATCCTCTTTTTTTTTTAATTAGTGCTACCCGTCATTCCTTCATAACATGTTAATTGTAATTGTAGTTATCCTTCAAAAAAAAAATCAAACTTTCTATAATTTTGTGTTTGTGTTTGTGTGTGGGGGTGGGGGTGGGAGTAGGAGGGGAAGGAGTAGTGAAGATATGATTATCAATTGGGACCGATGAAAGATGTTTGGTAAATACAAATAACTAAAAAAACTATATATCCGTGCAATGAATAATTACATAATATATGTGTTTATTGTCGTGCGTTATCCTAATTATTAAATTTAGAAAGTTATATTTAAATAAGATTGAACCAAAAAAACTATATTTAATACATAATTTAAAATTACATATAATCGAGGAAGTCAAGAGCGAACAAATGAGTATCAACGGAGGCGACATAATGTCGATATGCTTATGGGAGTGGTTTTGTTTTAGAATCTTTATGGAAAAATGCTCTTATAAGTATATGACCATATACGATCAGCATGTCCTCGGACATGGGCATAGTCAAATTTTAATATTTGATCTGGCACGATGTTTTATTTGAACAACCAAATATGATTCCCTAAACCTAATTTTAGCAGTCATGCACAAAAAAGAGAGGATTATGGAAGTTAAAACTAAGAATGAAGGAGAAGAGATTCAGAAATTGTGGTTTGCTTTGAGGAGAGATTGTTTTAAGCAGATCTATATTGTTGAAGGAGAAGAGGAGATTCAGAGATTGCGGGTTGCTTTGAGAAGAGATTGTTTTAAGCAGATCTATATTGTTTCGTTCTCGTGGTATAGAATTTCTAATTCTCTATCCTTATTGTAATATATTTTCATTCAAGTTTGAAGAGGTTTGGTGATCCCTGTTGTATTCGTGGGAGAAATTAGAAGGGAGTTGATGTACTTTCTTGTTCATTAGTTAGGTTTTTTCTGGTTGGACTCCGATCGTCCCATAATTTTTTTTATAAATATTTTGTATGTAAATATCATTTGTGTTTGCATTATAATCGTTTTCATTGATAATAGTATCGTGTGCAGGTTGTATGTTTTACTTCAGTTATCGATGGTTTCTTCTGGTTCAGAAACGATATTTATTTTGCTACTTTTGTGTCCATTCCCAACAAAGTAGTATCATAGCTTATGGTTGTAGGTGTCAGAAGCTAACAGTCAAGTCGGATAAAATAAATGGACCTGAAGCTAGTATGGTTAACGTGCATGATATAAAATATCACTATTGACGAAACAAGATGAAAGATTCGATATTCATCAAAAAGTTGCATCTAATAGTATTTTCTTCTGAGAAGTACAGTGATAAATCCAAGGAGGACTGGACATCCAAATACATATAAATCCGTGGATACATCAGGAAGTACATGGGTTAGAATGTACATAATCACATCACTAATATTAAGCATGCAAAGACTTTGCAGGAGAAGCTGCATCTTTGTATGACAAAAAGATCAGGATAAAAAAATTTTGTTCCTGATCCGACATATGATAGGTTTTAGGTACAAAGATGATATGTCTATTAGGATTAATTGAGTTAGGTCAAGGGCATGGTTGACTAGTTACATGATATGGTAGTCAAGTTTGATGATGAGATACATGGACAATATTTGATGAGTACTTTTCCACACTCATGGAAAATTATGCGAGTCCTTATTGTCATGCCCGAGTTTCGTAGAATCAAAATCGCCACTAATCGAGTTGTCGTACAAGCCTGAATTGTACTTGTACAAGGCAAACACCAAAACGGTCAACAGAACATCTATGATATAAAGTTGTTATGCAGAAATACTAAGTAGAAAACTTGAATCGGGATAAGATATACAAAAGAAATTCTCTTTATAGATAATATTACAACAGAATTACAATGCCTCAAAACCAAAGAATAGCTCGATTACAATCTCTCTCTCTCTCTCAATAAAATAAAACATGCCACAAGGCTTACAACTTAAAACTAAACAACGATGTTCTATACATTATATACTTTATATACAAAGTGCTAACATCTGTAGTCTCAACAATTCAAGTTACCAACCAAGCTCCAACGTCTCGGTACGTCCAAGCAAACTTTGTGCCTACACAGATCTGGTAGGAGGTCAGTATATTAAGGAATACACTAGTGAGTGACCTCTAGCTAACTCAATTAAAACCAACACATTAAATTAAGTGAGTGCAGACAAACTTATGTAGTCTTTCTAATCTTGCCTTAGGATAAGTTAACAATTTTGAGTATATATGTGTCCACAATTATAAAAGTGTCAAATAACAAAATTTAACTTAACCAATGCTTACCATACTTCCCTGTCAATACAATAATATCAATTCATAATTTATAATAAATGTGTCACAAGGGTGTCCCTGTAGAAGATAATTCTTAGCCTTCATAAAATATAAATGTGTCATGCATTCGTCCCTCAATATGTTAAGCCTACAAGTGCATGACATTAGCATGCAACCTAATTACATGAAGGTCACTGGCGATACGGCTTCTTGGACCACTACAAAAATACTGGAAAATAGTGACGGATCTCAGCGACGGATTATATTCCATCGCTGGTGTCACAACCCGATTCCGTAGAATCACTGAGGCGTCCCCCGAATCGTGACCGCCGTGCGGGCCTGGGGTTGCTCCCGCACAAGGCTTTAATGATTTGCATAACAAGCACATATTCAGAGTACGCAGATAAATTAAAACACAGATTTGAAATATGGAAAAGTTCTCTTTATTGATAATGAACATCTATTACAAACTCCTGAACGAGTTAGCTAATTTGCCACACGGGCTTACAAAGGTATTGGCTCAAAATGAGATAGCAGTCCTGTACATTACATCCCTTTATAAACTTCAAAATGTATAAACCTCCGGGCTGGATGACAGCTTTGCCACGGACCTGCATTGTGTATGGAAAGTTGTAAGCTCTTACTCTTCAAGTAGTTCAAAAGCGGCGCGATCAGAGGATGCGCCTACAGCTGGACTGGATCCGGGAAGACGACTTCGGCTCCTCGTTCGGTTCGCCTTGGTGCGGAGAACCTGTTTCAACGAGGGTCAGCATGTCAAAACATACTAGTGAATGCGAGCTAACCGAACTATACCAATCAATACGTTGTTTTAATGAAGCATGCATGTTTTTGTGGGTTTCTATCTTGCCTTAGTTCATTTACAAGCAACAGTATATATGTATGATACTGAAATGAACTTACCACCGTTCGGTGGATTTTACCTGCCCGTCTGAATTACCTGTACAATACTTACCATGCCTTCCCTGCCACGAAGACACAAGTTAGTTTACAAAAGGTTTAAATATACACGATGATCACTGGCATGGTTGCCATAATGGACGTAGCCGAGGACAAGGATAGCATGCTACGAGAGTACACAATTGCGCTGCAAGCTATCCTGTCCCGAACATGACGACTACACACGAGTTCCGCCCAGATCGGATCGGTGCCAGTGCCCCAGCGACCGTCTGCAGAACCAATACCTTGTGCACAAGTTGTCCATGATCGAACATGATTAACAAGTTAACAAGTCATGCATTTGAGGCAACACGAGTGCAAGAACACGAGTACACGACAAACAGTATTGCATGATTCATTTTGCATAGCCTCCCTGACAATTATGCATATACAAGACATGATCCATACTTAGCACGGTTTATAGAATACTTGCAACGAGCTAGCATACGATAAGATAACAGTTCACATGTTTGATTGACAAGCAAAATAACCAAGTTTATTTCCTTTTTATCTTGGTTTCTTTTATTATTATTTGGTATCGTTTGATCGAGGCAATAGAATGCAAGAGTTATTAGTTGTGAAGACTGGAAGCAGGGCAAGCTAATCGGGCTGGTAGCCACTCACTTAGATGGTTGGAAGGGAGAAGGAAAGAGGCGCTTCACGACTCCGCTCGCAAGCCGCCTACTGCTCGTTCACCTGCATTACGAACAGCTCGATCAATACCTCTTCCACTTTTCCAATCTCGGAATTGAAGTGCAGTTCAATGAACAAAAACAATAAAAACCATCGAAACCGTTCAAGGAAAACAAGCAAATCCCAAAACCAACTCAAAGCACGAAAGCAACAAGCGACATCGAAATCCGAGGCAATAAAAGATAGCAACGGAGAGGTCCCTCCTGACTCTGCCGCTAAGTCGATCCCGGGGGCACGGTCCACTGAATATGAGAATCGATTTCGAAGAAACAAATCCATAACGAGGACGAGTTCTTATTTCAATCTATCCCGATCGAACGATACCGTCTTGTGTTTTTTAGCCGCGCTCTCCGCACCGGGAGAACGGGGCGCTACATCCTACCCAACTAATTGGAAGTTTCGTCCTCGAAACTTAGGAATAGGACCTATCGTTAGGGAGCATTTCGTTGGGGACGACGATCAGGAAGTTTTGGATAGGAATTAATGGCATGGCCTGATCATCCACAAGCGAGGCATAACCCAAGTCTCAAGCGGCAGTCTTTCTTGTCGTGTCCAAGCTTTTTGCAGAATCAACATGTATTGCTCCAATCCCTTATTTGCTGACCACCGTCGTTTTGTCGCTTTGCAGCGTTGTTTTCTCTCTCGTTGCTTTGGCATTTGTGATTGTAAGCATGCACAGCGCCGGTAGGAACGTGAGGATAGTGCGGTTCAAGCGACAGGACGTGATTCATGACTTCACGCATTGTACGATACTGATGAACGACTACGTGTGCATGGATGGCAGGGCGTAGTCCACCTTCAAACCTTCTAGCTCGACTTTCTACATCAGGTAAATAGGCCCTAGCAAATTTGGAGAGTCGGTTGAATTCGGCGGAGTATTCCTTCACTGTCATGCTGCCCTGCCGCAGCTGCAAGAACTCGTTTTCCATTTGACGTTGTACTGGAGGGGGTACAAACTCCTCTTCGAATGCGGCACGAAAAGTCGTCCACGAGATTGCCTCCTCTCCGTGATCAAATTGGAGAGATCGTCGATGCACATCCCACCAATCGTGCGCGTTGAGGTGGAGCTATAGTTATACGCAGGCGACGCGCTTCTCTTCGGGGACCTCTAGCAGAGCGAAGTAATATTCAAGTTCGACCAACCAATCTAGAGCTACGACTGGGTCCTCAGTACTGTTGAATGTGGTGTTGCAGACTTTCTTGAAGTGGCCAAAGTCGAAGGCAGTCACATCCCTCGTCCTTGGAATTTGCGGCGTCTCTACTTCAAGCTTGGGCTGTTCCACTGGAGTCGTTGCTGTTGCAGCGGAATGGTTGGAAGCCAAAGTCTGAATGATCTGTTGTAGGGCATCTACCTGCTTCTGTTGGACTGAGAATCGTGCTTCTATATTGTCTTGAAACTTGAGCTGACTCTCCTCCGCCAGCTTCTCGGCCCGTTCATAGCGAGCCTCGTCCCTTTGTTGGTTTGCCCCCAACATCCGCAACATTTGCTGGACGGGATCGATGCTTGGCATGGCTCGTTGGCTCTCTGAACTTCCTGAAGTGCCCGAACTACTTCCTTGGCCTTGTGTTTCGTCCGGTGTTTGTGCTGTGGATTGCGTTGGTGCCATTCCTTTAAAAGAAGGTAAATTATATTATGATCATAATGTATTATGGACTTATTGCATGAACGTATCTTATTTTGGCCTAGCGAGTTCAAGAGTTCGCAGAGGAATTGATCGTTAAAGGAACTTTTCTAGTGCGAGAGTCTAAGGAACTTGAATCTGTGCTCTGATACCACTATGTCACGACCCGATTCCGTAGAATCCCTGAGGCGTCCCCCGAATCGTGACCGCCGTGCGGGCTTGGGGTTGCGCCCGCACAAGGCTTTAATGATTTGCATAACAAGCACATATTCAGAGTACGCAGATAAATTGAAACACAGATTTGAAACATAAAAAAGTTCTCTTTATTGATAATGAACATCTATTACAAACTCCTGAACGAGTTAGCTAATTTGCCACACGGGCTTACAAAGGTATTGACTCAAAATAAAATAGCAGTCATGTACATTACATCCCTTTATAAACTTCAAAATATATAGACCTCCGGGCTGGATGACAGCTTTGCCACGGAGCTGCATTGTGTATGGAAAGTTGCAAGCTCTCGCGATCAGAGGATGCGCCTACAGCTGGACTGCATTACGAACAGCTCGATCAATACCTCTTCCACTTTTCCAATCTCGGAATTGAAGTGCAGTTCAATGAACGAAAACAATGAAAACCATCGAAACCGTTCAAGAAAAACAAGCAAATCCCAAAACCAACTCAAAGCACGAAAGCAACAAGCGATATCGAAATCCGAGGCAATAAAAGATAGCAGCGAAGAGGTCCCTCCTGACTCTGCCGCTAAGTCGATCCCGGGGGCACGGTCCACTGAATATGGGAATCGATTCCGAAGAAACAAATCCATAACGAGGACGAGTTCTTGTTTCAATCTATCCCGATCGAACGATACCGTTTTGTGTTTCTTAGCCGCGCTCTCTGCAGCGGGAGAATGGGGCGCTACAACTGGTTTAGCGATGGAATACCGACGGAATAGCAAGTAATTTATTTATATAAGAAATATATATTAATTTATGTCGTTAGTCCGTCGTTGTGGTGCCAATTTTTCTCAGTGACGGACTAGCGATGGGCAGTTTACATCACTGTCAAACGTTAAAATTTAATATCCCAATTTTATTTTTATTTCCCCCAAACTCTTTCTTCTATGACGCGACCCCCGACCCCCTCTCCCCTTGCTCCGGTGACCCCCGACCCCCTCTCCCCTAGCTCCGGCATGACCCCCAATCGACCCCCTCTTCTTCTCCTTCCCCCCTCCTCCGACAGCCCCAACTCGAGCCCCATCTCCTCCAGTAGCAGCACCAACCCCAAATCATCTCAATTCTCTCCTCATTCTCAAATTATAAGCCAAGGAGCCTAGGCAAGTCCTCTTCCTCTCCCCTACTTCAATTTTGTGAAGTTCTTCAATTTTGTATATGTTTGTTAATTTATTATGATCAATTAGGTATATTTTATATTAGGTCAAAAATTAGGTTGAATATTACATATATATATTATAGTGTTGTAGCACGAACACGCGTATCAAAAAAATGCAGACACATTGACACGGGTATTAGGACACAAAAATGGTAATATGTATTGTATATATGTCTGTAATTAAGTTAGAAGAACTTTATTTTGATTGATATGTGTATCCTTAGACATACGTAATTCTTAGTATGCATGCTTGAACGTATCCTAGAATATAGGAAATAGAATAGGTGACGTTCAAAAATCCGTATAGGCATCGATTTATTCATTGGCCCAAAAATCGATATGGTTAGCACCAATTTAACCTAGAATGAATTAGCAAGTCTATTACTTAGCAATAGTCAATAATTAGTCCATTTTGGAATTATTTAGGATACTAGTAAGTAATTCAAGGTTTTCTATAAGTTTGTAACGATCTAAATCCACATATATAGTTGGTATCGATCAGTATTAGTCCCTATCGGATTTGGAAGCCGTAAATCTTCCTAGAAGTCAATATATATTCATGATTATTTAGTAATAGCTTCTATAGAGCTGAAGATACCTATGAAAACATTCTTAGAGTAAAGATGATTTGCACATAACACGAAGGTCCAATGGTAATTGAGTCAAGCCTTCAGCGCCATTTACTTTTGATACTTGTATTGAATCCATATTGTTTGAATGTATATGGTACTTATATACATAATTTTGAACAATGAGTCGATACTTAGTTGGCCTTGCATTAATGTACAATCAGCGACAAGAGAACATGATTGGTTTGACGGATAATTTCAAGGCAAACATTGAGGAATTTCTTAAATATGCCACTAGACAACCTTATTTCATGGATGGGAGGCTAATCAAGTGCCCCTGTGTCAAATAAAATAATATACCATTCAAAGAGGTGGATCTCGTGAGGGAGCATCTCTACAAGAAGAGTTTTTTACCGAACTATAAGGAGTGGACGGCTCAAGGAGAACCTTTATTTTTGTAATATCATCCCTCCTTCAATACGAAGGTCGAAGAGTCTACTCTCAAAGATTACTTCGGATATCGGTAACGAAACCTGGCACATGAGTTGGTATTTGATGTGACCAGTCCTAGTTTTGATCCGGAGGATCTGAGTGACCGATCCTAGTTTTGATCCGGAGGATCTAAATCCTGATGTAAATGAGTTCTATGATTTGTTCAAGAATACAGATATACTTGGGTTGTGATTCTTCTATCTTGTCGATGGTAATGCGGTTGTTGAACCTCAAGTCTGATTTTAATCTATCGCAGGAATGCTACGATCGGATAATTCAGTTTCTTTGAGAGTTGTTGCCAAAAGGATCGAAGGACTTGTCAGAAAACTTTTATAAGTCAAAATGATAATGCATAAACTTGGATTAGGCTACTAAAAGATAAATTATTGTTGAAATAGTTGCATGTTTCACTGCAAGAAGAACAATGATAAAGACAGATGCATTTTTTATCACGATGACCGGTACAAGCCAATTATGGGCACACAAAAATCAACTTCCCGAGCAAGGTTACGTCCCTATAAGTACATACATTTTTTTGTCGATAACAAAGAGACTACAGAGTATGTATATGTTCGCAAATACAGCACAACACATAACATGGCATAGCAAGGAACGGATGATGGATGAAGGAGAATAATCTTATTCTTTCGATAGAGAGGCATGGAAGCATTTCGATCGATATCATCTTGAATTTGTTGTGGAGCCTAAAAATATTCAATTGGCTTTATGTTCTGACGGATTCACTCCTTTCGGACAGTCGAGATCTCAGTACTCTTATTGGCCGATAATTTTGAACCATTACAATCTACCACTATGGATGTACATGAAGACTATGTACATGTTCTTGACACTTATCACACTACCAGAATAAGTTAATTTAGCAACATAAAAAAAAGTCGCTAAATGGCAAAAAAATGTCGCTAAACAATTTTAGCAACATAATTAGCGACATTTTGTTGAAGTCGCCGTTAAACTAGTCGCTGACAAAAAAATATCGCCAAATGTCGCTATTTCGACATTTTCTAGCGATGTATATGCGTCGCTGTATTAGCGACGTGAAGCGACGCAACGTTGCTAAATTAGCGACGTATATTTTTGTCGCTATATGTCGCTAAATTAGCGACGTATATAGAAACGTTAGTAGCGACATAAATAACGACTTTTATAGCGACGTATGTACGACTCATTTAGCGACGTTGTGTGACTAATTTAGTGACGTTAACATGACCTGGCAATATTGCCATGTCAGCAATTTGCGACGGACAATGACTTATTTAGCGACGTGGGTAGCGACGTATTTAGCGACGTGAGTTGACGTTGCTAAACGTCGCAAAACGTCGCTAAAAATGTCGCTAAAGTTATAGTGAAAAAAATGAATACTGAATTATTTCCAGACTATTCTTCCTACAGTTTATGAATTCATAATTTGTTCTAATAGATCAGGTGCAACCCTCCGTTGAATTTGCTGGGTTCGCCGACCCCCTTCGGTTGAACACTCAACACCGATAAATTAACATATATTTAATATAAATAATATAATAAAATTTGAAAAAAATAAAATATTGAGATTATAAACCGAATCAGGAGAAAATATCGTTGTAAAAAATACAGAAAATATCCACACAACTGAGTCTGAAAGCCTCATCCTAAAGAATACAAGAAATAATGTCTGAATGAATCAAAAATAAAAAATATTCATAAATGACCAAATATCATATAGGTCTGAAACACAAACAATCAATAAACGGTTCTAACTAGGACTACTACGAATTTGCAGGAGGATGACCATCGGCGTGCATGAAGGATAAGAACAGATCATACTGCACCCGTAAAATCAACACCGATGTTGATGGAGAAGGCAGTAACGTCGATGGAGTCTGTGTCATTGTAGGCGCACCAGGAAGACGTATCCGCTCTAACTTTGCTAGTCGCTGGTTGTATGAATCCATGGTAGATAACAACCTCGTACTGCTATGAACCATTGAATCATGCATCATCGTCAGCCTCTCATCCATGGATAGCTATGATGCATGCAGCTCCGTCACGCTACACTCTGTCGACGCTCTAAGATCAGCTGTCAAATCTCGGAGCTCCCTAATGCTGCGCTTGAGCATATTAAATCGTGCGATGAGCGTCGCATCGTCCGCCTACAGCTGGGATAGTGGCTGATCCTCTATCCTTCGCAGCAACTCGTCACAGAGAGACGCAATCTGACGGTCAACGACCTACTGGACTCAGGCCGACGACTGCGAGGGCTGTGTGGAATGTGCACTTGTCGGGGAGGCCCTCGATGACTGCTTCGCAACAAAGGCGCCATAGGATCCCGTACCGTAGTACATATCCCTCTTGAGACTACCAGCTGCGGTCACCCACAGCTCGCCCACCGATGGAGCTGGAGAGGGCTGCGAGGAAGTACCAGCCTCTCCCGCTGTAGGTGCACTAGCAATCGCCCGCTCACGCAGCCTAAGATACTCGTCCTAGAAAAGTTTGGATACTCGATAATTGCCTAAGTTATATTAAAATTAACACAAAGTAAAGTAATACTTAAATAGGTATGGGAGGCCCTCTCATCAATGAGATTTTTTCCCTTTCGATGGGTGGCCAGGAAGACGGTCACCATGTTTGCATCCTCACCCCTCTGTACCTGTTAAAAATATATTATTTAGTACTAAAATTAAATATTTTTTCTACTACCATTTTATCTTACTAGCATTAAAATAATATATCTGAAATAAAAAAATACCAAACGACGGAAATATTTCGTCATCGGAATTGAGCCACCACACCACTTTGTTGCCTTCCGCCTAGCCGTCTTGGCCTTCTCAGACCTTTCCTTGTACATCGGATCGTCGAATCTAGCCCTCATCGCAGTCCACTGCTCAGGTGTGATCCAACCTTGGACCGGTTTTCCAACGCGATCATGAGCCTTTTGGTCATCCAGAGCATCACGAATAAGCTTGGCGGCAACGGCAGGAAACATCTGCTAGATCAACTCGGCCCGGTGCGGAGGATATAAATACGTTTGCTATAATAAATATTTTAGTAAGTTATATAATATGCATAAATTAGAGAATTTATATAATATACTTTTACCTTGAAGTGCGCAAACCAGAACGCCTTCCTCTCCTTTGGAGCTTCAGAGTAGTTGATCCAAGGGCCACCATAGTTGTTCCTCAGAAAGAGGCCCAGGCGTCTCTGTACCGACGGGGGACGATATCTATACAGAGATAATTATTTTTACCGAAAAAGTCAATATATGATGAATAAAGAAATACATGATATATATGATGCTAAACCATCTAATTGACTTACTTTGTACCATCGGCCCAAATCTCTGTCCTCGTCTCTTCCGGAGGTGCGCATGGAGGATCTAGCTGATGCTGGGACAACGTGGGATCGACCTCCTACATACGCTCATCTGTTGTCACGCCCCAGTCCCAAAAGTACATGGGATCAGGCTACGTGGCAATAGCCAGCTGTCACGTCTCCGAGGATATCATAATTTAATAGATCCTAACAAAGATTGCTATGCTGTCCTAAAATACTAACATGTCCACTATCAGTCAACAACAGGTAAACTAATCTCATCCACAATATAAACAGCAAGAAGTACTAAATAAACTGCTGGAAGATAAACACCAGTCTCAAGATATCATAGTACAACCAAGAATGTCTGGTGGGAACAAACCCACTCCTATGACGAAATAAAGTACTGAAATGATAGATAAAACTGTAATGACTAGGGCATCGGCTGACTAGATAATGATGCTCCCAATCCTAGGCAGAAGGCCTACCAAGTGATCACGAAAACTCTGACGGTAACACCTCTAACTCCTCTGCGGTAGCGAACCTTATCTCCTGTCCTGGGCCGTACACTGTGGGGTAATATGCCTCGTCCAAATCTGGAAAGGTACCAGGTCCTCAGAGGGATGTAACAAGATACATAGAAGCATGCCATATATAAATACTGAATAAAATAAATACAATAAAAGGTGTGCTAACCATCTAAGTGAATGCAATGTGAGGACAACTGTGAGTATATTAGAAGGTGTAGGCTAGACATATGCTGACGTAATTCACCAATCGTGACAACCGGCTAGTGTATGCCACACATGCCCCCTATAACACGGGCGCAGGAATACAATAACGTCCAATGTCCTATAAAGTGTGGTATATGTAATATCACCAAGTAACGTCCAACACTCTACGGAATGTGGTATCAGTAATATATATATACGTCCGTATCACTCCGTCGAGTGCGGTGTCTGTACAAAGGAGTGGGGTGTCCCAATTGCCTACTAGTCGTCCTCTCCGCCCAATGTATATATCCAAGTCAAATACACGACGTGCATACTCCGTATCTAAATGCCAAGTCTCTACACTAAAATAATCCTGAATTACTTACTAACCGTGATGCACGTCACACGTGCCGATAGCTAGTCGATCCCGCGAACTCGTATCCCAACATGAAATTGTCACCACGAACATGTAGAAGTGTCAGGTCTCGGAAGATATTAGTGTATCCTCCAATGGGGTGAGTCAACTACGAACTAGGTCAAGTATACTAATCATCGACGTATCCGTCGACAGCACCCGAGTAAATCTCGGACGCGCACAGTTGAATAAAAGGAAAGCAACAAGAATACAATATAACTTATGCATAATTTAAATTAGACAGTAAATATGGCAAGGTATCTTGCCTGAGTCCTCAAGATGTGAATGCCAATAACCTGCTCCTGCGGTGTCTCCTGGCTGATCCAATGACCCTAACATACAATATAATATAGAAATTCTACATCAGACACTAAAGCAAAAACATACATAATTTACGACGCTGCTCTTAGGTACTGTCGCAAGATCACGGCTGATCAAATACAGCGTCACGTGTGCACGTAGCTAGGGTGTACACGTATTCTGTCCTCGGTTAACGTATATCTTGAGACAATAATTCTATGTTATCGGTTTACGAAACTACATTACGCCTTGTTGAATTACCCGCCATTTATTTCCATGTTAATTGCACTAGGTAAATGTCCATGTTTCTGGTGAATTATAAGTGCTTATAACAAGTCCGACTATTGGGGTAATTATCATCTATTAATTACTGTTTTAAATCAATTTAGCATACATACTCATATCTAGGGTTCCACATAATTGGTTTTGTGTCCACGTACGACGCACGACACAACTTGATGACACGATGATACAACCATGCATATTGCCATGGAGAAGAGATCCACGAGGGTTACCTATTCGAGGTTGATCGTGGGGCCTGCGCTCAAACTCCGAACGTTCTCCGGCGAGGGGAGCTCTGGCGT
Source organism: Iris macrosiphon (assembly GCA_036927795.1). NCBI lineage: Eukaryota > Viridiplantae > Streptophyta > Magnoliopsida > Asparagales > Iridaceae > Iris > Iris macrosiphon. The sequence goes on from JAYESA010000004.1 coordinate 216,395,567, forward strand.
CGACGGTCGGTGAGCAGCAGCGGCAGTGGCAGTACAGTGCTGCAGTAGCCGCAGCAGTAGCAGCAGTCCTCGATGGCGGCAGCTGTCGGGTCGAGGCGGCGCAGGGGTCGGGCGGTCAATGGTGGGTAAAGGTGTTGTGGGCGGTCGAGAGCAGTCGAGGAAGTCGGGTTAGGCAGGGGATGTTGATGATGGGATAAGTTATGGTGAGGGTGAGGGCGGTTGTAGGCGGCCTGAGGGGTGGTCCGTCGTTGAGGGGCGGTGGCCTGAGGTGCTGTGGAGGTGGCGGCCTGAGGGGTGGTCCGGCGTTGAGGGGTGGTGGCTTAAGGTGCTGTGGAGGTGGCGGACTGAGATAGCGGGGGAGTCGTCCGGCTGGGGTGGGGGATGGTTGCTCGGGTGAGGCTCGGCTAGGGTTTGCTAGGTTTGAAGTTAGGGATGATGTTGATCTAGGGTTTCAAAGGGTGAGAAAGTATTTATATATATGGGGATTTGTGGGTTGCTCTTGGGACTTGGGCCTGTCCGGCCTGGTTGGGGTAGGGCTGGTCCACGTAGTAGAGTGCATGTGGGCTTGGTTAGGTTTGGTTGAGGTAAAATTGGCCTCGAATTTAATTAAATTAATAATTGCAAGGTGTTCTCTTAAGGGATATTCCGTGGCTAAAATGAGACGCAATAACGAGTATTTAAGGTTGCACAATGGCCAGAGGGTGGTCTGGTATGTCTAAAAGATGTTCGTAAATTCGGGTGGAAGACACTAATGGTGGGGTGCTCCAACCTCGAAGCAACGACAAGGTGTATTAAGACGTATAGTTGACGCACATTAATCCTAATTAATTCTAAATTAATCCTGGTCTCTTGATTTAATTCTAATTAATCCTGAATTGGTCGAGGGGGTTTACAATCTACCCTCCTTAGAGCATTTCGTCCTCAAAATTAAAACATACGCATGGTAAGAAATACTGACTGAATTTAAAATGCTAAAACTTACATATTCCTTCGAAGAGGTGGGGATAGCGCTGTCTAATATCCTCCTCGCATTCCCAAGTTGACTCTCCTGGTGTATGATATCTCCATGCGATGTGGACTAGGGGGATAGTCTGACCTCGCAGTACCTTCTCACTCCTGTCCAGGATCTCAACAGGCTCCTCTTGGTATGATAAACTCGGGCCGACGGTGATCTCCGAATGGTCAAGTACATGACTCGGGTCTGATATGTACCTTCTCAGCTGAGATTCATGGAAGACGTCGTGGACTCCTTCCAAAGTCTGCGGTAAGGCTAACCTGTAAGCAACCTCTCCGACGCGTTCTAACACATCGAATGGTCCGATGTACCTCTGCCTCCGAATCTGATAGTCCCACGAGTAGGCAAAATCTTTAAAAATATGTGATCTCCAACCTGGAACCCTAAGGGTCGTCGATGCATATTCGCCCAATCCTTTTGTCTGTCCTGTACTGCTCGTAGGTGTCCTTAGATCTTCTTCACTTTCTCCACTGTACGAACAACCAACTCTGGTCTGAGAATCTGTCACTCGCCTATATTGCTCTAGCATACTAGGGAACGACACTTCCTTCCATACAACGCTTCATAGGGAGCCATCTGGATGCTCGTTTGATAGCTGTTATTGTAAGAAAACTTGACCAAATGCAAATGGTCCTCCCACGATCCTTCGAAATCGAGCATGCATACATGTCTTCCAATGTCTGAATGGTACGCTCTGATTGGCCATCTGTTTGTGGGTGATACGCTGTGCTAAACTTCAGGCGAGTACCGAGACTCTCTTGCATACTCTGCCAAAAGTAAGATGTAAACCTCGTATCCCTGTCAGATACGATGCTAACTGGCACTCCGTGTAGGCGCACAATCTCTCTCATATACATGTCTGTTAAGACCTCTGTAGATTGTCCAACTCTGAAGGGTAAAAAGTGTGCGAACTTGGTGAGTCTATCTATGATTACCTATACTGCATTGCAACCACTAGGACTCCTCGGAAAGCCCATAACAAAGTCCATAGTAATGTGATCCCATTTCCATTTCGGTATCGGAAGCGGTTGAAGCAATTGTACAGATCTCTGATGCTCAGCCTTGACTTGCTGACACACCAAGCACTTTGCCACAAAGCATGCTATCTCTCTCTTCATCCCATGCCACCAGTAGTACTGTCTCAAGTCTCTGTACATCTTCGTGCCTACTGGATGAATGGAGTAGGTTGAACTATGTGCCTCTGTCATCAACTCCTGACGAAGTTCTCTATTTGGAACATAGAGACGATCTCCACATCTTAAAGTTTTGTCTTCATGTATACTCAGTCCTGTCTATATTTCAACCTTTGTCCTCTGTCTAAGCCTCTGAAATCTGGCATCTGGCAGCAAAGCAGCCTTGATCCTTTCTACTAATGTCGACTGCAACTGTAAACTCGACAACTGTCTGTCCACTCCGGGCATAACGACTTCTATACCCATCTACTCTAGATCTCTCAATAGATGTTGTTGGGTAGTCAAGAAGAATGCCATGGGTCTTCTGCTCAATGCGTCAGCTACTACGTTGGCCATTCTCGGGTGGTACTACAGCTCAATCTCGAAATCTGTCATCACCTCGAGCCAACGTCTCTGCCTCTGATTAAGGTCCTTCTGGGTGTAGACGTACTTCAGGCTCTTATGATCAGTGAATATTTCCACTCTCTCTCCATATAGGTAATGTCTCCAAAGCTTCAAAGCAAAGATTATTATTGCAAGCTCTAAGTCGTGAGTGGGATAGTTCTTCTCGTGGGTCCTTAATTGCCTAGAGGCATAGGCTACAACATTTCCATGCTGCATCAAGACACATCCTAATCCTTTCCCGGATGCATCGCTATAGATTACGAATCCTCCGGGTCCAGATGGTATGGTCAAGATAGGTGTTGTAGTCAAACGCTTCTTCAGCTCATCGAACGCTGTCTGACACTCCTCTGTCCAAGTGAACTCCTACTCCTTACGGGTCAAGCAGGTCATCGGCTCTGCAATCTTTGCAAAGTTTCCCACGAACCTTCGGTAATATCCGGCAAGTCCTAGAAAACTCCTCACCTCTGAGACATTGATAGGGGTTGGCCATGTCTCTACTGATGAAATCTTTGCCGAATCGACTGAAATACCATCTTCTGAGATAACATGTCCAAGAAAAGTAACATAATCTAGGAGAAACTCGCACTTGCTCAGCTTGGCATAAATCCTCTCTCTTCTCAGCGTCTCTAACACTAGTCTCAAGTGCTCCTCGTGGCTCTTCGAATATACTAAGATGTCGTCGATGAAGACTACCATGAACCAGTCTAAGTATTGGTGGAATACTCTGTTCATCAAGTTCATAAATACAGCAGGTGAATTCGTTAGAACAAAAGGCATCACTAAGAACTCGTAGTGACTATAACGAGTCCCGAATGCTGTCTTTTGAATGTATTCTCCTCGCACCTTCACTTGGTGATAATCCGATCTCAAGTCAATCTTTGTGAACACCACTGCTCCTGTCAACTGGTCGAATAAATCATAAATTTGCGGCAGGGGGTACTTGTTCTTGATAGTCAAAGCTTTAGGGGCTCTGTAATCAATGCACATACGTATTGTTCCATCTTTCTTAAGTACACTAGGGCGAATAAATCCCTTGCTCTGCAACTCCTCTAATTGTAGCTTCAGCTCATCTAACTCCTTCTTCGCCAATCGGTATACATTAGAAGATATCGGTGTTGCTCCGGGTACTAGCTCAATGGTGAACTCCACATCTCTATCTGGTGGTAAGCCTGGCAATTATTCAGGAAAAACATCCTCGAATTCTGCAACTATTGGCGGGGGTACCATATCCATAGCCATGCAAGTTTCAGCTATCTGTCATACTCCTTGCTCGACGGTCCCTCGTATGTACTCAAACTCCGGCTGATCTGGCGGTCTAAATGTGACGCTACCCTTTCAGCAATTCAGTACGGCATTATACTGGCTTAACCAGTCCATGCCTAGCACAACATCAAAGTACGGCATAGGCAATACCAAGAATCGCGCTCTCATCTCTCTACCACATACGACTACCGAGCACGTTCTGATAGTGCTGGTAACCGGCACGATACCTCCTCCGGTAAGAATCTTCCAACTTTTAGGTAAGGGGGAAGTCGCTACTCTATGCATTGCTATAAATCTACTAGATATAAATGATAGCGTAGCACCAGAATCAAACAATGCAGTTGCAGGTAATGATGCAACTAAAATGGTACCTGTGATAGCTTCCCCTTCTGTTTCCTCCTCAGTAGCTGCTAATGCGAAGGCCTGTCCGTGCCTCTGTCCTCCTGTCTGCTGTCGGGTTCGGTCGAACTGTACCTCCTGTGGGGCCAAGGGTGGTCCCCTCTGAAATCCTTCGGGTGCTGGTGGGCGCTGGCCTCCTGGTGGGGGTAGTATCCTCGGGACTGGTGCTGTTGGCCTCTGCCCTGTCTACAGTGCTACCTCTCTACGCTGTGGGCAATCTCTGACAAGGTGCTGACTTGCTCCACATATCATGCACAATCCCAGCTTCTTCCGACAATCTTTAATTATGTGTCCCTTCTTGCCACAATGGTGACAAGTCGGGAGCTTCTTCTGCTGGTATGGTGCTGCCCTCTGCTGTGTCTGTGCTCCGGGACGTCGAATCGGTCCTCCTGCTCTGGGCTGGGCTCTGGCTGGTGTAGTTGTGCTGGAACATCTAGCTCCTCTGACGATGGCCTCCTGGATCCTTGCCTCTGCAAGAAATACTTCATAAGAAATCCTCGCCTGCGCGGTGGTATACCTCTGTAGCTCGAAATTGAGGCCGTGATGAAATCTCTGGGCTTTCTCGAGATCATTGGGTATCAGGACAGCACCAAATCTGCTAAGGCGGCTGAACTCCGCGTTATAGGCGTCAATAGTCATATTTTCCTGCTCAAGATGTAGGAACTGGGAGTACAGGACATTTCTGACTGTAGCTAGAAAATACTTCGCATTAAAGTACTCTAAGAACTGTTCCCAAGTTTGGTTCTTGCCTACACTGCGCTCAATGGAATCCCACCAGTGATGGGCATTACCTTTTAGTTGGGCCCTCACTGCGGTCATCCAAAGGTCTGGATGCAGATGTGAAGCCTCTAATAGCATCTCCGTGTTGGTGACCCAATCGAAGATCTGTTCTACAGTCTCATTGCCTGAGAAAGCATCTGGTCCCATCTGTCAGAACCATCTAACAGTGCTATCTGTCTGGGCTGGTAGGGGTACTGGTATGGGTGTTGGGACAGGTGTCCTCTTTACTACTGCCATCAAACTCTGTCTTAATGTCTCTGTCTAATGCTACTGTGCTTGCATCATGGTCTGAAAGAACTGAAGCATCTGTGGCTGTCCATCTAGCTGTAGCATCTGGCGTGTGTAGGGCAGAGGTGGTGGTAATGGAACCTCTGGATGTGCAGTAGGCTTCTCTTCAGATGTCGGCCTCTCAGTTTGCGGCATCGGTGTGGCTCCTGAGGTCTGTCCCTCAAAATGCTGTATGGGAATCGTCTGGGAAGTCTGTCCCTCGGGCTGCAGTGTAGGATCGCCCTGAGAAGTCTCGTGCCAATGTATCAACGAGGTCTGTAGCGGGGGTTGCCCTTGGGGTACCTCCTCTCTTTGGGTGGTATTGTCTGGCACCGAGGCACTGGGTGCTCCTCGTCTACTCCGTAAGTTCATCTTGCTGCAAAAGATAGGACTTCATTAAAAAGATGACGAAATAAAACAAACAGGATGCAGATATTTAGAAGTAACATGAAGGAAGTTCCAAAAACGTAATCAGAGTGGATGAGACCTAGTAATTTCTATCCTATTGCAGGCTCGCTGGGCATGCTATCATACCACAGGCGATAAAGTCGACCTGCATGGGCCACCACTAAAACTATGTCACGCCCCAGTCCCAAAAGTACACGGGACCAGGCTACGTGGCAATAGCCAGCTGTCACGTCTCCGAGGATATCCCAATTTAATGGATCCTAACGAAGAGTGCTATGCTGTCCTAAAATACTAACATGTCTACTATCAGTCAACAATAGGTAAACTAATCTCATCCATAATATAAACAGCAAGAAGTACTAAATAAACTGCTGGAAGATAAATACTAGTCTCAAGATATCATAGTACAACCAAGAATGTCTGGTGGGAACAAACCCACTACTATGACGAAATAAAGTACTGAAATGATAGATAAAAGAGTAATGATTAGGGCATCAGCTGACTAGATAATGATGCTCCCAATCCTAGGCAGAAGGCCTACCAAGTGATCACAAAAACTCTAACGGTAATACCTCTAGCTCCTCTGCGGTCGCTAACCTCGTCTCCTGTCCTGGGCCGTACACTGTGGGGTAATATACCTCGTCCAAATCTGGAAAGGTACCAGGTCCTCAGAGGGACGTAAAAAGATACATAGAAGCATGCCATATATAAATACTGAATAAAATAAATACAATAAAGGGTGTGCTAACCATCTAAGTGAATGCAATGTGAGGACAACTGTGAGTATATGGGAAAGTGTAGGCTAGACATATGCTGACGTAATTCACCAATCGTGACAACCGACTAGTATATGCCACACATGCCCCCTATAACACGGGCACAGGAATACAATAACGTCCAACGTCCTATAGAGTGTGGTATCTGTATTATCACCAAGTAACGTCCAACACTCTACGGAACATGGTATCAGTAATATATATACGTCTGTATCACTCCGTCGAGTGCGGTGTCTGTATAAAGGAGTGGGATATCCCATATGCCAACTAGTCGTCCTCCCCGCCCAATGTATATATCCAAGTCGAATACTCGACGTGCATACTTCGTATCTAAATGCCAAGTCTCTACACTGAAATAATCCTGAATTACTTACTAACCGTGATGCACGTCACACGTACCGATAGCTAGTCGAGCCCGCAAACTCGCATCCCAACATGAAATTGTCACCACGAACGTGTAGAAGTGTCAGGTCTCGGAAGATATCAGAGTATCCTCCAATGGGGTGAGTCAACTACGAACTAGGTCAAGTGTACTAATCATCGACGTATCCGTCGACAGCACCCGAGTAAATCTCGGACGCACACAGTTGTATAAAAGGAAAGCAACAAGAATATAATACAACTTATGCATAATTTAAATTAGACAGTAAATATGGCAAGGTATCTTGCCTGAGTCCTCAAGATATGAATGCCAATAACCTGCTCCTGCAGTATCTACTGGCTGATCCAATGACCCTAACATACAATATAATATAGAAATTCTACATCAGACACAAACGCAAAAACATACATAATTTACGACGCTGCTCTTAGGTACTGTCGCAAGATCACGGCTGATCGAATACAGCGTCACGTGTGCACGTAGCTAGGGTGTACACGCATTCTGTCCTCGGTTACCGTGTGCCTTGAGACAATAATTCTATGTTATCGGTTTACGAAACTATATTACGCCTTGTTGAATTACCCGCCATTTATTTCCATGTTAATTGCACTAGGTAAATGTCCATATTTCTGGTGAATTATAAGTGCTCATAAAAAGTACGACTATTGGGGTAATTATCATCTATTAATTACTGTTTTAAATAAATTTAGCATACATACTCATATCTAGGGTTCCACATAATTGGTTTTGTGTCCACGTACGACGCACGACACAACTTGATGACACGATGATACAACCATGCATGTTACCATGGAGAAGAGATCCACGAAGGTTACCTATTTGAGGTTGATCGTGGGGCTTGCGCTGGAACTCTGGACGTTCTCTGGTGAGGGGAGCTCCGGCGTCGACGGTCGGTGAGCAGCAGCGGCAGTGGTAGTACAGCGCTGCAGTAGCTGCAGCAGCAGCAGCAGTCCTCGGCGATGACAGCTGTCGGGTCGAGGCGGCGCGGGGGTCGGGCGGTCAATGGACGGTGAAGGTGTTGTGGGCGGTCGGGAGCAGTCGGGGCAGTCGGGTTAGGCGGGGGATGTTGATGATCGGATTGGTGATGGTGAGGGTGAGGGCGGTTGCAGGCGGCCTGAGGGGTGGTCCGACGTTGATGGGCGGTGGCCTGAGGTGCTGTGGAGGTGGCAGACTGAGATGGCGGGGGAGTCGTCCGGCCGGGGTGGGGGATGGTTGCTTGGGTGAGGCTCGGCTAGGATTTGCTAGGTTTGAAGTTAGGGATGATGGTGATCTAGGGTTTCAAAGGGTGAGAAAGTGTTTATTTATATAGGGATTTGTGGGTTGCTCTTGGGACTTGGGCCTGTCCGACCTGGTTGGGGTGAGGCTGGTCCATGTAGCAGAGTGCATGTGGGCTTGGTTAGGTTTGGTTGAGGTGAAATTGGCCTCGAATTTAATTAAATTAATAATTGTAAGGCGTTCTCTTAAGGGATATTGCGTGGCTAAAATGAGACGCAATAACGAGTATCTAAGGTTGCACAATGGTCAGGGGGTGGTCTGGTATGTCTAAAAGATGTTTGTGAATTTGGGTGGAAGACACTAATGATGGGGTGCTCCAACCTCGAAGCAACGACAAGGTGTATTAAGACGTATAGTTGACGCACATTAATCCTAATTAATTCTAAATTAATCATGGTCTCTTGATTTAATTCTAATTAATCCTGAATTGGTCGAGGGGGTTTACATCTGTCTCCATGGTTCCGTCAGCAGGAGGAACGCTAGACGAGGGAGTACTTTCTGGCCTGAAACTACTCATCCAAGGAGTGGTGCCACGTAACATCGTCGTAGTTGGAGATATGACTGATCGATATACTAGAGTACTAGGCGACGATGATCCAGAACCAATAGTAGGCAGTACCGGAGGAGTACTCCGTCTACCTCGGGACCTGCCGAACCCTCCACGTCGTCCTGTCATACCTGATTACAATATATAATGAATAAAGAAATACATAATTATATAGTACATTCTACAGTCAAAATATTATGCATATCTCACAACATTCATAGAATTGTACAGTAAATAACTAGTGGTGTCATAAGTCTAAATGGATAGTACATTCTACAGTCAAAATATAATATATATCTTCGTCAAAATAGTACATTCTACAGTCAAAATATAGTACATTCTACAGGAAAAATATTTTATTTTTAATTATCTTCAGAAAATTTATCTTGTTCGCCTTTCTCGTCCTCTTCTTCCTCTTCCTCCTCATCTTCACTTTCATCTACTTCATCTTCGTCTTCGTCTTCGTCTTCGTCTTCCTCTTCGAATAATTCTATATCTTCTATATTATTACTCGTGTAATGAGTAACTTCCGTTGAGTCCACATCTATAATATTTTTTACAAGAGGTAGCTCGTCCTTCTGATAAGCTATTTCCTCAATGTCAAAGGTATTTCTAACTTTAGTCTTGCATACCGCCCACCAATCTGACCTCGCTGTCCCCCGTCTAGGATAAGTTGTGAAGTACACGAGCTGAGCCTGACTTGATAGGACAAATATTTTATAGCCTTTATATCTACGCTTGTAGTTTATATCCACAAGGCCATGCTTGTCAATTTTTCAACCATGATCTTGAATCGGATCGAACCATTCATACTTGAATAGCACAATCTTAGCAGGTTCTGTGCCATAATTATATGTCAACTCCACAATCTCTCGTAAGATGCCAAAGAAATTATTGCCTGGATCGACGTCTTTGTAGTTTGAATATTTGATACACAAACAACTATTTTTTGTGGAATCAAGATCCAGAAAGCTGTCTCTAATCGGAGCATTAGTTGACTTGAACCTAAACTCATTAACACAGAAACTTAGCCATATTTTGATGGCAGTAATTGGTTCCTTGGCTAGAGTTTTAATAGATTCAGTCTCGAGTGTTATTAGACGGTCGACCTAAATACCAAAGTAGCGATAGTAAGTTATTTATTGTGCAAGTACAGAAAGAAAAAGTAATTATCAAGCTTCTTACATATGCGCTCAACCGAAAAGGAAAATGGTATCTCATTTCTTGTTCTACTTCTTCGTCTGTTATGTAGGGTCTAACCGACCTCAACTCATCATTATATGTGCTGAAAAACAACGAAGCAACCGCTGATTAGTAGCATAATATTAGCTTATACTATTACATTGAGATGATTAAACATGGACGTATTAATTACTTACCCCTCTAGCTTCTCCACTTCATCGTTATCGCAATTGAGTAATATATACAACTGAGCAGCCCTTAGCTGATCGTCATTCAAATATCTCTTCTTCATTTTCCCCGAAGGCTTTTCGGACGCATTGAATACTTTGAGTATTGCATCATTAGATTCCTGATATCCGTCGTCATTTCTCGTAGCTCTCGTTCTATTAGTAGCAATATGAGGATTGAAATACGTCGAGCAAAAGTTTGTAATCTCCTTGAGAACATAAGCTTCACAAATAGAGCCCTTAACCCGTGCCTTATTTTTCACTTTTCTCTTTAGGTGATTCATATGTCGCTCGAAGGGGTACATCCACCAATAACCGACAGGACCACCAACACGTATCTCATAGGAAAGATGAATTGACAAATGCTCCATAGAGTCAAAGAATCCAGGAGGAAACACCTTCTCAATCTTACATAGTGTTAGCGCAATGTCCTTCTCTTGCTTTTCTAGACGATCGACGAGCAACTTAGTAGAACAAAGATCTCTGAAGAATATGTTGAGCTCTGTTAATGGATCCCAAACGACCTGCGCTAAGAATTTCTAAAATACAATCGGAATTAACCTCTCCAGGAATACGTGACAATCATGACTCTTCATACCTGCCAGTTTGTTCTCCTTGAGGTCGACGCATCTTCTCAAGTTCGACAATTACCCGTATAAAAATTTTAGACCCTGAATCCACCTACAAAGTCTTCCTTTATCCTCCTTCTCCAGTGAGAAAACTGACTTAGGCTGCTTTAACTTTCCATTCCCCTCCTCTATCAAATGCAAAGCAGGATGTCTACATATTTCTTCTAAGTCCAACTTGGCCTTCGGATTGTCTTTCGTCTTTTCTTTTACCTCCATTACAGTATTAATTATGTTATCAAACACATTCTTCTCGATATGCATGACATCAAGGTTATGTCTGATCAGATTGGTGTTTCAATATGGCAGATCCTAAAATATACCACTTTTTGTCCAATTATGGGTGCGACCAAATCTGTCATACTTGTACCCCTTAGCAGGCTCTTCGATAGCACTTGGTAAATCTTTTACCTCTTTTCATATCGTGTATCCGAGCCACCTTGGCGGTGGATTGGCCTTCTCCACAACGCCCGTATAAAAATTATTCATGTTCCTCCGGTACGGATGATCCTTTGACAGAAATTGTCGATGACAATCGAAGAAGCACGGTTTGCCTTCGTATTTCAAACGGAAAGCCTTAGTACGGTCCATGCAATACGGACATGAGAGACGACCATGAGTGCTCCATCCCTATAATATTCCATATACCGGAAAGTCGTTGATGGTCCACAAAAATACTGCCCTCATTTAAAAATTCTGCTTTCTGGAAGCATCGTACGTGTTGGCACCTACTTTCTATAGCTGATTCAACTCATCTATCAAAGGCTATAAATATAAATCGATGTTCCTCTTCGGTTTGTTTGGACCCGGGATAATAACGATTAGGAACATATACGGAGTCTTCATGAACATCCAAGGCGGTAGATTGTATGGAGTGACGATCACAGGCCAACACGAATACTGGGAGCCCGAAAGTCCGAATAGGGTAAAACCGTCAGAGGAGAGCCCCAATCTGACATTACGCAAATTCGAAGAACAATCTGGATACTCTCGATCAAAGTGCTTCTTTACTTCTCCATCGGATGGATGATCCAATACTCCTTTGATCTGTTTCCGCCTGTGCCAACTCATATTTTCTGCAGTCTCATTCACCATAAACAATCTCTGCAACCACAGCATCAAAGGCAAGTAGTGCATCGAATCGGTAAGCTTCTTTGCACCGACAGACTTTCCTCTTCCAGTAGCCTTGTAGCGATCAGCACCACAGAATCTGCACGCATCTTCATCCTTATCATCTTTATAGTACAACATGTACCCGTTGCAACATGCATTAATTTTTTTATATCCCAGCCAGAGCGATCTCACCATCCTCTTAGATCGGTAGAAGTCTTTAGGCAACTTTGCATCCTCTGGTAAGATCTCTATAATCAAATCCATCAGTCGGTTATAGCATTCTTGCGACATGTTAAAATCAGACTTGATGCTCAACAATCTTGTAACAACCTCCAATGGTGAATGATCTTCACAACCAGGATATAATGGAGTCCTTGTATTCTCCAGTAACTCCATGAACTTTGCAGCATCGCTATTCAGTGCCTCCTCAGCTGCATTATGATTATCTGGATCGAAACTAGGCCCCACCGCATCAAAAACCATGTTCACCCACCCGTCGTCGTAAGCAGCGTGGTCGTGGACATCCATATACGACTCCACATAAGGCTCCGACTCCGATGCTAAAGACACAAGTTCTTCGTGTGCGGTCTACTGATAGTAATTCAACGTAAAACCCTTCGAGTACAAATGATATGTGACTTCCACTTCTGGATGATATTTTAAGTTATGACATCTCACACGCGGACACTTAATTTTGGTATCGTCCATATAGTGAGGGAACATCTTGGTGAACTGCAGGAACTGTTGTACACCCTCAATGAATTTATCTCGCACACCGCACATGTCATCAGGATGACGATTGTACATCCACGAACGATGACGCAGATAGTAATTCATATCTATTTCTAGATACTTCTGTAGCAAAAATGAATATACAATTACCTTCAAGTATATACTCATCGTTAAATACAGTATATGCACTGATACTCCTAGTCCTAGCATATATACTCATCATTAAATATAGTACATGCACTGATACTCAATGCTACCTTCAAGTATGGTTGTTTGAGTGATCAACTAAAGGAAGAGCAGTGTGCAGCTCTGTGCTACCACAGTACAAGGAAAAGCATACAACAGTTTATAGCAGTAGCAGCTAACTGTACTGCACAGTGCAACAGTGAGGAATCAGTGTGCAGCAACACTGTACAGTGCACAGCAGGAAGGGTGCACAGCAACAAGTAAACTCAACAAGTAGCAGCAGAGCCAGTGTACTACAAAGCCTTCAACAACAGGTTTAGCAGTCTGTAGTAGCCAATGCAACAACTCGTGCAGCAATAAGCATCAGCCCAAGTTGGATACGAGTTCTAGAAAAAACCAATACCGTATATCGTGTCTCCGCTTTGAAGAGTCATTCCCGTGTCCGTGTATACGACTCTCCTTGAGTCGAGATCTATATCGTGTTATATACGCTGCAGATACGCAAGGTTGCGTCTCAACTCAAACAGCTTACTAGAAGAGAGATAGGGTTAGGGTCTGTGTCTAAAATAATGGAGTGCACCAATGGAGTGCACCCTTAAATATAATAAATAAAGTGAAGGACAAGTCAAAGTATTAGGGTTAGGGTCTGTGTCCAAAAAGATGTCTGAGTTAGGGTCTGTGTCCAAAAAGCTGTCTCTATGTTTGTGTGTGTCCGTGTGTCCATGTCAGTATTAAGGTTAGTGTCCGCATATGTTAGTGTGTTCGAGTACATGTATGTGTGTCCGACTTAGGGTTAGGGTTAGGGTTAGTATAGGTATGTCATATCGTGTTGTGTTGTATCGTGTTAGAGAGAGAGAGAGAGAAAGAGACAGACAGAGAAAGGAGACAGAGAGAGGAGCTCACCGAGTGATTGGAGAGAGGAGAACGCCGGAGGGAGGAGGAGCCGCCAGAGGGGGGAGGTCGCCGGAGGGAGGAGGGGAGTCGGAGGAAGGAGGAGCCGCCGGGGGGGAGGATGCGGCCAAAGGGAGGAGGGGAGCCGGAGGTGGGGCACCGGGATGGGGGGGTGGTTTAAAATTTTCGATATTTTGATCGAAATGGGGGGAAGAGAAATTCGTCAAACCCTATATGAAATAAATTAGCGACGTCGGTCTTTACGTCGCTAAACGTCGCTGATATAATAATATACTGCGACTTAAATACATAAACATCACTAAACGTCGCTAAAATTAAAAAGTTAGCGACGTTTAGCAACTACCTAGCGACATAATATATATTTATAATAATTATAGTCGCTAAACGTCGCTATCACCGACATATTACGACGTTTTATATGGAAGTCGCTAAATACCTATAAATCAGCGACGTTTTATTTTAACGTCGCTAATCCCACAATTTTTAGTAGTGTCATACCCGATTTAAAAAATTCAAAAAAGAACATCGATATCTATTTGCAGCCGTTGGTGGATGAGTTGAAACAATTATGGCAGTTCGGTGTTCAGATATATGATATATCAAACGAGCAGAACTTTCAGATGATAGCTTCACTTATGTGGACCATCAACGATTTTCCAGCATAAGGGATGTTATCGAGGTGGAGTAATCTTGGTACTATGTCTTGTCCGATAAGTATGGGAAAAAGTAAGTCATTCCATCTTCGGAATAGAGGGAAGCATTTTTTTTATTGTCATCGACGGTTCCTTCCTGCGTCACATTCATGGAGAAGGAACATAGATGCTTTTAAAGGTGGTAAACATGAACTTTCTTCTTCCCCGTTGAGATTGTTAGGAGAAGCAGTTTGGAAAGAGGTAAAGAAATTACCGACTGTGATGGAAGATCTGGGATCGGGCCTTCACTTTGAAGTCTTCGCACATAGCCATAATTGGATGAAGAGGAGTATCTTTTGGGACTTACCTTATTGGAAGGACAATCTCATAAGACACAATCTTGATTTCATGCATATCGAAAAGAATATATTTGACAACATCTTCAATATGGTGATAGATATCAAGAAGAAAATGAAAGACAATCCCAAAGCGAGAAAGGACATAAAAATTATTTGCAGGCGTCCAAATTTATACCTAAAACGAAGTTCCAATGGTAATTTGGTCAAGCCTCCAATGCCATTTACATTGAGTATGTATGATAAATTGATAATATGCAACTAGATTTCAAAGTTGAGATTTCCTGACGGCTATGTGTCGAATATGGCTAGATGTGTCGATCTCAACGAACGCAAGCTAACATGGATGAAGAGTCATGATTTTTGCGTATTCATGGAGAGGTATCCCATCGTTCTGAGAGAGATGCTGCCTTCTCAAGTATAGAGTCCGCTAGCCGAGTTATCTATATTCTTTAGAGATTTGTGTTCAAGCAAGTTGACGGTGCAACATATGTTGGAACTTAAGGAGAAGATTGTATTGACATTGTGTAAGTTAGAAAGGGTGTTCCCCTTCCGACTTTTTTGATAGTACAGAACATTGCCGATTCATCTTGCATACGAAGCTCGTATCGGTGCTCATGTCCATTATCGATGGATGTATCCATTTGAGAGGTATAAAATAATTATCTTGTACTACTAATTTCATCATTCAAATAATTCTAATATTCAATATATTATTTATATATATCTACATCACCTAAAGAAGAATGTGGGTAATAAGGCTTATGTATAAGCTTCGATATATGAAGCATATATCATTGAAGAGGTTTTAAATTTCTGCTCCATTTACTTCTATACTTATGTCAGAACAAATCGAAATAAAGCCCTAAGGAATGATAAAAGTGGGGTTATTGCACCGAATAGTAGAATCCGTACTATATTCAATGTGGGGGGCAAGCCTACAAGTGCTAGCAAAGTACGATGGTTAAGATGAGTTTGAAGCTGATCATCGATACATATTGTTAAATAGTGGTATAAAAGAGATGAAAGATATTGAGAAGTAAGTGACACAACTTTATTATATATTTAAATTTTGTTTATACATGGGAAAGAAGTGCTCTAACTTTTCTCCTTATTATCATAGTATTTTTAGAGCACAGTATTTTTAGAGCTGAGGTGAAAATAGAGAGACCTTATAATGATGATAATGATCTAGCTAGAGAGGTTGATAAAAAAATTTTGTCGTGGTTCCGTAATTATGTAAGGTTCCTAAAGTTTAAACATTCTAAATTTAGCAATCGGACGAACATGTCTAATGTCTATATGATACGTGATGTTTCAGGTTTTTCGTCCTGGTACACAATTACAGAACGAAGGAATTCGAGCACTAGCTATCGTACCAAGCAAGAGGGAAAAGTGTTCGGATGGATACACCATCGATGGCTTCAAATTTAGAACCACTGAGAAGCCTATCAATCACTCATTCTTCGATGAGGAGGCTAATTATCCAAAAAATTCTAGAGTTTGTGTTGGGGGTTCATTCTATGATGTCGATCCAGAATTTGACTACTACAGTGTACGAAAAGACATCGTAGGGATGGATTACTATTTTGACACAAAAATTATGTTGTTTAAATATGATTGGTTCGACAAAACACCCAAGCAAGAATGGAAAAATTGACAAAAAATTTGATTTATTGATATTAAACAAGAAAAAAGATATGTTGGTTTCGAACCATTTGTGTTGGCTCGTCAAACAGTTCAAGTATATTATATGAGTTATCCTAGTAAATGACGCAATACTCGGGAATGGTGGGTTGTCTACAAACCAAAGCTAGAAACACATATAATATTAGTGATCTAGCCTACCAGGAGGATGAGGTGGTCATGCCTTAACTTACATATATGAGTTTGGCTGGTGTTGATGATATGGAGGTTGACGTTAATGCAGAGGATGATAGAGTTGATGAAAAGCTTGACATATAAGATTTACCTCATGTAGAGGACTCCGATATGATGGTATCGAATGAGGAAGAATAATTGGAACATGAAAGTGAAAGTGATAGTGAAAATGAAAATAAAGAAGTAGAAGATGAAGGTGATTCGGAATATGATCCAGAAGATAAAGACGAATCAGAAGATGAAGAAGATTAATACATAGTTTATCCCAACTATACTAGCTAGCGTGGCAAAAATGTAGACACCTAATTTTGGATATACTTATCTTAGTTATGGAATTTAGAGTTTTCCGCAGCCATACTAGTTGGCGTGGCAGGAATTCTAGATAAAATGATTATAGAGATACATACCTTAGTTATGGACTCTATATTTTATCACAGCTATGCTTACTGGCATGGCAAGAATACTGGGTAACGTACATAAATTCAGATAGACGTATATGATTATCATATTGTATCTTCAATTGGTTCTTAATATATCATCTCTAACATTCAAATATTGTTATCATTGAATTATGTTATATCATCTCTACTAGCTTAGGATAGAGATACCATAGTTCCTCTAGTTCAGTTCCTTATAGAGCTTACCTTCATTAGTTCCTAAGGCAGCTCCTTGGATAGTGCATAGCTTGGTAACTTGTAGACATATTTGTGTCCAGTTTGAGTATCAGTGTTGATTGTTAGAAGTATAACATATGATTCTATGAGTGGTTCCTAGTTGGGTATGTGAGCATTATGTATCAGTGTATAAGCCTGTAAACAACTCGTAGTGTAGTATCCTTTGCAACAATAGTTTTATGGTAAGTAGGTGTCAAAGTATAATTAGTAATCGGTACCAATAGTATCAAAAAATAAGAGAGAGTTATGAGGGAGAGTATTGTATCAATTTATGATTCTAGGTGTTTGTATCATGTCATAACACATGTTTTAGGTATATATGGATTCATAAAGCTGTAGGATCCATGTATCAATTGAGTATTCTGAATTTGTGTTGGGTATCAATGGTGCTTTGATATTCTATTGGTGCTTAATACTTTGTTGAGTCATGAGGAGGAGAATGTGTATCCATAAGATGTAGTAGTGAGTGTGTCATAGAAGAGGGGTACATATAAGTGTGTAGGTAAGTGTGCTAGTGTTAGAGTTGTATTGTGCTAGGGAATATGACTTGTGCTATGTGTTGAGTGTTGAGCATTGGTGTATGTAGATGTGTGGACACATGTATGTGTCTAGTGTGGTCTGTATCACCTAGTACTTGAGGATGTGTGAGGGAGTGCATGGGTGGTGAAGTGAAGTAAAAGTATGGGTGTTTCATGAGTATCATAAAGTAGGAGCCTGGGTATCAGAAATACCAATAGTTTGTCAGTAGGTAGGATAGTGTCAAGTTGGAATCCTAGAGTATTAAGGGCATGTGTCCAGTATAGTTATGAAGTTAGTGTCTGTGTACCAAGAGTGCCTAGAGAGTGTAAGTATCTAGGGTGTATCAAGATTAGGATGAGTAATATATGATATGTATGGTATGTCAGTCTAGTATCAGTGAGTATTATTGTGGGTGATAGTATCATTTAGGTGTATGAGTGTAATATTGATGTAGGGTATGTAAGAAAGTATCATAGGGAGTAGGAGTACAGGTATTCCAGATACTAAAAAAAGAGGGATAACCTGTGTAGGAGTAAGTTTCAGTGGGTATGGGCACATTTGCTAGTGTATTGGAGTAAGGGAGTATTTATGTATCAGTAAATTATATGATTGGTAGAATAGTACCAGTGTGATATTATAATGTCAAGTGTGTTAGTATCATAGTGGTTAGGAAGTATTTATATGTATTTATATTGATACCATGATACATGTGAGTATCCTAGAGTGATTGGTAGGTCTTAATGTATAGGTTTGTATCCAGATACCAATATATAAGGATTACTTTAGTGTCAATATCCAGGGTATCTCAAGTATTATGGATATTTAGTATACGAGTATCCTAGTGGCTAGTATATTAGATATAGATGAAAACTTGAGTAACCTGGTATAAGGGTATCACATAAGTGTCATGGGTATGAGTTAGAGTCTTGTGTTCAATAGGTGCAGAGCTAGTGTGTACTCCAGGTTTGTATCTTAGATTTGTAGAGGTGTATCTTCTGTGTGTGCACCAGCCATGAGTATTAGTGTATATAGGTGTTCATTTTCACGTGGAGTGGTTAAGCAATGTTCCTGTAACTGCAAAAACTGTGATCGATATGAGACTGTATGTGTATGCTAAAGAGTGAGCTAGAATAAGTATTGGCATACAAGTGAATGTGTTCTTGTGTGTCACAGAGATGTATAGGAAATCTGATTTTATCCTTCTAGTGCCAGTAAGAAGAGTACCCTAGGATGTTAGAATAATGTTCTAGGTAGTGTGAGTTAGAGAGTTAAGTATGCTCATGGCTTAGAGCTATAGTATATCACTAATACTAGCAGTAGTCACCCATTATAATAAGTATTGTGGCAAGGTTGACGTTTAGTAAATACTTACTGTAATTATCAAATATAGGTATGGGGTACCCCTAAAACATAGGTGTTTGCCATTAAAATTTGGGATGCTTTAATAAAAAACTAAAAAAGTACAAAGAAGTCCTAGGAAGACAATCTAAGTATAATTTTTTTGATTCTGGGACGTGACGATAGACAAAGAGCGCTATGGTGGATCCTTTACTCCGTTGACGGTCTGATGAGGAAATAAGGGTACTCTCCTTTTTGTTCTCTCTCCTGTGCTTGGGGTGGTCTGGTCTCTTTGTAGGAGAAAAAAAGTCGGCCTTTGGGACTTCCAAGTTGCTCCTATTTATAGCCAACATGCTGATGGGTTATAGGTGCCGTATATGCCTTTGTTTGGTGGCCGCA
Organism: Iris macrosiphon; assembly: GCA_036927795.1. Taxonomy (NCBI): domain Eukaryota; kingdom Viridiplantae; phylum Streptophyta; class Magnoliopsida; order Asparagales; family Iridaceae; genus Iris; species Iris macrosiphon. The sequence continues at coordinate 216,415,054 of JAYESA010000004.1, forward strand.
TGGGGCTCCTTCAACAAGATGCAGTTGCAACTATAGTCGCATAGCGTGGGTTGAGTCCCGAGTGAGGTGCTACGTGGATGTCTTATTAGGATTTGCTGTTTGTTGGAGATTATGGTGGTTCTTGTCTTCTGTTGTGTAACTCGATCAACTTGACACGTGGCCCATATTTTAGTGGGAGAGAATTGCAACATAATGATTTCGTCGCATGAAACACACAGTGCCTGGAACGCAGGGGGCCACAAAAGCATGAAGCGTATAGAATCTGGAATGCAGAAAGGGACAGAGACACATGAACCGCATAGGGCCAGGGACGCATGAAACACATGGAGTCTGGAACGTATAGGGCCAGAGACACACAGAACGCATGGAGTCTGGACCGCATAGGGACAGAGACGCATAGAACACATAGAGTTTGGGCCGTATGGGTTCTCGTATTCGTGGTGTTGCACACTTTATCAGAAGTCATGATTAGTCTGACGAGGGCTTCTTATCGTTTAATGTGCTCATATTTTTTGAAGCGCTCAGAGAATCCTTCTTTGTCAGGATTCTGTGTCAGGCATAATCCTTGTGTCAGGCCTTCATGCGGCCAATATTTGGGGCATACAGATGTTGCTTCTTCCCTGTGGAAGGGTTATCTTTTGCGTCTGTCTTAGGGCACATGTTTGTGAGAGCGCATGGATCCGTATTTTCTATGCTTCTATAAGACCCCCTTCAAAGTTTTCAAACTGATAAGTTTAGAATATTTTGAATAAGAAGTATGGAGGAGATATCTTTGGACCACATAGAGAGCGTGCCGCATGGTCGAGTCTTTGCCAGACTGTCAAATCTCCATTAATACAGGATTAGGCTCTATCCTTGGGGAGATTTCTTGGGATTCTGAGCCATCTCACGATGCGGAGCCCGAGGCGACGGTTTACTCCTGGGTGATAGCGGTTTCTAAGGATATAAATGGGGATCCCATGAATCGGGATATCAGGTTCATCTCCAAAACTACCTGGTTCATCACCTCAATTTTTTATGCGCCCAAGGAGCCTATAAATAGGTGGGCTAGGGAGGAGGATAGAGAACTTTTTGTCTCTCGGCTTTCCTTCATAGAAGAATATGCTGAGGGCTACTATTTATCTCATCGAGGACTTTGCTAAGAGCCGTGTCGATTCGTGGCCGCCTGATGTTGACGTTCTCTTGGGAGGTAAGGGTGTGTCATGATAACAGAGACGCAATTACATGGCCTTGCAGCGTAGATGATAAATCATCTAGAACAAGCGCAGGCCCCACTCACATAGTTCTGGTGCATAGCTGTACAGTCGTCTGCCACATGTGTGCGAAGCCTATCTGTGGCTTGGCAGCATAGATGAGGATTTCTCTTGATCATGCATGCAGTCTTGGCTGCCTCGAGATATCCCTTCCCATTCGTGGCTATGACTTGGAAGCGGTCATGCGGCCATTGCGTTCTTTTGCAATCTTTGTTGGGACTGACACGTGTTCTCTTTATGAAGGTTTTGCCACCCTTCATGGTGCCCATGATGGAGCATGGAAGGATATCATAGAATCTGTCATTCGAAAATAATGTCACCCTTATGCGGTAGTTCCTCGTCAAGAACTGTTCCAGGAGACAAGGACGGTTCGCCAAGAACTGATCCAGGAGACGAGGATGAGTATCATGCATCATGCGCGGAGTTATTCTTGTTTGTGCAGCGTACTAGCGGAGTTTCTCCCCTTTATGTGGCTTGCTACCGGCTGGGGGCCTGCGGCATCGATGACAGGACTTGGATTAATTTCCATTCATGTCTTCGATTTTCTCGCCTAGGTATAGGGCGCCTGCTCGTGCTCCTCCCTTGCAATCCATCAGTACGGATTCTTTTCCATATACTGAGGTTTGCCCTGTGAAGGGATGATCCAGAAAGTATTGAGCTCTGCTGCTGGGTCCACTTGTGTCAGTAGCTGCAATAGCTAGGAGGGGCGCCTCTAATAAAAAAGGTTTGTATCAGTGAGACTTCATGGAAACCTTTAAAATAAGTTTCCTACTCGTGACCTTGAATACTAATAAAAATTATTATATGTAATGGATTTCCTTCATATGTACTCATAATCTTGAACATTAATCAATAAAGTCTATAATTTTTTAATAGTTTTGTGGACGTTGGGTATTATAATAGAGGTGATATGGACGTAGTACAATATCGTAGTTGCCAAGGACATCCCATTAGGGGATCTTTTGGGGGACATATTACTTCTTGTGCACGAGAGTGCAAGTAATAAGTTCGAAGCTGGCCTTTGTCACGATCCGCACCCGGTGTAAGGGTACTAGTCGGAAACAACGCCCAGCCTACGCCGCAGAATCGGCGGTAGAACGCTGTCTAGATAGTCTATCTAATGTAATGAACCACCAATAATGATAGAATACTCAATCACAGAACTAAGATAGAATGAGCACGAAATCAGATAAGAATAGAATAGTCATCATACAACTCATGAGTTTAAAATAATACATCAATGAGTCTGAAGAGTAACAAAAATAAGCTGGAGACAAATCCAGTACAAAAGAATAATATCATACTACAAAGCTACACTCCAGGGTCAACTATCTCAGTTGGGATAAGTCCCTCTTGAGCCAGGGTCTCCGAATCTAAACCCACAACATCCTGGGGTTCATAATAGGTAGGGTACTCCTCAGTGTCATCTGGAAAAATATATCCAGTCAGGAAAGGAGCAGAGTACATCTCTAATAGCAGTTCTAATCCATGATAAAAACTATGTAACAGTAAATAGCTGTGGATAAACAAGATGCACCAGAATAGATACAAGAGATATATAGACAATAAGGAAATACTGGAAAGAAATACAATAATGAACAATATGCCAATGAAACAATAATACTAATGACTAAGTGTGTGAGTACTAGCTTAACATGTGATCGGCTTGGGCAAGATACAATGCGGCCTGGCTAATCATACGTGCGGTGCATGATCAACACTATTCGCTTACCAATACTTTATTCAATAGGGATTTGATCACATATCTATACTAATACTCCCCACCCCCAACTGGTATAATAGATCCAACCACGGTATGCTATGGCACTAGATTCCCCAAGAAGAGAGTGACTCCTCCCAAAAATCGGTGTCTGTATATGTACAAGATAACCAATGAAACAATACTTGCACCATATACACCATATACCAAGGAATAACATCTCATGACGAGATCCGGATATACCAATCCGTGTAACCATAGTGTCAAGAGAAACATGTATATCTACACTAGATACAACGAACATAGAGGATATCATAAATGAGAAACTATCAGAGAATGTACTCGCCTGAAGTCCAAAGAACAGTCTCACAGATGTCTGACTCGGTACCTCGAAGACCTAGATATAGAATACCATATTAAAACAAGGTCCCGGAAAGAGAACAAGTCAAACTAGTCAACTTCTAGGTCAATAAATCAATTCTAAGTTAAAAGTCAACTATGGTCAACTCTAAAGTCAACTAAAGTCAAACATGGTCAAACCAAGGTCATCCTCACAAGACATCTATACAAATAATATAGAAAATAAAATACAACAATTTAGGAATCAAATTAAATCCCAATTGATACCCACACAAAGTATACTAATAATACAATATTATACACTCTAAATAATGTATATACAAACCAATATTTATACAAATAAAATAATATATCACTACTAGTATTATACAACACAAAAGCACACATATATATATATATATATATACATATATATATGTAATCATAATATATAAAATATAATTTAAATCTGCCAATTTGTCACTGAAATAGTGAACTGAAATACAAATATATAAAATAGACTTATAGTGACAGTCTGACTGTCACAGAAGAACTGTCACAGAAAAGCCGAATAATAAACCACTGCTGCCTCGGATTTGCTGACAGTTAAACTGTCGCGAAAAACTGTCGCAAAATTGCTGTATTTTTTTGCCGCAGCATTTAATGACAGAACTGTCAATAAATGCCCAAAAGCTACAGCGGCTACTGTATCCGACCGAATAATGACAGTTTTCAACTGTCATTAAACCCACTGTTACCAAAAGTAAACTATATATATATATAAATATATTTATATATATATATAAACATAAATATATAAAACAATGTCTATATATATAAAACAATTAATATAAATATATACACTTATATTTATATACACATAAACTTACACATTTAAATATTAATAATTACTAAACATAATGCACATATTAATGTACATATTTTACATGGCTAGAAGCACACATAAAAATATATTCATTAATATGCAAATAATTATATAATAACTATAAATAATATAATTACTTATTTAAACACATAAATATATTTTATAAAATATTTATGTATAATTTATTTTATTAATATAAGTACATATATAATTGTATGCAAGAAGCTACATACATATATTATACATCACATTAGAACACATAGAAATATATAGATCTATGCTACAATAAATACCATAATAAATACACTAAAATAATATATAATATCTATATATATTTACTAATTATAAATGAAGAATTTAAAGCATAAATAATTAGATCTACACATAAATACACCAAATTGGAAAGTTTCACACTGTATCCCACTAGATCTAGGATACGCATGTGACACGAGTCCAACACACAACCAAATGTACCCCGAAGGACACAAACAAGTCACAAATAATATTTATGAATAAATCAAAGTGTCAAAAGTAGATCTATGTGTCCGTGTCAAAATACGACATGTACAAAGCCCCGTGTCGGAGGAAAAACTTCCAAAATGACACGTATCACCAAATAGTTGGGATACGAACTACATGTACCCAAATATGGACACGACACAAGCCCCAAACACATAACCACATGCCTGATTGATCTATAGGATCAATTGACACATACAACAAAATGTAAATTCGGAATTCCAACAAAATTGACACAAAAAGTACCATAACTTTCTCCATGGGTCTCCTATGAACATAAAACAAAGTCCTATGGGTAGTACATACATATGGGTTGATTTTACATGATTAAATCTCAGATTTATAAGCTATTTTAATGGGAAAAACTGAATTATACCTATTGGGAGATGGATTCCCAATGAAACCTCCAATTGAGATGAACTTGCTTCCAAATTGTAGATCCTTGCTCCTCTTTGTAGATCCTTGCTTCCTCCTTCTAGATCCTTGCTTCTCAACTTTCTAATGGTGAATTGGGAAGAATTTGGAATGAATTTGGTGATAAATTTGGTGGGGAATTGGAATGGGAATGGAGGGAATTTGGGAGTAGGAAATTCTAGATCTAGATTTGGAATGAGAATGAGAGGAGAGAGAAATTTCTCCCCTCTAATATAGGCCGGCCATGCCCCCTTCCCCAAGCAATTGTAAAATATCCAATGTACCCCTTGGGGCCTCTCATGAAGAAATAATTAAGGAAGGAAGCTTCTAGTCTAATCACTTAATTAATTTAATCCATCTCCTTAACCATGGGCTTTCTAAATGGGCCAAGTCTAACTATTTAATTCATGTTGGTCAATGGGTCCAAACTACACTAGTTGGGTCTACTAAAATAAGTCCAAAATAATTAAATAACATCCAACAATAATTAAATAATACAACAAAAATTATTTACCATGCACAATATTTATTTAAATAGGAAATTACTAAAATACCCTTTTTCCTAAAATATGGTAGTGACAAGTCTACCCTCCTTAAAATAATTTCGTCCTCAAAATTTAAAGATGAAAACTACCCCCAGAAAATCACAGAACAGAACTAAAGAATCACAACTAACTAATGAACAAAACATAACAATGAACAGAACATAGCTAGAGAATTAACATACCTCAAGGTACAAACAAATATGGATAACGCTCTCGCATGTCATCCTCTCTCTCCCAGGTAGACTCTCCCGGAGAGTGATGCCTCCATGCGACGCGTACCAAAGGAATAGTCTGGTTCCTCAGCACCTTCTCTCTCCGATCCAGAATCTCAACTGGCTGCTCTGGATAGCTAAGAGTAGGACCCACCTCTATCTCTGAGTGATCCAATACATGACTAGGATCTACCACGTATCATCTCAACTGCGACACATGAAACACGTTGTGCACTCCCTCCAATGCAGGTGGCAAGTCTAGTCTATAAGCAACTGCACCGACCCTCTCTAGAATAGTGAAAGGTCCGATGAATCGCGGACTAAGCTTTCCGCCTCCACCGAAGCGAATCGTGCCTCGTATCGGATAAATCCTCAGAAACACCAAACCACACACCTAGAACAAAACACCATCTTAAGAACTTAATCTATAACAAACAAGAACAAGCACAAACAAAATCTAAACTATACCTCGAACTCCAAAGGTCTCCGATGGCTATCGGCCCAATGCCGCTGTCTGTCCTACGCCACTCGAAGTCTATCTCTGATCAACTGAACCTTCTCTGCTACATCCACAACCATCTTTGGCCCTAGCAAAACTCCAACATCATCCCAAGACAAAGGAGTACGACACCTCCGACCATATAGAGCTTCAAAAGGTGACATCTCTATACTGGCCTGGTAACTGTTGTTGTATGCAAACTCTACCAAATGGACATGGTCCTCCCAAGAACCCCTGAAATCTAGTACACAAATGCGCAACATATCCTTGAGAGTCTGGATAGTCCTCTCTGACTGCCCATCTGTCTGGGGATGATATGCACTACTGAACCTGAGCTGAGTGCCCAAACTCTCCTGCAAACTCCTCCAAAAATGAGAAGTGAAACGACTATCTCGATCTGAGACTATGCTAACGGGAACTCCATGTATCCTAACGATATGCCTCACATACATCTCTGCCAACTTCTCCGTAGACAAACCCACATTGAAAGGCAAAAAGTGGGCCGACTTGGTCAACCTATCAACAATGACCCAAATCGCGTCTTTCCCTCCTGGAGATCGTGGAAGTCCGGACACAAAATCCATAGTAATGTGTTCCCACTTCCACTCTGGAATGGGTAATGGCTGAAGTAACCCTCCTGGCCTCTGCCTCTCAGCTTTCACCTGCTGGCACACTAAGCATCTGGATACAAACTGTGCCACTTCCCTCTTCATGCCATACCACCACACTCTCTCTCGCATATCCCGATACATCTTGTTAGCACCTGGATGTATGGAATACTGAGAGCGATGCGCTTCCTGCAATACCTCCTCTCGCAACTCCCCACTAGGCACACACAATCTAACTCCATGCCTCAAAGATCCATCCTCTGCAATAGTGAAATCATCCTCCAATCCTGCTCTCACCTGAGCTCTGATACTCCTCAAAGATACATCATCATACTGTGTTGCCTTAATCCTGTCCATCAAATCTGAGTGTATCTGTAATCCCCACATCTGCATAGCATACCCAGGAACAATTACCTCAATGCCCAAGCTCTCCAAGTCCTCCAACAAATATCGATCCTGCGTTAAGAACATAGCTACCGGATACCTGCTCAAAGCATCGGCAACTACATTGGCTTTCCCAGGATGATATTGCAAAGAGATATCAAAATCCTTCATCAGTTCCAACCACCGATGCTGCCTCATGTTCAACTCCTTCTGCGTGAAAACGTACTTCAAGCTTTTGTGGTCTGTGAAGATCTCCACACGCTCTCCGTACAAATAATGTTTCCACAACTTCAGGGCGAATATGACAGCTGCCAACTCCAAATCATGGGTAGGATAGTTCTTTTCATGAGGACGCAATTGCCTGGATGCATAGGCAATCACTTTCCCATGCTGCTGAAGAACACAACCTAAACCCTTTCCCGATGCATCACTATAAATAGTGAAACCTCCGGACCCTGATGGCAACGTCAAAATAGGAGCAGACGTCAACCTCTTCTTCAACTCTTCAAAAGCAACCTGGCAATCCTCCATCCAAACAAACTCCATATCCTTCCTTGTGAGTCTGGTCATCGGCTCGGCAATCCTCGAAAAATTATGCACAAACTTCCTGTAGTAGCCTGCCAATCCCAAGAAACTCCTGATCTCTGCTACCGAACTCGGAGTCTTCCAAGATTCCACTGCTGAAATCTTCTTCGGATCTACTGAAATACCATCACCAGTCACAATATGCCCCAAGAATTCTACCTTGTCCAAGAAAAACTCACACTTGGACAACTTCCTATAAAGCTTCTCCTTCCTCAGCACATCCAACACAATCCTCAAATGCTCCTCATGCTCCTCCGGTGTCCTCGAGTATATGAGTATGTCGTCGATGAACACCACCACGAACTTGTCAAGGTACTGGTGGAACACCTTGTTCATCAAGTTCATAAATACCGCCGGTGCATTAGTCAAACCAAACGGCATCACCATAAACTCGTACTGACCATACCGAGTTCTAAAAGCAGTCTTCGGTATGTCCTCCGGCTTCACCTTCACCTGATGGTAGCCTGATCTCAAATTTATCTTAGAAAATACCTTCACACCACTCAACTGATCAAATAGATCATCAATCCGTGGCAAAGGATACTTATTCTTGATAGTGAGATTATTCAAAGCCCTGTAATCAATGCACATACGCACCGATCCATCCTTCTTCGGTACAAACAATACCGGGGCTCCCCATGGTGAAGAACTCGATCTGATAAACCCCTTATCCTGCAATTCGTCCACCTGCTTCTTCAACTCGACCAGCTCGCTGTTGTTTACTCTATAGACATGCTGTGAAATTGGTTCTGCACTTGGCACCAAGTCTATAGAAAATTCAACATCTCGATCTGGCGGCAATCCTGGCAATTCCTCAGGAAACACATCCAAGAACTCTGCTATCAATGGATGCGGCAACTCCTTGTCTTCCACCATAGCTCCATAAATAATGCCTTCTCCCTGCTCCGCAGCTCCTCTAGCAAACTCGAACTCTGGCTCTCCTGGCGGACCAAACAAAACTCTACCTCCTCTACAGTCTATGCTAGCACGGTGCCTACTCAACCAATCCATCCCAAGTACAATGTCGTAGCTCGGAAGTAGCATTACAAGTAGACACGCACTCAACTCCCGGCCTCCCAAAGTAACTCTCCGATCCTTGCAAATATCATTAACCAGGATAATGCCTCCCCCGGTCATGATCTTGCAAGTCCTAAGCAAAGACTTAGCTACCAAACCATGCTTCAGAGCAAAAGAAACAGATACAAAACTATGGGAAGCACCACTATCAAACAAAACTAAAGCTGGAATGGAATCAAGAAGAATAGAACCTGCGATGACATCTCCGGTGGGTTCCTCCTCTTCGACGGTTATAGCAAACGCTCGTCCCTGTCGAGCACCTTTCTGCTGTTAATGCTGGACAAAACGCTGCTACTGTGTCGGAAGCGGTCCCCTCGACTGTGCTGCAGGTGGTCTCGTCTGTGTTCTCGGAGCTGGAGCTGCTCCCTGAACTGCACGACGAGGATACTCCCTTGATTGATGCCCTTCAGTAACACAATACAAACAAACTCCTAGCCTTCTTCTGCAAACTTCCCAGATGTGGCCAGGCTTCTTGCAGAAGTTGCATGGAGCTTGCTGTAACTATCTTTGCTGCTGAGGTGCCTGGTAAAAAGGCGCTCTAGCTGGAGTCTGGTTCTGCTATGGCTGCTGGAAAGGTCTGGACTGGAAATGAGGACGTTTGGCAGATACTGCACTGCCGTTGGCCCCCAGAAAAGAATCACGGTCTTTCTTGGTCTTCAAACCCAGATCTCGCTCAACCTTGCGTGCCTCCGCAAGTATCTCCGAGTATGTCTCATAAAAAGACGGAATAAGAATCTTTACCTCCCAGTTTAGACCCTCTCGGAAACGAATAGCTCGAACCTCCGACTCTCTCACCAAATACTCTGCAAATCGGCTCAACCTACCGAACTCCGCAGCGTATTCCTCCACAAACATGCTCCCCTGAATGAGACTCTCAAATTGTCTCCCCAAGTCAAGCCTGTCTATCCGGGCAAAAAACTTCTTCTTGAAAAGGTCCTTGAATACCTCCCAAGATTGTCCTGCGTCAACTAGAACTGGCTCATTCCTGAACCAAGTGCGAGCGACGTCGAACAGTTGAAGTCCTACCGCCTCAACCTTCAGATCTTCAGAAAGACGGGACACCCTCATAAGACGCTCAATATCCTCGAGCCAATCATCAGCATAAACGATGCCCTCCGTCCCTTTGAAAACCCTAGGCTCCAGTTTCTTGAAGTCCTGAATGTTGCCTGGCCGAAGCTGAGCAACTTGAGGAACAACCTGCTGCTGGACCAAAACTCCTCTCTCAACTACAGCACGAGCAAGCTGATGAGCACTCTCGATGCCCTGCCGTAGGACGTCGGTCTGCCTCTGATGTGCCTCTGACTGAGCCCTCTGTGCCTCGAGCATCTCACGAAATAGTGTAAACATCTGTGACGCCTCTGCTGGCACAGGAGGTGGAGGTGAAAGCCCCTCAGATACAGCTGGCATAGTCCTCTGAGTAGGTGGTGGACCTCCGAAAGCAGCTGACACACTAATCACCGGAGAAGTGACTGGTGCAGGCCCTCGGGATGTCGCAGACCTCTCAGAAGCTGCTCTCCCCTGCTATGATCTAGTCTTAGGCGGCATCCTGAGACAAAGCGAAAGAAAGAATCAATATGGCACAAGATGTAAGACATCAAGGAAAGGACAGTTTAAGGGATCAAGTATCAATGTCAAAGGAGAATAGTTGAATCAAAAGAATTTTCCTAGATGTGATTGAGTATCTCAGCCTATATCCTATATCCTATTGCAGGCTCGCAGTAGTACAACTAAGTTGTCGCACTACCACGACATCACATACTTGTGAAGCTAGACCTGTATGGGCCACCACCAAAAACGTGTCACGACCCGCACCCGGTGTAAGGGTACTAGTCGGAAACAACGCCCAGCCTACGCCGCAGAATCGGCAGTAGAACGCTGTCTAGATAGTCTATCTAATGTAATGAACCACCAATAATGATAGAATACTCAATCACAGAACTAAGATAGAATGAGCACGAAATCAGATAAGAATAGAATAGTCATCATACAACTCATGAGTTTAAAATAATACATCAATGAGTCTGAAGAGTAACAAAAATAAGCTGGAGACAAATCCAGTACAAAAGAATACTATCATACTACAAAGCTACACTCCAGGGTCAACTGTCTCAGTTGGGATAAGTCCCTCTTGAGCCAGGGTCTCCGAATCTAAACCCACAACATCCTGGGGTCCATAATAGGTAGGGTACTCCTCAGTGTCATCTGAAAAAATATATCCAGTCAGGAAAGGAGCAGAGTACATCTCTAACAGCAGTTCTAATCCATGATAAAAACTATGTAACAGTAAATAGCTGTGGATAAACAAGATGCACCAGAATAGATACAAGAGATATATAGACAATAAGGAAATACTGGAAAGAAATACAATAATGAACAATATGCCAATGAAACAATAATACTAATGACTAAGTGTGTGAGTACTAGCTTAACATGTGATCGGCTTGGGCAAGATACAATGCGGCCTGGCTAATCATACGTGCGGTGCATGATCAACACTATTCGCTTACCAATACTTTATTCAATAGGGATTTGATCACATATCTATACTAATACTCCCCAACCCCAACTGGTATAATAGATCCAACCACGGTATGCTATGGCACTAGATTCCCCAAGAAGAGAGCGACTCCTCCCGAAAATCGGTGTCTGTACATGTACAAGATAACCAATGAAACAATACTTGCACCATATACACCATATACCAAGGAATAACATCTCATGACGAGATCCGGATATACCAATCCGTGTAAGCATAGTGTCAAGAGAAACATGTATATCTACACTAGATACAACGAACATAGAGGATATCATAAATGAGAAACTATCAGAGAATGTACTCGCCTGAAGTCCAAAGAACAGTCTCACAGATGTCTGACTCGGTACCTCGAAGACCTAGATATAGAATACCACATTAAAATAAGGTCCCGGAAAGAGAACAAGTCAAACTAGTCAACTTCTAGGTCAATAAATCAATTCTAAGTTAAAAGTCAACTATGGTCAACTATAAAGTTAACTAAAGTCAAACATGGTCAAACCAAGGTCATCCTCACAAGACATCTATACAAATAATATAGAAAATAAAATACAACAATTTAGGAATCAAATTAAATCCCAATTGATACCTACACAAAGTATACTAATAATACAATATTATACACTCTAAATAATGTATATACAAACCAATATTTATACAAATAAAATAATATATCACTACTAGTATTATACAACACAAAAGCACACATATATATATATATACATATATATATATACAATCATAATATATAAAATATAATTTAAATCTGCCAATTTGTCACTGAAATAGTGAACTAAAATACAAATATATAAAATAGACTTATAGTGACAGTCTGACTGTCACAGAAGAACTGTCACAGAAAAGTCGAATAATAAACCACTACTGCCTCGGATTTGCTGACAGTTAAACTGTCGCGGAAAACTGTCGCGAAATTGCTGTGTTTTTCCGCCGCTGCATTTAATGACAGAACTGTCATTAAATGCCCAAAAGCTACAGCGGCTGCTGTATCCGACCGAATAATGACAGTTTTCAACTGTCATTAAACCCACTGTTACCAAAAGTAAACTATATATATATATATATATATATATATATATATATATATATATATATATATATATATATATATATATATATATATAAAAACATAAATATATAAAACAATGTCTATATATATAAAATAATTAATATAAATATATACACTTATATTTATATACACATAAACTTACACATTTAAATATTAATAATTACTAAACACAATACACATATTAATGTACATATTTTACATGGCTAGAAGCACACATAAAAATACATTCATTAATATACAAATAATTATATAATAACTATAAATAATATAATTACTTATTTAAACACATAAATATATTTTATAAAACATTTATGTATAATTTATTTTATTAAAATAAGTACATATATAATTGCATGCAAGAAGCTACATACATATATTTATACATCACATTAGAACACATAGAAATATATAGATCTATGCTACAATAAATACCATAATAAATACACTAAAATAATATATAATATCTATATATATTTACTAATTATAAATAAAGAATTTAAAGCATAAATAATTAGATCTACACATAAACACACCAAATTGGAAAGTTTCACACCGTATCCCACTAGATCTAGGATACGCATGTGACACGAGTCCAACACACAACCAAATGTACCCCGAAGGATACAAACAAGTCACAAATAATATTTATGAATAAATCAAAGTATCAAAAGTAGATCTATGTGTCCGTGTCAAAATACGACATGTACAAAGCCCCGTGTCGGAGGGAAAACCCCCAAAATGACACGTATCACCAAATAGTTGGGATACGAACCACATGTACCCAAATATGGACACGACACAAGCCCCAAACACATAAGCACATGTCCAATTGATCTATAGGATCAATTGACACACACAACAAAATGTAAATTCAGAATTCCAACAAAATTGACACAAAAAGCACCATAACTTTCTCCATGGGTCTCCTATGAACATAAAACAAAGTCCTATGGGTAGTACATACATATGGGTTGATTTTACATGATTAAATCTCATATTTAGAAGCTATTTTAATAGAAAAAACTGAATTATAACCTATTGGGAGATGGATTCCCAATGAAACCTCCAATTGAGATGAACTTGCTTCCAAATTATAGATCCTTGCTCTTCTTTATAGATCCTTGCTTCCTCCTTCTAGATCCTTGCTTCTCAACTTTCTAATGGTGAATTGGGAAGAATTTGAAATGAATTTGGTGATGAATTTGGTGGGGAATTGGAATGGGAATGGAGAGAATTTGGGAGTGGAAAATTCTAGATCTAGATTTGGAATGAGAATAAGAGGAGAGAGAAATTTCCCCCCTCTAATATAGGCCGGCCATGCCCCCTTCCCCAAGCAATTGTAAAATGTCCAATGTACCCCTTGGGGCCTCTCATGAAGAAATAATTAAGGAAGGAAGCTTCTAGTCTAATCACTTAATTAATTTAATCTATCTCCTTAACCATGGGCTTTCTAAATGGGCCAAGTCGAACTATTTAATTCATGTTGGTCCATGGGTCCAAACTACACTAGTTGGGTCTACTAAAATAAGTCCAAAATAATTAAATAACATCCAACAATAATTAAATAATACAACAAAAATTATTTACCATGCACAATATTTATTTAAATAGGAAATTACTAAAATACCCTTTTTCCTAAAATGTGGTAGTGACAGCCTTGCCAGAAGTGATATGGACGTGGCAAGTTTGGTGGACTTAACACCGTTGTTGCACTTAAATTTAAGTACGGGTGATAAGTTTAGACGACGACTGATGATAGACGTAGGGAGATGTTTGCTCAGAGATAATTTGGACATGACAAACTCTCTTAGGAGGATGTGAGGATGATAGCTCAGGGGTGACGTAGACGTGAGCCGATCGATAGTCGTACCGAGTGGTTAGGCACGATTCCGGTATTTGAGGCAGAAAAAAGGAAATAAGCCAGAGGTAATATGGATGTGGCTATTTTTTTTTGGATGGAGAATATGGACAGCTCATATTTCAGAGGTAATATGGACGTGAACCATTTGCTTCCATTGAGAACATCCCACTGGGGGATCTTTGGTGGATTTATTACTTATTGCGCACCGGAGTGCAAGTAACAAGTTTGAACCGAAATCCTATCAGAGATAATATGGACGTGATAGGTTTGGTGGACCCATTACTTCTTGCGCACATGAATGCAAGTAATAGGTTTTAGACAAGTCCTACCAGAGGTAACATGGACGTCGCAAATTTTGTGAACTTAATACCGCTAACGTACTTAGAGTTAAGTACGGGTGCTAAATTGAGATGATAATCGATATCAGAGGTAATATGGACGTGATGATCGATAGTTAGACCTAGAAGGTTTGCTCAGAGGTACGAAGGAGATGGCAAACCCTGCCGACGAGAAATGCTCGGACGATAGTTCAGAGGTAATATGAACGTGAACCAATGTCCGAGAAACTCACTGAGGAGTGATTTGTTGAGTGTGGTCTATCCAGGAATATAAATAGACCTAAGGGTTGCTCCATTGGGGAGATTGTTAGGACGATAACTCAGAGGTAATGTGAACGTATCTAGGACTTATGAATACAAATAATGGTTTATTGAGGAAGGGGAATGTTATGTGTAGGCACTTGCTGGGGACTTCTGAATATAGATAATTGTTTTAGAACGTTACCGAATGACTTTGATAGTCATATTTATGTTGGCGCAATTGCCTTGAAGATGACCTCTGTAGCTTTGCAATCACCAACATATTCCTTGGTACTACGTCTTGATGCAGAGCGTTCCACATACACGATTGGGTAAAGTCTTTGGTATCCAAAATTTGGTCAGTGATTAGCTTTAGGAAACCAAATAAATATATTCAAATTTACCATTTTTTACCTTGTATTAATGTGAAGTGTGTCTTTTCAAACCACAATAATGACATGTAACATGATTGTTTGTGTTTGAAGCAGGTGTATAGGTGTGATATGTGATATGAACATTCTTTTATAGTTTTATGTAGATAAAGGCGTGATTGTATAAATTTTTAGCCTTCTTGTCACTCTTTTGAGAATTTCTGTAGTTGTGACCTTTTGTTGAGTTACGTGTCGCACATATTTAGTGCTTGATTGAGCATTAGGTTGAATAACCTACTTACCCAATCTGATCTCTAACCTTTTAGAGCTAGCATATAAATTATCATATTCGACAGTAAGAGCAACAACTCTAAGTAAGGCATTAGAGTACTTCTTTCTTTCATGTTCCAAGTCCTCCTTAAGTTTAACATTTTTTTATTGCTTTCATCAAAGCAGTCAAGTGCTTCTTATAAGCTAAACTTAAGTTTGGAGATCTCACCAGAGTCGTCAGGTAAGGAATTGTCTCTAGCTTCATTTATTAAACAAATAAGCTTTTTATTCTTAAGCTGATAAGACTTAATATTTTTTCTAGCTTGCTTGTAATTATTTTTAAGCTTCTTGTAATCGTCAAATATCTTTAAAAGCATCAGATAATTTATCATAAGAAAATTCTTTAAATAATGAATCATCATTTACCTCGCTTACCATTAAGCATAAGTTTGTAGTATGTCAAAAGTTTTCTTCTTTCGAGTTGCTGGTATCACTCTCGCACTGGATGCTTGCATCTTTCTCTAAGCTTACTGCTTTCTCATTTGGGCACAAACTTGCAGCATTATGAGGTTCTTCTTCTTCTTCAGAGTTGCTTGTTTCATTTTCTTCATAGCTCTCATAAGTCGCCTCCAGTAGTTTCCATATCTCATATGATGTATTGCACGTGGAAATGCATTTGAACTCATTCTTGCCTAAAGCACAGTAAAGCGCATACATTATCTTTGCATCATAGCTTGCTGCTTTCTTTTCTTCTTCGGTGTAATCATCATCTGCTTTATTAATCTTTTAGTAAGCATTATTAACACATGACCATAAATCAAAACCAAAAGATTTCAAAAAAAAATACTCATATGTGCTTTCCAAAAAAATGTAGTCAGTACTATCAAATAGGGGTGGCCTATCTGGATGTTGACTTTCACTATTGATGGAAAAGAGTGATCGTGTTGTTTCCATGTGTTCTACTCTTAGGATATCAGTCCAGATAAGAGATCGTGTTCTGATACTATATGAAGAAAACCCACTCTAATACCAATTGTTGGACTGGGATGACAACTCTAGAGGGGGGAGAATAGAATGCAGCGAAATAATTTACCGAATTATAAATTAATTCTAAATAAAGGTAGTTACCAGCTAGTAGTAACGATATATATATATATATATATATATACATATATATATATATATATATATATATATATATATATATATATATATATATATATATATATAAAGCAGTTGAGTTGAGAAGAGAGCAAACGCAAACACCGAGATTTTATCCTAGTTTTTCTCTAAGAGGATTAGTCCAGGTCCGAGAACTCTTGCTCGAAGTTGTATCCACCATAATCACCAATAGTGAATCACAAGCTTTGATCCGAAGGCTTACAAACTTCTTACAACCACATGCTTTGATCCGAAGGCTTGCTGACTTCCTCAAGCTTTGATACGAAAAGCTTGATGACTTCACAATA
Organism: Iris macrosiphon; assembly: GCA_036927795.1. Lineage (NCBI taxonomy): Eukaryota > Viridiplantae > Streptophyta > Magnoliopsida > Asparagales > Iridaceae > Iris > Iris macrosiphon. Next base: position 216,432,264 of record JAYESA010000004.1, read on the forward strand.
GAAGAAGAGCTTGATGAAACAAGCTATTACAACGCTGACAGACTTCTAACCGAGATAGCATTTGGCACTATAAGGCTGGAGAATTGATCATGGAGATGAGAAGATTAAGGCTCTGAGGGTTTGCTCACTTATAGGATAGAAAGATTTAGAATGGATGAGTGAGTAAGAATGTGAAAATCCAAGTCTATTTGTAGGATATTCTGGGACATAGTTCGGCTAGAATTCGGTACCCTAGCAATTAAAAATTTGAACGTTAGAACCACAAAATCAGGGATTTCACAGCTAGCCAATATTCTGTAAATGGCAGACCGAGTTCGATCCAAGTTCGGCCAAAGTTCGGTTGGCCTTTTTCAGAATGGTCTTAGCTTTGGTCGGGTTTATTTTGGTCTGATTTTGGTTGGATAGGTTCCAGGCTATTTGAGTGGACTGAGGTAGGCTATTGTGAGTGGACTAAGTACTTTTTAGTTATCAGTGCGACTCGACTCACATAAGTCATAAACTCAATAAAATATAAAATTATAATGCTTGAAACAAGAGAAGATTAGACAACAGAAGATCCTAATGTCTGGTGTAGATGCCTGTCTTTAGTAGCAATATGGCCTAACTTCAGTAATGATGTGGCCTGACTTTGGTAACCATCCTTCACGTCTATTAACTGTACATTGTATTTAGAGTCGGTGTCATAGATTATCAGAATCAGGTTGACCGTGACCATTTTGGGTAAACAATATTCCATATATATTTGGCGTTTTATATGGTTTTGGTGTTGGTATCATGGTGGTGTTGGTGTAGGAATAGAGTATCATGGTGTACTATGAAGTAGTTGTGATACTTGAGTATCATGAGGGTGAGTTCCTGTGAGGGTGTACCTATTAGGATCTAGAGTTGATGGTAGAGTGGTGTTGGTATATAGGGTGACACTTGATATCATGGTTTAGAGGGTGGTTAGTATGTGCATGAGAGTGTATCTTGAGTTGTGGGTGAGCAAGTGTGCAAGAGTTATGCAAGTGTTAGTGAGTGTTCATAGTGTGGAGTGTATCAGGAATATGGTGAACCATGTAGGGGCGGAAGCAAATGAAGCTTGCACTGGGCTGTAGCCCAGTGCAAAAAAAATATCAAACTTTTTTTTTATATATATGCTAGTATAGGTACAGCTCAGTGCAAAAAAAAATAGCAATTTTTTTTTATATATATGCTAGTATAGACTTATAGACCACCCAATACTCCATAAAGCTCACCTATTATACCAATCAACATATGTGAAGAGTAAATCATTTGAGTCAAGAGACCTCAGACCCCGACTCTCTCACTCTTTGTCTCATAGTCTAGGGTTTATTACACAATGACCCGCGACCGATGACCGAAGACTCGCGAGGCCGCGACCATGACCGAGATGCTCCGGGTGCTCCCCATCTCCTGGTGCTCCCCTTCTCCACACTCCAGCCCAACCGGCGAACGACGACCAGGACGCTGCAGCCCCTGTCACGCTCCGATTTCGTAAAATCGTAGGGGCGTCCCCGAGCGTGACCGCCGTGCGGGCCTGGGGTTGCTCCCGCACAAGGCTAGAGTAGTTTACATAACGAGCACATATTCAGAGTACGCAGATAAATTGAAACACAGATTGAAATATGGAAAAGTTCTCTTTTTATTGATAATGAACATCTATTACAAACTTTTGAACGAGTCAACTAATTTGCCGCACGGGCTTACAAAAGTTTTGACACAAAATGAGATGGCAGTCATGTACATTATATTCCTTTACTAAACTTAAAAATGATAAAGACTTCGGACGGGGTGATGGCCTTCCCTCGGAGCTGCATCGTGTATTGACTTGCAAGCTCCTTCTTCAAGTACTTCAAAATACGGCGCGATCAGGATGCGACTATAGCTGGTCTAGATCGAGAAGACGACTTTGGCTCCTCGCTCGGTTATCCTTAGTACGGGGAACCTGTTTCAATGAGGGTCAGTACATCAAAATGTACTAGTGAAGGCGAGCTAACCCAAATATACTAATCAATATTTTGTTTTAATGAAGCATGCATATTATTTATGGTCTTTCTATCTTGCCTTAGTTCATTTTACAAGTAAGCAGCATATAAAATTTACTAAAATAAACTTGCCACCGTTCGATGATTTTTACCTGCCCGTCTGAACCACCTGCATAATACTTACCATGCCTTCCCTGCCACGAAGACACAAGTTAGTTTGCAACAGGTTTAAATATATACGATATGGATCACTGGCTAGATGCCACGAAGGATAATTTATAGTCTCAAGATGGAAGGGTGTGCAACGCGGGTGGCGAGCCCCCCGTTGCACGCCTCATTCCGACAATACAGACGACTATACAGACGTTCCGTCCGGATCGGATCGGTCCCAGTGCCCCGACGACCTTCCGCAGGAACCAGAAACCTTGTGCACAAGTTGTCCGTGATCTAACAGAGTCTATTTAGTTTTCTATCAATTCATGCTGATAAGGCAACACGAGTACAGACAAGCAATATTGCATGATTCATTTTGCATAGCCTCCCTGAACAATTATTCGCATACAAGATATGATCCATACTTAGCACAATTATAGAAGAAGATGCATTCTAACTAAAATTGAAGCATGTATAGAACATTCCAAACGAACAAGCATGAAAATGAGTAATCATTCCCAAGTTGAATGACAAGCATAATAATCCAAGTCTAGTCCCATTTTATCTTGGCATCTTTTAGTTATTACTTGGCATCGTTTGATCGGGACAACAAGAATGCAAGATTTTAGGTGTGAAGACTTGGAAGCAGGGCTAGCTAATCGGGATGGTAGCCACTCACGTAGTTGGTTGGAAGGGAGAAGGAAAGAGGTGCTTCAAGAATCCGATCGTAAGCCGCCTACTGCTCGTTCACCTGTATCACGAACAACTTGATCAATACCTCTTCCACTCTTTCCAATCTCGGAATTAAAGTGCAGTTCAATGAACGAAAATAATAAAATCCATCGAAAACGTTCAAGAAATCCCAAGCAAATCCGAAACCAACTCAAAGCACGAAAGCAACAAGCGACATTGAAATCCGAGGCAACAAAGATGCAGCGGAGAGGTCCCTCCTGACTCTGCCGCTAAGTCAATCCCGGGGGCACGGTCCACTGAATATGGGAATCGATTCCGAAGAAACAAATACATAACAAGAACGAGTTTTTGTTTCAATCTATCCCGATCGAACGATACCGTCTTGTATTTCTTAGCCGCGCTTTCCGATTAGGAAAAACGAGGCGCCACAGCCCCTCGGCCCCCTCCCGCTCTCGGCTCTCCTAGTCTCCCTTTTCACCTCCTTTGATAAAACACTATCATCATCACCATCCTCCTTTGAATTAATTTTTTATAAAATCCTAACCCCCAAATATTTGGTATTTGGTTTGATTTTAATTCACTATTTAATAGGTCTTTGGAATATAATGGAAAATCAAGGAAACAAGAGAAAGAAAAACCCTTTTTCATTCTTTAAACCAATGGGTGAACATAAGGAAGTGAAAGTCTCCCCCTCCTTCGAATGTTAATATTTCAACCCCAAGGGTTGATCATAGGGATGAGATTATAGGTGATTTAAATTCTCTTGAATGAGATCGTACGGAGGTATATCAAAATAAGTCCATATCAGCCAAAATTGATAATATTTCCACCGTCTTAGTTCGGAAAACAGTTTCGTCGATTTCAATACTCTTGGTTCCAACAATTTTATTGGTTAGAGTACTCTCTTTCAGAGGATGCAACACTACGTTATCTTTTTGAAAATGATAATGCTCTTCATTGCAGATTGACTGTCGATGGGTTTAAAAATTGGAAGAGAGTTAATAAGGGGACTCAATGTACGTTTTTGACACACATGGGAGGACCCAAATCTACTTATAGATATTTCGTGAAAGCTATGGAAGATTTATCAAATTTTACTCAATGTGCTTATCTTTAGTCGTTATATTTAATTGACATACAAAGGGAATATAGTTTGGATTGTTAGTTACAACTTCTGATTTTAAAGGAGGTTGTATGCAGGAACAATCCATGTATTTATTAGAATGTGAAAACTTGTTCAAAATTTAACTGCTGTTAATTCTATTTTTTATTATATTTGTATATCATTTATTTTTACTGTCTTAGAGTCTTAAAATTGTAAATATGAATATGATTCCTAGTAATGAATTGAATCATTTTACCTATATGTCTAGATTTTTTTTTATGGTCTAAGAAAAACTTTTTAAGTGTGTTGTTTCTTTACATAAGCTGTTTGGTTATTTCTATAATTTCAATCTTCTATATGAAATCAAGTCTTTATAGTTATCTTCTTGAAGCCTATTGCAAATGGACCTGATAGATTTATATGTACTATCTTCTAAAAGTTGATCTTATATATCTTTCCAGGTTGCTTGGTTGTTCAAGTAAGATGCTCAGTTGTCATATAAAAATGCAAATGTTCATACCTTACTTGGTGCCTAACAACTTGGAGTGCAAGAGTACTTTTTTCTCAAGGTTTTGGCTTTCATTTTCAGATTCTTGCTTCCTAGTATTCTTTTTTGAAATGCATAGTATATCTTTGGAATAGATGGAAGCAATTATATTTGGTGAAAATTTATCCATTAGTAAATATTACCAAAATTTAGGCATAAATATACAAAGAAATTTCTGTCGAATCGTCGAATTTACAAAGAAAAGTTTGTCGAATTTTTGGTATAAATTTTTAGAATCTTATATTAACTACTAGCTAGCCCACCCTACTCCAAAATCCTATCTCCGTCCCTGGAACCATGTGCAGCAACTTGTGTGAATGTAGTGCACCCAAATTGCCAAGCAGCAACTACACTGCTGCTGTGCAGCAGCAGCTGTAGTTGCTGCTTGGCAATTTGGGTGCACTACATTCACACAAGTTGCTGCACATGGTTCCAGGGACGGAGATAGTAGCAGTTAGATGTAGCAGCAGGTAGTTGAGTTTGGGGGGAGTCTGCAGTAGTGAAGGTGATCTTGTGCAATGACTGTGTATGTGATTTAGTATGTGTGCACGAACTATGAGAGAAATATGTATTTTCCTTAGAAGTAGAGTAGAGTGCAGGAATTTTATTTGAAAAGTGTAGGGAAATCAGAGGAGAATGTATGCAGCAAGGGACTGCAGTGCACAGGAATGAGTGTCTTGAGTGTTCCATGCATCCTACATGTGTCTGAGTCGGGACAGAGCAGGATAGTGTCATTATGGGTACATATATGTTCATTGGTTGAGTGTCTAGTGCGTACCAGTGTCTGTTATAGGTGTCCAAGGGGTCGCAGTCCTTGTGTTCCGAGGGGGTATCAGATCTTGATAAGAGTGCAACATAGCAGCAGTTAGCAATAGGTATTCGGTGTGGGTATACTTGGTCTTATATATTTTTCTCAGTTGTCATATAGAAGTAGGAATGTGTGGCAGCAAGAAGTTAGAATCTAGTGTGTGGTTCCTGATAGTGTACCTATGTACGTGCTCTTCCTAGTTCCTGTTGCAGTTTTCAGCATGTTTTAGTTTGTATAAGATATGGGTGAGTGTCGAGCATGTGGCTAAGAGAATGAATGTGTATATAGAAACCTGTATGGGATCTGTACAAGTGTGGGGACTATGTAATGTAGTGAGCTAAGAGTGTAATCCAATTTAGACTGTGTATTAGGATGTAGGGAGTGTAAGCCAGTGCATCAAGTGTGATTCCAGTATTGAGGTTCAGTTAGTGATCTAGTATAGTTCGAGTCTGAGGGTGTTGGATGGATAAAATTAGTGTATACTTCATGTACGAGACCTGTGTATCAGTGTTGGTACCAAAAGGTGGATACAGGGTTAAACCAAGGTGTTTGGACATAACACATAGGCAAATGACTAGGTTAATGCCAAGTATAGTGTGAGTATCAAGAGGCAAGGGTTATGTGAGCAGGTGAGGGCAGTAATTAGATGGGTATACTCATGTGTCAGTGCATAAGGGTATATTGGTATAGTTCTAGGTGTTGAGTGGTAAATGTTAGCTAGATAGTATTATCTATAATTAGATATGCAAGTATCATAAGGTATATATCAGGTGTCAATTGTCAAGGGTAAGTTTGAGTCTTGAGTGTAGGTATCCTACTGGATATCAAGTATTAGAGTTAGTTGGGGTAGTATCTTGAATACCAATAGGTAAGTGAGTTCATGTGTCAAGATACTTGATTATGGGGTAAGGTATTGGGTATTGGATGAGGTAATGGGTAAGATGCTAAGTATTGAGTTAGGATACTAAGATAAATATCTAAGGTATTATATATATATATATATATATATATATATATATATATATATATATATATATATATATATATATATAGAATACGTAGACCTATAGGGTATGACCTAGAAAACCTAGAAATAACTCGGTATTAACTAATATAGTCCAACCAAATAGGTATTTGAGAACCCAAAATAGGTATTGACCTAGTTTACCCTATTGACATATAAACCTAAATTAAGACTACTTAAGCTTGTTTTTTTTATTCTAAATCACCTATTGACATGAAAATTCATATATAGGTCACTTGGACTCTAGTTTAGATACTGATTTGTGTTGACAGCTCAATACCACATGTGAGTACATTTTCTGTTAGTTTTTATTTACTTGATAGCGGCTATATTACATATTCTAGCAATATTTTACTTGATTTCCGACATGATTGTACACGGACTGGTACTAGATGGATCTTAGTCAGGAGAAGTTACTTTCCATATTATCTTATAGACCGTGATCATTGTACTCATATTTAGACCGTGTGCTGTAATTTTCATGTTGTAACGTGTCATGATTCAGATCCATGAGTATTAGTCGGGGGCGGGGATGTACGAGTTGGTTATTTGATTAAAGCCTTAGTATAGCCCGTGTGCATATCCAATCATACAACTCACGTATGATTGAGCATTAACTTAGTAGATAGTGTGATTCTTAAGTCGATCACATAACGAACTTGTATTTCAAATCGCTTAGTTATAATTTTCTATTTCTGTAGAAGCATAAAAAATATCTCCATGCGCTCCAGTTTACAGTCAACAAATAAGTAAGAGACGCATAACAGTGGTGGACGCATAACACCCTCAGATACATGACATCCCGAGATGCATGTCGCTCTTTGACGCATCGTCCCTACTATTTGTGGTATTAAACGAAAGAACGAAATGTATATAATACGAGGTTTGCACAAAACCCGCTTTCTTTGGTTTACAAACAAACCTGTACAATTTGATCTTATACGAGGATGTAGGAGTATAATTTATTTAATCTGGGTAGATGATTGCTATAGGTGTCTGATCTACAGTCGATTACTTTAGCCCTTGGACTACACGATGATGAAGAAGTGCCGTGGAAGACGGAAAGCAGCTTCGTAGGTGGCGGAAGAGGATGGATGCACGATGCCAATGTCGTCGATCGCTACTCTTTGCCTGAGCTCTGGATGCTTCTCTCTCTCTCTCTCAAAGACTCTTCGATCTCTCCTCAATCTCCAAAGTTTCGACCCGTGGTTCGATCTCTTTGGAGGTTCGACCTTGTTCGATTTTTTAAAGTCTCGACCTGTTCCTCTGTTGATAGAGGTCTCTATTTATAGAGTTTTGGTGACAGTGACCACTCAATCGGTGTGGAAACCGAGTAGTGGAAAGTACATCACCCTTTTACACAACGGTTAAAATAACTCAAGCCTGCGTATAGATGACCTTTTGAATGAGCATGTGACGCGGGTCCAACTAAGGGACAAAATGCGTATAATCGCTACGAAGATCACGGCGTAGAAGCCACGTAGGTAGGTATCTCTCGTGTAGAAGAGGTTGGCGTAGAAGCCAATGTCTGCCACCATGGCGTAGAAGCCAATGTTTGCCACCATGGCGTAGAAGCCAAGTAGGCATAGAAGCCGAGTAGGCATAGAAGCCTGATGGCATAGAAGCCAAATAAGCATAGAAGGCCGAATGAGCATAGAAGCCGAACGAGCATAGAAGCTGAATAGGCATAGAAGCCGAGGTGATGTGGACGTCTTTAGCCAAAATCATGGCTCTTGGAGATATAATCAAATCTCTCGCATTAAATGCAGAGATCCACCATCATCATTAATTGCCGAGGCATGTTTCGAAGGCCTGCCACCATTCTGAGCATTCGGTGCAGAGACGTGCCTCGAGCCCTGTACGAAGAGCAGCTTTTGACGTGGCAGTCTGTTTGTCTTCCGCGGAGCGTAAACAGTTCACGTTGGCCTGTGTTAAACAAGGCAGCGTGTCCCCTTGTATGCGTAAATGTAAACTCCCTCGACCAGATTTCAGTAATTTAGAATTATTTTAGTTAATTAGAATTATTGCAACTTTTTAAATTTTATTCTGCTTACATATCCTATTGACTTGTACACCTGTCCTTTACACATTTAATTAGGACACTGAACTAGCTGTTCAACCCAAACAAGTTCACATACCTGTCCTAGTCATGTTAGACTATTTTCCTGAATTTTGTGCAACTCACAGATGCTTTATTTTGAGCCTCGTTTGGGACGCACAAATATTATTACAAAAGTCCGTATTTATTTTCTATTTAATTTTCTGCTCTTTATCCATCTCTGTACCCCTAGAGATTTGAGGCCCAACCTGCACCAGTTTTGTCCAAACAAAAATACAATAATATTCTACTCTAATTATACTACAATTAGTGTATTGACACCGTAGAAAAATTATGATCCTAACTACCCCTAAATAATTAGTGAACATCGTGCGCAGTATTTATTAATTAATAAATACGGTGATCTGTATCACTTAGAAACCAGACCCTGCCCCTGCCCAGGCTCACCCCCACACTTTCCAAGACACTCCCCCAGCTTTCCCCCTTATTTCTGTATAATTCAGTATTTCTTGGAATCCGTGTTTTAAATCAGAGAAATTGCGTAATTACGCAAACTACCAATTTTAGGACTTTTATGCAATTTGTGAAAGTTTAAGGGTTTTTATGCAAAATTCATGTGAGGTGGCAAAACCTCATTGGCTAGCAACCCTAACCCCTGCATGTGGCACTAAATATTCTGGAAATATCAGCTAAAAATATCCTAAAAATCAAAATTACTAAAATACCCTAAGATTTCCAACTATTTACCAAACTGCCACTCCCCTAAAAACTATTTAAACCGACCCCCTCCCCCCTTTCAACCCTCACAGCCACTACCCTCAGCCACCACCCGGCCACCCCACTCCGGCGAAGCCCTCGCCAACTCCCCACCTCCCCTCCGGCCAAGCCCCACCACCTCCGGCCGCCTGCTCCGCCGTGGGCAGCTGCCACAGACCCGAACCCCCACCCTGTCCACAGCTGCCCCAGCACCCCCGATCGCCCCTCCTGACCACCTCCGGCCGTCGTGGACCACCGCCACCACCACCACTCGACTCGTCCCGACCCCCTCTACCGGACCACCACCCTCCCACAGCCCCCGCAGTCCCTACTTCTCCCTAACCCTAACAGCTACCCCTCACCTCCGATCACCTCCAGCCACCACCACCGCCACCGTAGACCCCCGCCACCACCACCAACCTCACCGCTATCCTCCCCTCCGTCGCTTCCCCACCCTGCATCGCCGCCTCCTCCGCCGCAGCCGCCGCTGTAGCCTCCACAAGCTGCAACTGCTGTTGTTGTTGCTGACAGCAACAGTTGCTGTTGCCGCTCCTCCGGCCAGCCACCGCCACCTCCGCCGTCGTCCTCCCGCCGGCGACAAGCCAAGGCCCCCACCTGTCAGTTAGGTATACCCCCTAACCCTATCTATACGTATATATGAAATACTTATATGTATGTATATATGTATATATATATGTATATATATGTATATTTATATATATATGATAATATATAATATATATTATATTAATATACTGTATAAATATAGTATATTTATACTGTATATATATATATATTACTATTATATATTATATATGTATATGTATACTACTATTATATATGTATATATATATGTATATTTATGTATATCTATGTATAATTATATATATATATATATATATATATATATATATATATATATATATATATATATATATATATAAATGTATTATATTACTTATATATATAATTATACATATATATATAAATTAGTGTTATATATGCACTACTATATATATTATATTATATATAATACCATATATATTATATACATATACTTTTACATTTCTGCATTTTCTTTCCTGTATTATATATATATATATATATATATATATATATATATATATATATATATATATATATATATATATATATATATATATATACTATATAATATAGTACTGAATAATATAGTACATATGTATTTATATATGAATTTAAATTCCTGCACTGTCTTTTCATTTTATTATAATATATATATACATGTATATATATATATATATCTACGTATATATATATATTATCTATATATAATATATACTATATAATATAGTACTGGATAATACAGTACATATGTATTTATATATATATATATATATATATATATATATATATATATATATATATATATATATATATATATATATATATATATTTACATTCTGTACTGTCTTTCATTACTATATATATATGCTATATAAATATATATATACTACTATATATACTATATCTATATGTATATATATACTCTATATATATATGTGTATCCTATAATATATATATTGTCATATATGTACATAAGTATATACATTGTTACATTATACCCATGATATTCACGAACCCTGTATGTTTTAACAGAAAATATCTCCAGCACTGCCAGTGACCCTCTGTCACAAACACCCTCAAACTTGACTGTGAGATCAAGTTTTCAACACTATCAGGGAGTAGGCAAGTATACCTTGCCAAGTTTACTGTTTAAATTCAAATATTATTATTTGTTATTTTTCCTGAATTTTATATGAATATGAGTACCTGAGATTGCCTTGGGTACAGTCAACAGATACGTTGACACGTAGTGTAAATAACTTAGTTTACAGACTTACCAAACAACTGTCAGAGTATCTTAATATTCTCCTAGACCCTATCACGGGAACACGCAACAAGGTTGCATTACATATTGGGATGCACGCTGCGTATTTGATTAGCTACCAGTACGTATGACTTGCATCACGGCTTAGCATAAAATCAGGAAAAGTACGACTTGACATTTAGTTACATTGGGTGGGAAAGATAACTAGTAGACGTATGAGACACCCCCTCATTATATTGTTATACCTTCGTACCATGATGGTCGATTGCAGAGTGCCCTTGAGTCAGGGGGCATATGACACATATACTAGCCAGTCACCACGATTGGTGAATTAAGTCAGCATATGTCTAGCCGACACATTCCCATACATACTACAAGGTCTTTTTTTGCATTTCACATAGATGGTTAGCACCCTGTGTTTATTTATTTATTAATTCAGTATTTACATACATGGCATATCATTTTTCTGTATCTTATTATGTCCCACTGAGGACCTGGTTTCCTGCCAGATTTAGACGAGGCTTTCTACCCCACGGTGTACGGACCTGATCAGGAGACTAGGTGTGCTACCGAGGAGGAGTTAGAGGAGACACCCTCAGAGTCTGCCTGGACCTAGAGGCTTGCTTACCTGGAGATGGAGCTGTTTTTCCCAGATAGACGCTACTTAGTCTATCTTATTTTTCTGCGCTATTATTAGCTTTTGTTATGGGCTTGTTCCCATCAGATGTACTATGACTTTATCAGACTCAGCTTTATATATATCAGCACTTATTTCCTGACATTTTGTTGTGGATGAGATAGATTTTACCTGTATTAGACTTGTAGTATTTTAGGACAGCGTAGCACGTTCCTTTGGGTCCATTAACATGGATTAAACCCTTAGTGACGTGTCAGCTGGCCAATGACACGTGGCCTAGTTCCTGACATTTTGGGACTGGGACATGACATAGTTTTAGTGGTGGCCCATGCAGGTCTCTTTAATTTATTGCTAGTGGTATGATGACATACCCAGCAAGCCTGCAATAGGATAGGAACACTAGGTCTCATCCATACTGACACCATCCTTAAAAAAAAAATTATTGCATCCTGCCTGATTATCATTTATTAACATTCCTTCATATTTTTCTAATTATTCCATTTTCTTCAGAAATATGGACATACCCGGGAAACCTGCAAATGATGGGGCTGACCAAGCAACAGACCCCTCGTCAAGTGTCCAAGGAACCCCGTACAATCATCAGAACTCTACCCAGGAGACAACACCAACACCGCAGGCGGAGACACCTTTGCCTCCACCTCCAGCCCTTCCTACTCTGATGCCACAGCTTGAGGGACAGTCTCAAATATTCCAGTTCCTCCAAGCTATGTTGCAGACTCAATGGCAACAGACTGAAGCCCTGAGACAGTCTCAGTGGCAACAGACTGAAGCCTTGAGACAGACCTTGATGACGGCTTTGGAGAGAACTACTGCCCCGGCACCAGCACCTGTCCAACCAGTGGGCACAGTCCGAGGTTTCCACCAGATGAGCCCGAGAACCTTTAAAGGAAGCGAAACCCCAGAGGAGATCTCAGACTGGATCTCCAACACCGAAATGCTGCTAGAAGGCTCACAACTCTCCCCCGACCTATGGATGACCGCTGTGAGGACCCAACTCCTCGGCAACGCCCATCACTGGTGGGAATCCATAGAGCGTAGTGTCGGCAAAGACCAGACTTGAGAACAATTCTTGGAGCACTTCAATGCCAAGTACTTCCCCGCAACAGTCCGAGATGCCCTATATTCTCAGTTCCTGCACCTGGAACAAGGGAATATGTCCGTCGATGCCTATGATGCAGAGTTTTGCCCACTGAGTCAATTCGGTGCCATGCTGATACCGAACGAGTTGGAGAAGGCCAAGAGATTCCACCGCGGTCTCACCCTAGAGCTCCAGAGATATACGACGGCTCAGTCAAGGATCTCCTATGATGAGGTTCTTACAGAAGCAAGGGTGCAAGAAGCAATTAGCCGAGGAACAAGATGCCCGAATCTAACCTTCCCGGCCAAAAACCAGCAAGGAGCAGGAGGACCTAACCGTCGTCCACAAAATCAGACGCAGCAGACGACGGGACCCTACCAGAAGAAGGAGCTCCCGACTTGTCACTTTTGTGGCAAGAAGGGGCATTTTGCCAATGACTGCAGAAAGAAGCTAGGATTATGCCTAGTATGTGGAGCTAGCCAACATATGGCCAGAGACTGCCCACAACGCAAAGATGCAGCACCTCAGCACGGACAGAAGCCCGGAGCACAAGCCCAGAAGATGCTACCCTCAACATCTGGAGGATATCCGAGGGGAGCACCCCTGGCCACTCAGGAGGCCCAATTCAACAAGGCTAGACAACAATCTGGAGGACAAAGGCACGGGCAGGCCTTTGCTTTAGCTGCAGTTGCAGAAGAGCCAGAAGGTGAAACCATCACAGGTACCATTTTAGTTGCATCATTACCTGCAACCGTATTATTCGATTCTGGGGCTACACTGTCTTTCATATCTAGTAGTTTCGTAGCCATGCACAAACTCGCCACTTCCCCACTGCCTAAGTGTTGGAAGATACTTACTGGAGGAGGCATTGTTCCAGTTACCAACATTATTGAATCATGCCTGGTAGTCGTTTGTAGTAGAGGACTAAGAGCGCGATTTTTGGTACTTCCAATGCCAAATTTCGACGTTGTCTTAGGCATGGACTGGCAAAGCCAGAACAATGCTATCCTAGACTGCCGAAAGGGAAGTGTTATCTTTAGACCCCCAGGTCACCCGGAGTTCGAATACGTACGAGGCACCATCGAGCAAGGAGTAGGCCAGACTCCTAGAGCTTACATAGCGATGGAGACAGCACTCCCATCAATTATAGCAAAGTTCGAGGACGTATTCCCGTAGGAATTGCCAGGCCTACCGCCTGACAGAGAAGTAGAATTCATTATTGAGCTGATACCCGGAGCTGCACCGGTATCCTCAAATGTGTACTGACTGGCGAAGAAGGAGCTTGACGAGCTGAAGCTTCAACTGGAGGAACTACAGATCAAGGGATTTGTTCGTCCTAGTGCATCACCCTGGGGAGCAACAGTGCTGTTTGTACCAAAGAAGGACGGGACATATCGAATGTGCATTGATTACAGAGCCCTCAACGCTTTGACAATAAAAAACAAGTACCCCTTGCCGCGGATTGATGACCTGTTCGATCAACTGACATGAGCCGTTGTATTCTCAAAGATAGACTTGAGATCAGGCTATCATCAGGTCAAGGTACGGAGAGAAGATATTCCCAAGACAGCATTCAGGACTCGTTATGGTCATTACGAGTTCCTGGTGATGCCGTTTGGACTTACAAATGCACCTGCCGTATTCATGAACCTGATAAACAGAGTCTTCCACCAATATCTGGACCAGTTCGTGGTAGTCTTCATCGACGACATCTTGGTGTATTCAAAGAGCCACGAGGAGCATGAAGAGCACTTGAGACTAGTGCTAGAGACGCTGAGATGGGAGAGCCTTTATGCTAAGATGAGCAAGTGCGAGTTCTTCCTTGATCGTGTCGCTTTTCTTGGACACGTTATCACAGGAGAAGGCATCTCGGTGGACCCAGCAAAGATTTCATCTGTAGAGACATGGCCAACTCCGACCAACGTCTCAGAGGTGAAAAGCTTTCTAGGACTTGCCGGATATTACCGGAGGTTTGTAGAAAATTTTGCAAGAATCGCGGAGCCGATTACCCGTCTTACCCGCAAGGAGCAGGAGTTCATATGGTCTGAGGAATGCCAGACAGCTTTTGATGAATTGAAGAAGCGTCTGACTACAGCCCCCATCTTGACTATACCATCTGGATCCGGAGGTTTCGTAATCTATAGCGATGCATCCGAAAAAGGATTTGGTTGTGTCTTAATGCAACATGGGAAGGTTGTAGCTTATGCCTCAAGACAACTGAGGACTCATGAGAAGAATTATCCCACTCACGATCTGGAGCTTGCTGCAGTCATCTTCGCCCTGAAGGTATGGAGACACTATATATACGGCGAACGAGTGGAGATTTTTACTGATCATAAGAGCTTGAAATATGTCTACACTCAGAAAGACTTAAACCTGAGACAAAGACGATGGCTTGAAGTGATGACGGATTTTGAGATCGATCTGCAATACCATCCTGGGAAGGCTAATGTAGTAGCCGATGCTCTAAGCAGAAGACCCTCGGCATTCTTTATGATCACCCAACCAGGTCTATTGAGAGATCTAGAAAAGTTGGGAATAGAGGTCATTATGCCAGGAACTGAAGGCCAATTATCAAACTACCAGCTGCAATCAACATTAGCTGAAAGAATCAAAGCTGCTCTACCAACAGATGCAAGATTTTAGAGGCTTCGACAAAGAACAGAGGCTGGAATCCAGACAGGATGTCGCATACACGAAGATGAGACTCTAAGATGTGGTGATAGTCTTTATGTTCCAAATAGAGAACTTCGTAAGGAGCTGATGTCATAAGCTCATAGCTCAACATACTCAATACATCCAGGAGGCACAAAGATGTACAGAGATTTGCGACAATATTACTGGTGGCATAGAATGAAACGAGAGATAGCATGCTTTGTGGCCAAGTGCCTGGTGTGTCAGCAAGTTAAGGCTGAACATCAGAGATCTGCCGGTCTACTTCAACCCCTCCCAATACCCGAGTGGAAATGGGAACACATTACGATGGACTTTGTTACGGGCTTCCCAGGAAGTCCTAGTGGTCGTAATGCTGTATGGGTGATTGTAGACAGACTCACCAAGGCTGCTCATTTCCTACCTTTCAGAGTCGAACAATCTACAGAAGTTTTGGCGGACATGTACATGAAGGAGATCGTGCGTCTGCACGGAGTACCAGTCAACATAATATCTGACCGGGATACGAGGTTTACATCCTACTTTTGGCGAAGTATGCAAGAGAGTCTTGGTACCCGCCTCAAGTTCAGCACCTCGTATCATCCGCAGACAGATGGCCAGTCAGAGGGCACCATCCAGACCCTAGAAGATATGCTGAGAGCCTGCATGCTTGATTTCAGCGGATCATGGGAAGATCATCTACACTTGGTAGAATTTTGCTACAACAACAGCTATCAAGCGAGCATTCAAATGGCTCCCTTTGAAGCTTTGTATGGAAGAAAATGTCGTTCTCCAGTATGCTGGAGCGATGTAGGCGAGAGACAGATCTTGGGACCAGAACTGATTGTTCGTACGGTGGAGAAAGTAAAGAAGATCCAGGGACACCTACGAGCTGCACAAGACAGACAGAAACACTGGGCCAACATTCATCGACGACCTCTAGAGTTCCAAGTGGGAGAGCATGTGTTCTTGAAGATCTCACCCACCAGAGGAACTATCAGATTTGGAGGAAGAGGAAAGCTGAGTCCGAGGTACATCGGACCCTTCAATGTGTTGGATCGCGTCGGAGAAGTTGCTTACAGGCTAGCTCTACCTCAGACCTTGGAAGGAGTACATGACGTCTTCTACGTATCTCAGCTGAGGAGGTACATTCCAGACCCGAGTCATGTGCTGGACTATTCAGAGATCACCATCGGCCTGAGCTTATCATACTAGGATGAGCCTGTAGAGATCTTGGACCGTAGCGAGAAAGTGTTGCGAGGCCAGACTATCCCTCTAGTTCGTGTTGCATGGAGACATCATGCACCAGGTGAATCAACCTGGGAACGAGAAGAGGATATTCGACAACGTTACCCCCATCTATTTCCAAACCAGGGTATGTCCTGATATTTCTAATCAACCTTCAGTTCTCATTATATATCAATCTTTCATTCTCATTATATGTCTGTTTTTATTTCGAGGATGAAATATTCTAAGGAGGGTAGATTGTAAACTCCCTCGACCAAATTTCAGTAATTTAGAATTATTTTAGTTAATTAGAATTATTGCAACTTTTTAAATTTTATTCTGCTTACATATCCTATTGACTTGTACACCTGTCCTTTACACATTTAATTAGGACACTGAACTAGCTGTTCAACCCAAACAAGTTCACATACCTGTCCTAGTCATGTTAGACTATTTTCCTGAATTTTGTGCAACTCACAGATGCTTTATTTTGAGCCTCGTTTGGGACGCACAAATATCATTACAAAAGTCCGTATTTATTTCCTATTTAATTTTCTGCTCTTTACCCATCTCTGTACCCCTAGAGATTTGAGGCCCAACCTGCATCAGTTTTGTCCAAACAAAAATAAGATAATATTCTACTCTAATTATACTACAATTAGTGTATTGACACCATAGAAAAATTATGATCCTAACTGCCCCTAAATAATTAGTGAACATCGTGCGCAGTATTTATTAATTAATAAATACGGTGATCTGTATCACTCAGAAACCAGACCCTGCCCCTGCCCCTGCCCAGGCTCACCCCCACACTTTCCAAGACACTCCCCCAGCTTTCCCCCTTATTTCTGTATAATTCAGTATTTCTAGGAATCCGTGTTTTAAATCAGAGAAATTGCGTAATTACGCAAAATACCAATTTTAGGACTTTTATGCAATTTGTGAAAGTTCAAGGGTTTTTATGCAAAATTCATGTGAGGTGGCATAACCTCAATGGCTAGCAACCCTAACCCCTGCATGTGGCACTAAATATTCTGGAAATATCAGATAAAAATATCCTAAAAATCAAAATTACTAAAATACCCTAAGATTTCCAACTATTTACCAAACTGCCACTCCCCTAAAAACTATTTAAACCGACCCCCTCCCCCCTTTCAACCCTCACAGCCACCACCCTCAGCCACCACCCGGCCACCCCACTCTGGCGAAGCCCTCGCCAACTCCCCACCTCCCCTCCGGCCAAGCCCCACCACCTTCGGTCGCCTGCTCCGCCGTGGGAAGCTGCCACAGACCCGAACCCCCACCCTGTCCACAGCTGCCCCAGCACCCCCGACCGCCCCTCCCGACCGCCTCCGGCCGTCGTGGACCACCGCCACCACCACCACTCGACTCGCCCCGACCCCCTCTACCGGACCACCACCCTCCCACCGCTCCACGACCTCCCCTTCGCCGCCGGGAGCCCCCGTAGTCCCTACTTCTCCCTAACCCTAACACTACCCCTCACCTTCGATCACCTCCAGCCACCACTACCGCCACCGTAGACCCCCGCCACCACCACCAACCTCACCGCCACCCTCCCCTCCGTCGCTTTCCCACCCTGCACCGCCGCCTCCTCCGCCGCAGCCGCCGCCGTAGCCTCCACAAGCTGCTGCTGCTTCTGCTGTTGCTGACAGCAACAGTTGCTGCTGCTGCTCCTCCGGCCAGCCACCGCCACCTCCGCCGTCGTCCTCCCGCCGGCGACAAGCCAAGGCCCCCACCTGTCAGTTAGGTATACCCCCTAACCCTATCTATACGTATATATGTATAAATACTTATATGTATGTATATATGTATATATATATGTATATATATGTATATTTATATATATATGATAATATATAATATATATTATATTAATATACTATATAAATACAGTATATTTATACTGTATATATATATATTACTATTATATATTATATATGTATATGTATACTACTATTATATATGTATATATATATATATATATATGTATATTTATGTATATCTATGTATTATTATATATATATATATATATAAATTTATTATATGTATTATATTACTTATATATATAATTATACATATATATATAAATCAGTGTTATATATTCACTACTATATATATTATATTATATATAATACCCTATATATTATATACATATACTTTTACATTTCTGCATTTTCTTTCATGTATTATATATATATATATATATATATATATATATATATATATATATATATATATATATATATATATATATATATATATATATATATATATATATATATATATATATATATATATATATATATATATATATATATATATATATATATATATATATATATATATATATATATATATATATATATATATATATATATATATATATATATATATATATATATATATATATATATATATATATATATATATATATATATATATATATATATATATATATATATAATATATATATATATATATATATATATATA